>CM038682.1:557445770-557829561 GCA_021605205.1 Aegilops longissima
TCGGGTTGATTAGAGCCCAACGCCTCGCTTCGGGTTGATTAGAGCCAACGCCTACACACACGCAGCGTCGTGTACAAGAGAAACACGCATCGCTTCGGCCCGACCTCCCACCGTAACAGGAACTCCTGAAATTTTCCTCCCCTCGCTTCTACCACAGTTTTTTCCGTCATGGGCCCCCAAAGAATGTCATGCAGCTGCGTCTCCGGCCCGCCCAGGAGGAAAAGCCCATTTTCGGTCATGATTTTTTGTCATAGAAGTAGGATCCCGCCACATCGATGATGATACCGGGTTTTGTCACAATTATCGTCATAGAAGTGTCATATGCATGACAGAAAAAATTTCTTTCGGCCCAAAATTTCACGGATGTGTCTTTTTTTGTAGTGTATTGTGCAGCTACAGGTGAATGGCGAGATCAAGAAAATCAAATACTCATCTAGTGTTATTGATAACAGTAGGTCAAGTAATATTTAACACGAAATCGATTGGTAATCTACATCACATAGGAAATTTTGGGTGGTTCACCCACTTCTCCTCTCCCCTCTGCATCGCCGTATGGCAACCAGTAGGCCAACCCTAGATCCTCACCGTCCTCCCCCCATCTCACTCCTTCCTCTCCGCCGCCCGAGGGCGCTGGCTGTGGCTCCCACATCGCCAGTGGCGGCCATCCTCCTGGTCTCCCAGCAGGGCAGTGCTAAGCGGGCTGGTGTCCCAGGATGGAACGTGGTGTTGTGGCCGGGCTCCACGGCGGCGCAGGAAGCAGATGTGGTGCCCTAGGCCTCTGCCTCCGAGCAACGGGCGACCAGGTTGGTGGCGCGCCTATGTTGCCAATGACGGCGCCGCCTTGGTCCGGCACGGCCAGATCTAGAGCGAGGAGGCGCAGGCTGCAGGTGGCCACCTCTAATGGGGAACGTTGCATGAAAATCAAAAAAATTCCTATGGAACACCGAAGAGGGGAGTGTGTCTACATACCCTTGTAGACCAAAAGAGAAAGCGTATATATTGCGGTTGATGTAGTCGTACTCTTCGTGATCCAATCACGATCCAAACCAATTTAGTGCCGAACGAACGACACCTCTGAGTTTAGCACACGTGCAGCTCGGTAATGTCTCTTCCTCCTTGATCCAGCAAGCGAAGAGGAAGAAGTAGATGGGATCACATCCAACATGACAGCATGGTGGTGGTGGAGTATCGGCAGCGCTTCGCTAAACGAAATTGGGACGAGGAGATGGGAGAGACATGGATGGGCCAGCCATGTGGGAAGAGGTGAGTATGCCCTCCCACACCCCCACTATATATAGGAGCAAGGGGGAGGGGGCACCGACCCTATCCCCTCCTCCAAAGGAGGGGGCGGCGGCTCTAGGGGGACGCTTGGCCCCCAAGTCAGGTGGGGTGCCTCCCGCCAAGGGTTACCCCTTAGCCCTAGCTGCGTGGGGCTCTGATACGTCTCCGTCGTATCTACTTTTCCAAACACTTTTGCCCTTGTTTTGGACTCTAACTTGCATGATTTGAATGGAACTAACCCGGATTGACGCTGTTTTCAGCAGACTTTCCATGGTGTTATTTATGTGCAGAAACATAAGTTCTCGGAATGACATGAAACTCCCCGAAACGTCTATTTGGAAATAATAAAAAATCGTTGCAAAAGATGAAGACCAGGGGGCCCACACTCTGTCCACGAGGGTGGAGGGCGCGCCCCCTACCTCGTGGGCCGCCTGGAGCTCCTCCGACCTCAACTCCAACTCTATATATTTGCTTTCGGGGAGAAAAAATCAGAGAGAAGAATTCATTGCGTTTTGCAATACGGAGTTGCCGCCAAGCCCTAAAACCTCTCGGGAGAGCTGATCTGGAGTCCGTCCGGGGCTCCGGAGAGTGGGATTCGTCGCCGTCGTCATCATCAACCATCCTCCATCACCAATTTCATGATGCTCACCGCCGTGCGTGAGTAATTCCATCGTAGGCTTGCTGGACGGTGATTGGTTGGATGAGATCTATCATGTAATAGAGTTAGTTTTGTTAGGGTTTGATCCCTAGTATCCACTATGTTCTGAGATTGATGTTGCTATGACTTTGCTATGCTTAATGCTTGTCACTAGGGCCCGAGTGCCAAGATTTCAAATCTGAACCTATTATGTTTTCATGAATATATGTGAGTTCTTGATCCTATCTTGCAAGTCTATAGTCACTTACTATGTGTTATGATCCGGCAACCCTGAAGTGACAATAATCGGGACCACTCCCGGTGATGACCATAGTTTGAGGAGTTCATGTATTCACTATGTGCTAATGCTTTGTTCCGGTACTCTATTAAAAGGAGGCCTTAATATCCCTTAGTTTCCATTAGGACCCCTCTGCCACGGGAGGGTAGGACAAAAGATGTCATGCAAGTTCTTTTCAATAAGCACGTATGACTATATTCGGAATACATGTCTACATTACATTGATGAATTGGAGCTAGTTCTCTGTCACCCTATGTTATGACAGGTACATGATGAACCGCATCCGGCATAATTATCCATCACCGATCCAATGCCTACGAGCTTTCCATATACTGGTTTACGCTTATTTACTTTTCCGTTGCTACTGTTACAATCACTACAAAACTACAAAAATATTACTTTTGCTACTGTTACCTTTGTTACCGTTAGCACCACTATCATATTACTTTGCTATTAAACAATTTGCTGCACATACTAAGTTATCCGAGTGTGGTTGAATTGACAACTCAACTGCTAATACTTGAGAATATTCTTTGGCTCCCCTTGTGTCGAATCAATAAATTTGGGTTGAATACTCTACCCTCGAAAACTGTTGCGATCCCCTATACTTGTGGGTTATCAAGACTATTTTCTGGCGCTGTTGTCGGGGAGCATAGCTCTATTCTTTGAGTCACTTGGGATTTATATCTGCTGGTCACTATGAAGAACTTGAAAGATGCTAAGACAACAATTTATCCCTCAACTACAAGGGAGGTAAGGAACGCCATCTAGCTCGCACTTGATTCACCTTCATTTTTGAGTAAGCTTGCGACACCTAAACCTGCTTACGCTATTCGATTACGATATGTCGCATGTTATTGATGATGCCACTTCTGCTATGCATGATACTTATGATGAAACTACTTCTATGCTTGATACTACTGTGCCCCTTGGTGAATTTCTTGATGAACAAATTGCTAGGGCTAGAGAGAAATAAATTATTGAAACTGATTATATTGATGAAATTGATGATGAAGACTTGCCTGTTATTCCTGAAGGTTATATTTTTGATAAAGAAGCTTCTGCGGCTATTTTAGCTTGCAAAGATAGATATGAACTCAAGAGATTATTAGCTAAATGGAATCAGCAATCTCTTAATGATAGAATGAGACCTGACCCTGCTTTTGCAACTTCACCTATTTGTGTTACCGATAAGGATTATGAATTCTCTGTTGATCCTGATATAATTACTTTGGTTGAATCTGATCCTTTTCATGGCTATGAATCTGAAACTGTTGTGGCACATCTTACTAAATTAAATGATATAGCCACCCTGTTCACTAATTATGAGAAATCTCGCTACCTTTATATCCTTAAAATATTTCCGTTGTCATTAAAGGGTGATGCTAATATATGGTTTAATTCTCTTGATCCTGGTTGTGTGCGTAGTCCCCAGGATATGATCTATTACTTCTCTGCTAAATATTTCCCTGCTCATAAGAAACAAGCTGCTTTGAGGGAAATATACAATTTTGTGCAAATTGAAGACGAGAGTCTCCCACAAGCTTGGGGGAGGCTTCTCAAATTACTTAATGCTTTGCCTGATCATCCTCTTAAGAAAAATGAAATACTTGATATCTTTTATAATGGACTAACCGATGCTTCCAGAGATTACCTGGATAGTTGTGCTGGTTCTGTTTTCAGGGAGAGAACACCGGATGAAGCTGAAATTCTATTGAATAATATGTTGACAAATGAAAATAATTGGACACTTCCAGAGCCAGCTCCTAAGCCAGCTCCTGAGCCTATTCCTAAACCAACTGCGAAGAAGAGAGGTGTTCTATTTCTCAGTCCTGAAGATATGCAAGAGGCAAAGAAATCTATGAAAGAAAAAGGTATTAAAGCTGAAGATGTTAAGAATTTACCTCCTATTGAAGAAATACATGGCCTAAATCTACCGCCTGTTGAAGAAACATGTGATCTTAATCCATTACCTACTGAAGAACCTCATGGTCTTGATAACCCGACGCAGGTAGTAAAGGTAAATTCTCTCTATAGATTTGATGAAGGTGATATTCCTCACTATAAGTCTGCTAGACAATGCATAGAAGAGTTTGATAATTTTATTGTCAAACAAGAAAACTTCAATGCTTATTTTGGTAGACAACTGAAATATAATTCCGATACGCTTGAACACTTGGGTAATTACCTGGCTAATGTTAGAGGTGAACTTAAACTCATTAGTAAACATGCTTCTATGGTTACCACTCAAGTAGAACAAGTACTTAAAGCTCAAAATGATTTGCTCAATGAAATGAATAGTAAGAAAAATGATTATGCTGTTAGAGTGGCTACTAGAACTGGTCGAATGACTCAGGAACCTTTGTATCCTGAAGGCCACCCTAAGAGAATTGAGCAAGATTCTCAGAGAAATAATATTGATGCACCTAGTCCTTCTAAAAAGAAGAAAAACAAAAATGATAGGACTTTGCATGCTTCTAGTGAACCTATTACTGAACCACCTGAGAATCCAAATGATATTTCTATTTCTGATGCTGAAACACAATCCGGTAATGAACATGAACCCAATGAAAATGTTAATGATGATGTTCATGATGATGCTCAACCTAGTAATGATAATGATGTAGAGATTAAACCTGTTGTTGATCTTGATAACCCACAAGCAAAGAATCAACGTTATGATAAGAGAGACTTTGTTGCTAGGAAACATGGTAAAGAGAAAAGAACCATGGATTCAGAAACCCATGCCTTTTCCTCCCAAACCATCCAAGAAAAAGGATGATGAAGATTTTGAGCGCTTTGCTGAGATGATTAGACCTATCTTTTTGCGTATGCGATTAACTGATATGCTCAAAATGAATCCTTATGCTAAGTATATGAAGGATATTGTCACTAGTAAAAGAAAGATACCAGAAGCTGAGATTTCCACCATGCTTGCTAACTATACTTTTAAGGGTGGAATACCTAAGAAACTTGGGGATCCAGGAGTACCTACTATACCATGCTCCATTAAAAGAAACTATGTTAAAACTGCTTTATGTGATCTTGGAGCCGGTATTAGTGTTATGCCTCTCTCGTTATATCGTAGACTTGATTTGAATAAGTTGACACCTACTCAAATATCTTTGCAAATGGCTGATAAATCAACTGCTATACACTGCCGGTATTTGTGAGGATGTGCTGTTGTGGTTCTGAGCGTTACTATTTTAACAGACTTTGTTATTATTGATATTCCGAGGATGATAGTATGTCTATTATTCTTGGAAGACCTTTTTTGAATACTGCAGGGGCTGTTATTTATTGCAACAAAGAAAATGTCACTTTTCATGTTAATGGCAATGAGCATGCGGTACACTTTCCGAGGAAACAACCTCAAGTCCACAGTATCAATTTTATTGGAAAAATTCCATCGATTATTTTTGGAGGTTTTGCATTTCCTCTTCCTACTGTCAAGAAGAAATATGATATTCTTATTATTGGGATGTGCATATCCCCGTTGAGGTAACATAGTGTTATTCGAAATTTCTCCGGTTCCATGTTAGTCGGAATGAGTTTGTTAACAAGACTTGATCAACCTTGTTAGTGGATTCCTTTTGATGAGCATGAGATGGATGAAACTAGAAGGCACAACCTTCATACCCTCCTTTTACTTTCTGTTATTTAGTTGAAATAAAGTAAAATTGTATTTTTCATGCATTTTCGATTTATCCGTGCAATATAAAAATACCCTGATAATAAAAGTTCTCCAAATGCCCTGAAAATGGAATATGATTTTTCTAGAATTTTTGAGAATATCTAGCACTGAGAACACAGCAGGAGGGGCAAGCACCTGGCCACGAGGGTGGAGGGCGCGCCCCCTGCCTCGTGGGCCCGCGGTGGCCCTCCTCCACTCATTCCTGCACCCATACACTCCTTCTTCCTCCCACAAACACCAATATCCAGCTCAAGCACGAGTTCTAGCTCATTTTGCTGTGATTTTTGATCTCCTTGCTCAAAGCACCTCTCACAAAACTGCTTGGGGAGATTGTTCCTTGGTATGTGACTCCTCCATAGGTCCAATTTGTTTTTTTTCTAGTGCTTTATTCTTTGCAAATTTGTGCTGCCTCGGTGACCATGTTCTTGAGCTTGCATGTCAGATTTATATGGCTCCAAGTAGTTCTAATGCTTAATATAGGCTCTAGGCACTTGTAGGAGTAGTGGCTATCAATTTTGTGGAGCTTGGTTCACTTTTATTTGAAGTTACTAAAAAATTCAGAAATTTTTCAGAGGAAGAAATATGCTTAGGAAAATGTTCCAAGGTGGTTCTTCAAGGAAGCAAGGACCCAGGCTTGCAATGCGTGATCTGACGAGGAGCCACCAAGGGACGCTCCAGTGTGGCCCTGTGAATGGCCTTCAGAAAATTTTATGGATCGAGCGGGAATCAAGGAAGAATTTAATGCATATTTGCGTAACGCCGATCTTGTGAGCTTTGAGGCAGACAAATGTAGCCAGTACCACTATCTCACTAGTACATTTGTGAGGAGGTTTGAATTTTCATCTTCATGTAATTCTCCAACTGTCCTGTTTGATCTTTATGAAAAATCTTATACCATGGACTTAGAGGATTTTACTTCTGCTTGCATACTTCCACAATTGGGTAGTGTTAGTGAACCCCATAAATCTGAATCTAAAAACTTTCTTGCTGGTATAACCATGGGGGAATCTAGAGATATAGCACAAGCTACCATAGGGAGCATTCATTTTCCTGCTATACATTATTTTGCTCTCTTCATAGGTAGGTGCATAAATGGTAAAGATGAAGCATGTCACATGTGTGTCCCTGATCTCAATATTCTTAGGAGTGCTGTGTTAGGAGACCAAACTTATAATTTGGGAGCCATTGTTGCACGTAGGTTGCATAATAATAGATTTAATGGAGATTTCTTTGGAGGATTTATGCAACCCGCTTAGCTAATTTTCTTGGTGTGGACGTTCGTGAGGATGATATTGAGTTGCCTCCTACTTATTTAGACTATAATTCTATGGTCTATCACCAGATTGTCGAGAGGAATGAATCACCTCTCCGATGTCGCTTAATCTTTGACAGACGTCATGCTTTCCGTATTACTCTTCCTGCTCCCGCCTTCTTTGATTATCAGGCAAAAGGAAGACATTTTATCACCAGAGAGGAGGCAGATGAGTACGAGAGGAGGGCGGAGGCAGCTCGCCGCTACGCTGCAGCTCAGGAGGCAATAACTGCCGCAGCTCAGTACGACCCCCGCTACAACTATGGATATCCGCGAGGCCATCCTTGGCAATAAACCAACTTAGGCCAAAAGCCTAAGCTCGGGGGAGTACGTATTTCCCACCGACATTACACTTATGTTTACACACACTCATTGCTAGATGTCGGTGCTCATACTCTTTCACTGTAATATCCATGCTAGTTTATTTTTCTTTTTCCTGCTTTCTTCTTGTGTGTTTGTTAAACTTTAAGAAAAACAAAAAAAAATTAGTGTAGTTTTTAGTTAGTTTACTTTTCTTGTTGTAGTAGTAATAATTAAAAAGAAAATCCAAAAAGATTTCCCGTTCTTCTTTTGCTTGTTGGGAGCTTTCCCGTGTAAATAGCTTTTATTTCTTTTCTTTTCTTTGGGGGTTGTAGGAGAAGACCATGATTAAATTGTTGAAGTGACTCTTATATGCATTATTGTTGATTTAACCTAGAGCCCATATTGCCTTGTCTTCTCCTATTTATTGAATGCTCGCAGATTCCAGCTTAGTCCAATGCACGTGCACTCTTATTATTTTCACATCGTTCGGTCGTGCAAGTGAAAGGCAATTATGACGATATATGACGGACTGACTGAGATGAGAAAAGCCGGTATGAACTCGACCTCTCTTGTTTTTGTAAATATGATGAGTTCATCGTTCCTGATTCAGCTTATTATGAATAAACATGTTTGCAATGACAATTAGATATCATAGTTGCTTATGACATGCTTGATTAGCTATGAGTTATAATGGTTTACCTTGCGTGCCAACATGCTATTAAAATGGTTGTGATGTGGTATAGTGGGGTGGTATCCTCCTTTGAATGATTTAAGTGACTCGACTTGGCACATGTTCACACATGTAGTTGAAACAAATCAACATAGCCTTCACGATATTTATGTTGATGGTGGATTATATCCTACTCATGCTTGCACTCAATGTCTATTAATTTTAATGCATGTTCATGACTGTTGTCGCTCTCTAGTTGGTCGCTTCCCAGTCTTTTGCTAGCCTTCACTTGTACTAAGCGGGAATACTGCTTGTGCATCCAATCCCTTAAACCCCAAAGTTATTCCATATGAGTCCACCATACCTTCCTATATGCGGTATCTACCTACCGTTCCAAGTAAATTTGTATGTGCCAAACTCTAAACCTTCAAATAAACATTCTGTTTTCTATGCTCGAATAGCTCATGTATCAACTAGGGCTGTCAGTATCTTCCATGTTAGGCGGGTTATTCTCAAGAGGAGTGGACTCCGCTCCTCATTCACGAGAAAATGGCTGGTCTCCAGGATGCTGTAACATCCCAAATTTTCAATTTGGAATGTTATACATTAGGTCATCATGCATATCATATTTTTCTCGCATTTTCCGATCCTAGAAAATTTCACACAACTCAAGGACCCTCGGAGAGAGTTGGAAGTTTCATTATTTTCATATTTGGGATTTCTCAAATTTTGAAAATGGGATCATTTGGATTTATTTATTTATCTTCAAAAGTTTTTCCGATATAAAAAGTAAAGAGAGGGAATAATATGACTTTCCCAACATTTAGGAAAAATGAAGATATTATAAATAAATCAAATTTTGGGTTTTGAGGATTTATTTGCTATAGGCAAAAATGAGCATTTTAAAAAAAAAATATGCATATCTGCCCGTTTTTAAAGTTCATTTTGTTCGACTCATTTTTAGGAGTCGGGGAAAATTAATTTTATTAAATTCGAAGTTCGTTTGGTTTTATTTTAAATTCGTTTAGTTTTTGTTTTAAAAAAAAAGCAGCGCCCGCCCTTTGGCCAAGGCCCAGCCCGCCCAGCCCAGCCCACCTCCCTCTCCCCTCGCGCCGCCTGGAGGAGGTCTCCGCCGCCGCCGCCGCCCGCCGCCTCGAGTCCGGCTCGGACCCGGCCGCCGCTGCCCGCTTCCCAAGGCGCCGACCCCCCTCCTATTTAACCGCCACCCCCTCTCTCTCATCCCACCGCCACCCCCCCCTCACCCGAGCCCCGCCTGCCCGAGGACGCCGCCCGCCGCCTCCCGCCGTCGCCGGAGCCCTCGCCGCCCCTCGCCGCCCGACCCCCTCCCGACCCGCGGACCCGCCCCCGGAGCCCAGCGGAGCCCGCCGGAGGTAGCCGCCGCCGCAACCCCCCCCTCCCCCGATCTGGTTTTCTTTGGAAAACCCGATCCGGTTTTTTTTGAAGATGTTCGGTTTTTTAAAAAAAAACCCTAGATGGTTTTTATTTTTCGGTTTTCTTATTTAATGAACGTTCACCGAACCGTTCGTTTCAATGAATGTGTTCGTTGGATTAGTTCTGTTAACGAACGTCCGTTATTTAATCCGTTCGTCGTTTTCTTTTAATCAGATTTAATCCGTTATTTTTCTGAATTCGATTTCCAATTTGATTTTCAAATCTGTTTAATTTCTCGCTCGTTTATCGGAATCAGGTGATTCAAGCGCCTGGAGTTTCGTTACGAAACCGCCGTTCCGACTACTCTACTTACACAGAGTTTTGCTACTGTAAAATTTTGACCTAGTTTCAGATTGCTAAATCGAGTCGTTCTCTCTCGAGTTTCGACTTTCGATGCTTTATTTGATTCGATTCTTTTGCAACCAGGGTTCTTAAGTTGAACTATCTGGTTAGATCTTTTATTTGAGTTTTCCCTGTGCATTAGATGAGTACTTATTGTATGCTTGTTGTTTGTCTGCGTTAGATCACCCGGAGTGCGTCGCTTGTTACTTCGAATCTCTAGGTCTCGCGGATCATCAGCACGGCAAGTAACACTTGATCATACCTTTTCTACTACCCAATTTTATTGCATTAGATCAAACCCTCAAACACTTGCATGTTTAGGATCTAATTAAATTGTGGGTTGGGAAGTAGATTGAGGTAGTACCTATTACCTGTTTTACTTATGAAACCTTGGGAGTTACTTCTACGTTTGCTTATTATGCTATGCTATGCTAGTAGACGTGGATTGGGTGAGTGAATATCCATGACAGATGTGAGATTGTAAATGGTTTATTTAAGGTGGCAACCTAAACACACATCTGGGTGGATTGAGGCACCTGGTTTCTATCAGACTTGCTGTATTTCTTGGACCGCCACCCGTGCTCTAAGGGATCATAAGATTATTCAAGCTGAAACTTCCGTGTGCAGCCACAAGCCAATTATGGGCTCTGGCGTAGTTGACTAAGTTTTGCGAACTCTTACGGGTAGGCTAGCTGATGTAGGGGATGTAGGTTGGTACGGTCTACCCACATGTAAGGTGCTAGCGCTTACGAAGACTATGTCTCGGTCATCCGTCTCTCAAACACCATGTAGTCACGAGAACCAAGCGGAGGCGATCGAGTCTTGTGGGGAAAAGTCGCAAACCTCTGCAGAGTGTATAAACTAATCATGATTAGCCGTGTCCCGGTTATGGACGTTTTGAGTATCTGGTAATTGAATATCATGTGAATCTCAACATGTTACTTCTAATAAAAGTTATTGGGATTTGATGAGTACTTTTAATTGGGATTGAGGATGCTGTCAACCATTCTCAATGTTTAACAACCACCATGATAGTTAAATAAAATTATTCCTTTGTTGTAGGGAAAAACTAGCTTTATGCAAAAATGTAACCGTAGAGCCTTACCACCAGCCATATATGCATGTAGTATAGGCTTATTTCCTTCATTGCTCTTTATGTGTTACATTGCGGCATATTCCATGTCTTGACCGTTTTGGGCTGCAACTTTCACGTTCAGAGACTTTTCGAACGACAGTAAGGTGTTAGGTCGTGGTTCTATACTCAGTGATGCCGATGGAGTTGATGGACTCACTTATCTTCCAAGCCTTCCGCTGTTATTATTAGATGGCCTTAAGCCATATTATTGTAATAAGTTCCTTTGTGGACAACGATGTAATAAGTGTGTGATTGCTACTCTGCTATAAATCCTTCGAAGTACTGTGTGGTGTCAGCATTCTTGATCCGTGGATGACACTGAGCACGAGACTTGATCCATTTGGGTCTGGTCGCTCTGAGAGAATGGTATCGAGCACCTGCACCGATAGTAGGACACGACCACTAAGTTAAAGCCATAGATCACTACTCTCTTCCCATTTTCTAACTCCTCATCTTTTCTACTCTTTAGGATGACGGACGCGAAGATCAAGTACACCCAACCAGATGAAGGCACACCTTTTGGATTTCACTTGAAGGAAGTTACCAAGTACTTGAACATTGGACTACCCAGCTTCACCGGGACTTTCAACGCCACTCTGCCTGAAGAGGAGCGCTGGAAGATTCAAGCTCACGTTCCAGGAAGGACATTCGCCCCAATCACCAAGCCTATAGATAGTGTTTTCAGTGCACCAACTTGGAGTCTGGGAAAGAGCATGGCAGCTCACATCACCATGGGACGCATTGGAGAAGTTTATCAAGAAGACCTCAAGGACACTATCTACCAGATTTGCGGACGCCGAGATGACAAATGGGACATAGTCAGCACCAAGAAGGATAGGTCCATTGCAGCTTTCATCCAAGAGTTAAATCAGCACATTCGACGCCAGGAGAACCAAATGTGCAATGATATGTTGGAGTTGCAGAATGCAAAGGGAAGGATCGTCGAACTGGAAGGAGAACTGAAGACTACACACAAGGACTACATGGACGAGATCGTAGCTCTAGCAAGACACAATAACGATCTTAAGTACGAGATCGAAGAACTCAACAAGAAGTTGGTACTTAGGAATGAAGACCAGTATGTCGATTGTCCAAGCGACTACATCAACATCGACGACACCGATTCGGATCCAAGTGAACCCGACTTTGAAGACGAAGCTGGAGCAGACATCATGGAGTCTTCCACCGGTTCAAATTAGTAGAAGTCCCCCACATATTAGTAGTATTCCCTCCATGTAAATATCATAGTACACTCACTTTTGCGATAGTTAGATCGTTGTAAGCTCTTTGTTTGATTGAATGAAGTGATTTTGTGTGCATTTGCTCATGTGCATTTGGGTAGTGATTCCCCTTAGACCTCAATCTATTCTAAATTCTCGTCTTTTCTAAACCCATCAGATGCCTCCGAGACGCGACCCCGGATTCGTTTTCCCGCCAGAGATCACCCAACTGATTCAGCAGCAGAATACCCTGATTCAAACATTGGTGCAGAACCAGGGCAACAACAACAACAACAATAACAACCCACCGCCACCACCACCTGCGGACCACTTGACTCGTTTCCTTAGACTGAATCCGCCGGTGTATTCCAGTAGCACCGAGCCGATTGTGGCAGATGATTGGCTCCGCAAGATAGGAAGGGAGTTGACCACTGCAGGATGCACAGATGGTGAAAGAGTGAAGTTTGCAGCACATCAGCTTGAAGGACCCGCAGCAGCATGGTGGGAGAATTTTACAGCCACTTACCCGTGAGACACCGCCACATGGGACCAGTTTGACAAGCTTTTCGCCTGCCCATGTTTCAGCAGGAGCTATGGCCATGAAGAAGAATGAGTTTCGCAACTTACGCCAAGGAGGAAGGACTGTTGGCGATCGTGGATGACTTTAGTAAATTAGCACGTTATGCCCGGATAGCGTTGCTACGATCTTGCTAAACAGAGAAGTTTCTAGAAGGACTGAATGATGAGTTCAGATGCCGTTGATGGTAGCAAGTTTCAACAACTACCGGGAGTTGGTAGACCGAGCCCTCATGATTGAAGGAAAGCAGCACAAAATTGAGAACTGCATAGCGGAAGTATGGACAGGGAAGTATAACTCGAGCCCAATGAAGCCTCGCTATACCCCTAAATCAGAATTCAGTTTCAGATACCCATGGGGAGGTAATTCGCATAACCATAATGGCACCAAGAATGGGAACGGAATGGAGGAAGCAATGGACAGAACCGCACCAACCCGTCAACACCATCCAAAGTAGACCTGAGTCATATCACTTGTTTTAAGTGCCGCAAGACTGGACATTATGCCAATGACTGTCCAGAAGGCCAGAACGGAAATGGCAATGGAAGCTCTGGAAAGAAGCCCAACCCTTTCAACAGGGGACAGGTGAACCACATTGATGTGGAGGAGGTTGAAGATCAGCCCGATCACGATGAATCGGTAAGTTTTGGTTAAGTCATTTACTGCAGTTGTTCTTTTCGATACTGGTGCATCGCATTCATACATATGAAGGGGATTTGTGGATAAGTACAAGTTACTGACCCAAGCCCTTAGGTCACCAATGCTAGTAACCTCACCAGGAGCAGAGTACATGGCTAGTAAATGGTGTGATCGACTGCCATTAAGGATTGGACACTATGTTTTCCCCTCAGACCTAATAGTTCTGGAATCCCAAGGATTGGATGTGATATTAGGAATGGATTGGTTATCAAGGTATGGAGGAAACATAGATTGCACCACAAAGTCAATTTTGCTCACCACACCAGAAGGAAGAAGGATCAAGTATGTATCACGACACGAGCCGAGGAGAACACAAGTTAATTGCTTATCGGAGTGGTGCGGGAAGAAGTACCGATGGTGAAGGATTTTCTGATGTATTTCCTAAGAGTTGCCGTGAATGCCACGGATAGAGATATTGAGTTTTGATCGAGCTGTTGCGTGAACAGGCCCGATATCGAAGCGACCGTCAGGATGCCCGCACAGATTTGGCGGAAATCAAGAAGCGATTAAGGAACTATTGGATAAAGGTTTTATTCGCCCAAGTTCTTCTCCTTGGGGATCACCCGTATTGTTAGTAGAGAAGAAGGATGGATCGTTAAGAATGGTTGTTGATTATCGTGGATTAAATGAAGTAACAATCAAGAACAAGTACCCACTACCTATGATAAATGATCTGTTTGATCGCTTACAAGGAGCTAAGGTGTTTTCCAAGATCGATTTGCGATCAGGGTACCATCAGTTGAAGATTCGGGAGCAAGACATACCCAAGACAGCATTTACCACGAGATATGGACTGTATGAGTATACCGTTATGTCATTTGGACTGACTAACGCACCAGCCTATTTCATGAACCTGATGAACAAAGTGTTTATGGAGTTTTTGGATAAGTTCGTCGTGGTGTTCATTGATGACATTTTGATTTTCTCGAAGAATGAGGAGGAACACAAGGAACATTTGCGATTGGTTTTGGAGAAACTGAGGGAACACCAGTTATATGCCAAGTTCAGCAAATGTGAGTTTTGGCTAAAGGAAGTTGGATTTCTCGGACATGTTATATCCGGAGAAGGAATAGCAGTTGACCCCACAAAGGTTGAGACCGTAACCAAATGGGAAGCACCAACGACAGTTGGAGAGATTCGAGTTTCCTTGGACTCGCAGGATACTACCAAGATTCATTGAGAATTTCTCAAGGATTGCTAAGCCTATGACTGAATTGTTGAAGAAGGAAAACAAATTCATATGGACCGAGGACTGTGAGGCAAGTTTTCAGAGTTGAAGAAAAGATTGGTTACCTCACCAGTTTGATATTGCGGATCAGACCAAGGATTATGAGGTGTATTGCGGCTTCACGTCGAGGACTTGGAGCAGTGCTTATGCAGGAAGGAAGAGTTGTTTCGTACGCTTCACGACAACTTAAGCCCCATGAGTTGAATTATGCCACACATGATTTGGAGTTAGCAGCCGTTGTGCATGCCTTGAAGACATGGAGACATTTTCTCATTGGAAATCATTGTGAAGTATATACGGATCACAAGAGTTTGAAGTACATCTTCACACAGAAGGAATTGAATCTCAGACAAAGGAGATGGTTAGAGCTTATTAAGGATTACGATATGAGATTGCATTATCACCCCGGAAAGGCTAATGTCGTAGCAGACGCATTGAGCCGTAAGAGCCACGTCAATACCCTAATGATGGGAGGGATACCCAATGAGTTAGCCGAGGACCTTCGAGAGCAATGTTTGGAAATAGTTCCGAGAGGCTATGTAGCAGCATTGGAGATTCAGTCGACACTGATGGACAAAATCAGAGAAGCCCAAAAGGCAGATAAGGAAGTTGCCGCTATAAAGGATAAAATGAGCAAAGGAAAAGCTAAAGGATTTCGTGAGGATGAGCACGATACCCTATGGTTTGAAGACCGTGTTTATGTGCCCAATGACCCGAGATCGGAAGTTGATTTTACAAGAAGCTCATGATTCACCCTATTCGATTCACCGGGTAATACCAAGATGTATTTGGATTTGAAGAATATTTTCGGTGGACCGGAATGAAGAAGGATATTGCGGAGTATGTAGCAGTTTGCGACGTATGTCGAAAGTAAAGGCGAGCATCGAAGCCAAAGCAGGATTGTTACAACCATTGCCGATACCGAATGGAAGTGGGATAAACTAGGCATGGATTTCATCACAGGTTTGCCAAAGACTCGTTCAGGTTATGACTCGATTTGGGTCATAGTCGATCGTTTGACGAAGGTAGCTCATTTCATTCCAGTCAAGACTACCTATAGCAGTGCTAAGTTGGCAAAGATATACATGACCAGAATTGTGTGCTTACACGGAGTTCCGAGGAGCATCGTGTCAGATAGAGGAACCCAATTTACCTCAAAATTTTGGAACCAGTTGCACGAAACATTGGGAAATAGATTGGAATTCAGTACAGCTTTCCACCCACAGACCGATGGACAGACCGAGAGAGTCAATCAGATTTTGGAGGATATCTTTGAGAGCTTGTGCACTAGACTATGGATCTAGTTGGGATGATAATTTGCAGTATGCAGAATTTTCCTACAACAACAGCTACCAAACCAGCTTGAAGATGGAACCTTTTGAGGCTCAGATGGAAGAAGGTGCAGGACACCGTTGTCATGGGACTAAACCGAGATCGTCGATTGTTTGGACCAGATTTGATTAAGGAGTCGGAATGAAGGTTAAGTTGATTCGAGACAGGGCTCAAGGTAGCCCAGTCCGCATGTAAGAGTTATGCCGATTCAAAGCGCAGCGATTGAGTATGAAGTTGGAGACATAGTATATCTTAGAGTATCCCCGCTTCGAGGAGTTAAGCGCTTTGGAGTTAAAGGAAAGTTAGCCCCACGTTTCGTTGGACCATATAAGATTTTGCAACGCATGGGAGAAGTTGCTTATAAGTTGGAGTTGCGGAAGAACTGTCGGGAGTTCATGATGTATTCCATGTTTCTCGATTGAAGAAATGTCACCCGAGATAGCAGAGGTACCGTTAAGAGACACAAGTACACCGAAGCAATTCAGTTGAAGGATGACTTAACATATGAGGAAAAACCGGTTAAGATTCTCGATTATGCTAGCGAGTTACCCGCAGCAAGGTTATCAAGTTTTGCAAAGTTCGATTGGAGCCACCACACCGAGGATGAAGCCACACGGGAAAGAGAGGAAGTTTTGCTAGGACCACCTCACCTATTTTCTAGCCAACCCGAATCTCGAGGGCTAGATTCATCTTAAGGGGGTAGGTTTGTAACATCCCAAATTTTCAATTTGGAATGTTATACATTAGGTCATCATGCATATCATATTTTCTCGCATTTTCCGATCCTAGAAAATTTCACGCAACTCAAGGACCCTCGGAGAGAGTTGGAAGTTTCATTATTTTCATATTTGGGATTTCTCAAATTTTGAAAATGGGATCATTTGGATTTATTTATTTATCTTCAAAAGTTTTTCCGATATAAAAAGTAAAGAGAGGGAATAATATGACTTTCCCAACATTTAGGAAAAATGAAGATTTTATAAATAAATCAAATTTTGGGTTTTGAGGATTTATTTGCTTTAGGCAAAAATGAGCATTTAAAAAAAAATATGCATATCTGCCCGTTTTTAAAGTTCATTTTGTTCGACTCATTTTTAGGAGTCGGGAAAATTAATTTTATTAAATTCAGTTCGTTTGGTTTTATTTTAAATTCGTTTAGTTTTTGTTTAAAAAAAAAGACGCGCTCGCCTTTGGCCAAGGCCCACTGGCCCAATGACCGCCCACCACCTCCCTCTCCCCTCACGCCGCCTGCTGCAGAGGTCTCCGCCGCCGCCGCCCGCCGCCCGCCTCCTCGAGTCCGGCTCGGATCCGGCCGCCGCTGCCCCCTTTCCCAAGGCGCCACCCCCCCCCCTCCTATTTAACCGCCACCCCCCCCTCTCCTCATCCTGCCGCCGCCCTCACCCGAGCCCCTTGCCGCCGAGGACGCCGCCCGCCTCCAGCCGTCGCCGAGCCCCTCGCCGCCCCTCGCCGCCCCCGACACCTCCCGACCCGCGGACCCCGCCCCGGCCCGCGGAGCCCGCGGAGGTAGCCGCCGCCTCTCCCGATCCGGTTTTTTTGGAAAACCCGATCCGGTTTTTTGAAGATGTTCGTTTTTTTAAAAACCCTAGATGGTTTTATTTTTCGGTTTTCTTATTTAATGAACGTTCACCGAACCGTTCGTTTCAATGAATGTGTTCGTTGGATTAGTTCTGTTAACGAACGTCCGTTATTTAATCCATTCGTCGTTTTCTTTTAATCGGATTTAATCCGTTATTTTTCTGAATTCGATTTCCGATTCGAATTTCAAATCTGTTTAATTTCTCGCTCGTTTATCGGAATCAGGTGATTCAAGCGCCTGGAGTTTCGTTACGAAACCGCCGTTCCGATTACTCTACTTACACAGAGTTTTGCTACTGTAAAATTTTGACCTAGTTTCAGATTGCTAAATCGAGTCGTTCTCTCTCGAGTTTCGACTTTCGATGCTTTATTTGATTCGATTCTTTTGCAACCAGGGTTCTTAAGTTGAACTATCTGGTTAGATCTTTTATTCGAGTTTTCCTGTGCATTAGATGAGTACTTATTGTATGCTTGTTGTTTGTCTGCGTTAGATCACCGGAGTGCGCCGCTTGTTACTTGAATCTCTAGGTCTCATGGATCATCGCAAGGCAAGTAACACTTGATCATACCTTTTCTACTACCCAGTTTTATTGCATTAGATCAAACCTCAAACACTTGCATGTTTAGGATCTAATTAAATTGTGGGTTGGGAAGTAGATTGAGGTAGTACCTATTACTGTTTTACTTATGAAACCTTGGGAGTTACTTCTCGCTTGCTTATTATGCTATGCTATGCTAGTAGACGTGGATTGGGTGAGTGAATATCCATGACAGATGTGAGATTGTTAATTAATGGTTTATTTAAGGTGGCAACCTAAACACACATCTGGGTGGATTGAGGCACCTGGTTTCTATCAGACTTGCTGTATTTCTTCGGACCGCCACCCGTGCTCTAAGGGATCATAAGATTATTCAAACTGAAACTTCCGTGTGCAGCCACAAGCCAATTATGGGCTCTGGCGTAGTTGACTAAGTTGTGCGAACTCTTACGGGTAGGCTAGCTGATGTAGGGGATGTAGGTTGGTACGGTCTACCCACATGTAAGGTGCTAGCGCTTCTGAAAGACTATGTCTCGGTCATCCGTCTCTCAAACACCATGTAGTCACGAGAACCAAGCGGAGGCGATCGAGTCTTGTGGGGAAAAGTGCATAAACCTCTGCAGAGTGTATAAACTAATCATGATTAGCCGTGTCCCCGGTTATGGACGTTTGAGTATCCGTAATTGAATATCATGTGAATCTCAACATGTTACTTCTAATAAAAGTTATTGGGATTTGATGAGTACTTTTAATTGGGATTGAGGATGCTGTCAACCATTCTCAATGTTTAACAACCACCATGATAGTTAAATAAAATTATTCCTTTGTTGTAGGGAAAAACTAGCTTTATGCAAAATGTAACCAGAGAGCCTTACCACCAGCCATATATGCATGTAGTATAGGCTTATTTCCTTCATTGCTCTTTATGTGTTACATTGCCAAGATATTCCATGTGCTGACCGTTTTGGGCTGCAACTTTCACGTTCTGCAGACTTTTCGATTTGACGAGTAAGGTGTTAGGTCGTGGTTCTATACTCGGTGATGCCGATGGAGTTGATGGACTCACTTATCTTCCAAGCCTTCCGCTGTTATTATTAGATGGCCTTAAGCCATATTATTGTAATAAGTTCCTTTGTGGACAACGATGTAATAAGTGTGTGATTGCTACTCGCTATAAATCCTTCGAAGTACTGTGTGGTGTCAGCATTACTGATCCAGGGATGACACTGAGCACAGAGACTTGATCCATTTGGGTCTGGTCGCTACAGATGCCCAGTCCCATGCTTTATGCAAACTAAATCAAAATAATTGCAAACAAAACTCCCCCTGGGACTGTTCATGTTGGAGACACTCGTTGTTTCAAGCAAGTCATGGATTGATGCTTGTTGGTGGAGGGGGAGTATAAACTTTACAATTCTGTTTGGGAACCGCCTATAATGTGTGTAGCATGGAAGATATCGCCATCTCTTGGTTGCTATGTTGACAATGGAAGTATGCCGCTCAAAATTTTATTTATCTCTATTTCAAAAACCGAGCTCTGGCACCTCTACAAATCCCTGCTTCCCTCTGCGAAGGGCCTATCTATTTACTTTTATGTTGAGTCATCACCCTCTTATTAAAAAGCACTAGCTGGAGAGCACAGCTGTCATTTGCATCCATTACTATTAATTTATATTGGGTATGACTATGACTGGAGCTCTTTTACCATGAATTACAATGTCTAGTCAATCCTTGATGTTTAAAGGTGCTCTGCATTTATGTTTTGCGGTCTCAGAAAGGGCTAGCGAGATACCATCTTGTTATATCATATCATGATTGTTTTGAGAAAGTGTTGTCATCCGAGATTTATTATTATGGCTCGCTAGTTGATTATGCCATTGATATGAGTAAACATGAGACCTGAGAGTTATTGCAAATATGCTTAGTCATAATCTTTGCTGAAAACTTGAATGCTGGCATTACATATTTATAACGACAAGAGCAAACAGAGTTTGTAAAAGTTTTTCTTTATCACTTTCAGTTTATCAACTGAATTGCTTGAGGACAAGCAAAGGTTTAAGCTTGGGGGAGTTGATACGTCTCCATCGTATCTAGTTTTCCAAACACTTTTGCCCTTGTTTTGGACTCTAACTTGCATGATTTGAATGGAACTAACCCGGACCGACGCTGTTTTCAGCAGACTTTCCATGGTGTTATTTATGTGCAGAAACAAAAGTTCTCAGAATGACCTGAAACTCCACGGAACGTCTATTTCGAAACAATAAAAAATCGTTGCAAAAGATGAAGACAAGGGGGCCCACACCCTGTCCACGAGGGTGGAGGGCGCGCCCTCCCCCCTAGGGCGCGCCCCCTACCTCGTGGGCCCCCTGGAGCTCCTCCGACCTCAACTCCAACTCTATATATTTGCTTTCGGGGAGAAAAAAATCAGAGAGAAGAATTCATCGCGTTTTACGATACAGAGCCGCCGCCAAGCCCTAAAACCTCTCGAGAGGGCTGATCTGGAGTCCGTTCGGGGCTCCGGAGAGGGGGATTCGTCGCCGTCGTCATCATCAACCATCCTCCATCACCAATTTCATGATGCTCACCGCCGTGCGTGAGTAATTCCATCATAGGCTTGCTGGACGGTGATGGGTTGGATGAGATCTATCATGTAATCGAGTTAGTTTTGTTAGGGTTTGATCCCTTGATGTTGCTATGACTTTGCTCTGCTTAATGCTTGTCACTAGGGCCCGAGTGGCATGATTTCAGATCTGAACCTATTATGTTTTCATGAATATATGTGAGTTCTTGATCCTATCTTGCAAGTCTATAGTCACCTACTATGTGTTATGATCCGGTAACCCTGAAGTGACAATAATCGGGACCACTCCCGGTGATGACCATAGTTTGAGGAGTTCATGTATTCACTATGTGATAATGCTTTGTTCCGGTACTCTATTAAAAGGAGGCCTTAATATCCCTTAGTTTCCATTAGGACCCGCTGCCACGGGAGGGTAGGACAAAAGATGTCATGCAAGTTCTTTTCCATAAGCACGTATGACTATTCGGAATACATGCCTACATTACATTGATGGGAGCTAGTTCTTTGTCACCCTATGTTATGACTGTTACATGATGAACCGCATCCGGCATAATTCCCCATCACCGATCCAATGCCTACGAGCTTTTCCCATATTGTTCTCCGCTTATTTACTTTTCCGTTGCTACTGTTACAATCAGTACAAAACTCCAAAAAATATTACTTTTGCTACTGTTACCTTTGTTACCGTTACCACCACTATCATGTTACTTTACTACTAAACACTTTGCTGCAGATACTAAGTTATCCAGGTGTGTTTGAAATGACAACTCAACTGCTAATACTTGAGAATATTCTTTGGCTCCCCTTGTGTCGAATCAATAAATTTGGGTTGAATACTCTACCCTCGAAAACTATTGCGATCCCCTATACTTGTGGGTTATCAGGCTCCTAGCTAGGGGCTGGTGCGCCTGGCCCAACTAGGCCAGGGCGCCCCCTTACAACCCATGTAGGTTCCCGGGGCAGGTGGACCCTCGGAACCCCTTCGATGCCTCTGGTACAATACCGACATCCCCCCGAACTTTTTTGGTAGCCAAAACAGTACTTCATATATATAAATCTTTACCTCCGGACCATTTCGGAACTCCTCGTGATGTCTGGGATGTCATTTGGGACTCCGAACAACATTTGGTCATCAATACAAATATCCCAATACTACCCTAGCATCATCAAACATTAAGCGTGCAACCCTATGGGTTCGAGAATCATGTAGATACGATCGAGACACCTCTCCGATCAATAACCAATAGCGGGACCTGGATGCTTATATTGCTTCCTACATATTACATGAAGATCTTTATCTGTTGAACTACGATGGCAAGGATTTACTTAATCCCGTATGCAATTTTGTTTGTCCGGTGATATGTTACTTGTGCGAGATTTGATCATCGGTATCTCCATACCTAGTTAAATCTTGTTACTGGCAGGTCTCTTTACTCATTCCGTAATACAAGATCCCTTGACTAAACTCATTAGTCACATGCTTGCAAACTTCTTACGATGTTGTATTACTGAGAGGGCCCAGAGATATCTCTCCATCACACGAAGTGACAATTCCCAGTCTCGATCCATGCAACCCAACAAACACTTTCAGAAATACCTGTAGAGCACCTTTATGATCACCCAGTTATGAAGTGACATCTGATAGCACACAAAGTATTCCTCTGGCATCCGGGAGTGGCATGATCTCATGGTCTAAGGAACTGATACTTGACATGAAGAAAGTTGTAGCAAATAAACTAAGTGATACGATATGATGCTAAGCTTAATGTTGGGTCTGTCCATCACATCATTCTCCTAATGATGTGATCCCATTATCAAATGACAACTCATGTCTATGGTTAGGAAACCTTAACCATCTTTGATCAACGAGCTAGTCTAGTAGAGGCTTAATAGGGACACAGTTTTGTTTATGTATTCACACATGTATTTAAGTTTCCAGTCAGTACAATTCTAGCATGAATAACAAACATTTATCATGATCAAGAAAATAAAATAATAACCAATTTATTATTGCCTCTAGGACATATTTCCAACAGTCTCCCACTTGCACTAGAGTCAATAATGTAGTTTACATTGTAATGTGTCTAACCCCCATAGAGTTCTGGTGTTGATCATGTTTTCCTCCTGGAAGAGATTTAGCCAATGGGCCTGCCAAGTTCAGATCCATATGTACTTTGCAAAGTTCTATATGTTTCCTTGCTTGATGTAATCATGAATGTAGTTGAAGCGGCGTTTGATGTGCTTGGTCTTCTTGTGAAACCTGGGCTCTTTGGCAATGGCAATGGCACCAATGTTGTCACAAAAGATAGTCATTGGATCCGATGCACTAGGTATCGCTCCTAGATTGGATATGAACTCCTTCATCCAGATTCCTTCTTGTGCTGCTTCCAAAGCAGCTATATATTCTGCTTCACATGTAGACTCCGCTACAACGCTTTGCTTGGAACTGCACCAACTGACTATTCCACCATTCAAATTAAATATGTATCCGGTTTGAGACTTAGAGTCATATGATTCAGTGTCAAAGCTAGCATTGACGTAACCCTTTACGACGAGCTCTTCATCACCTCCATAAATGAGAAACATGCCCTTAGTCCTCTTTAGGTACTTAAGGATTTTTTTTACCGTTGTCGAGTGATCTACTCCTGCATCACTCTAGTACCTACCTGCCAGACTTATGGCGAGGCACACATCAGATCTAGTACACAACATGGCATAAATTATAGAGCCTATGGCCGAAGCATATGGGATGACTTTCATCCTTTCTCTTTCTTCTGCCACGGTCGGGCTTTGAGTATTACTCAACTTCACAACTTTCAACACAGACAAGAACCCATTCTTTGACTGGTCCATTTTGAACCTCTTCAAAATCTTGTCAAGGTATGTGATACGTCCATTTTGCATCATGTTTTCCTACTATTATTTATAATGTTTGTGGCCAATATAATACTTTGTAGTACCATTTTAATGCCTTTTCTCTCTTAATTTGCAAGATTTATATGAAGAGGGAGATTACCGGCAACTGGAATTTTGGGCCTGAAAAAGCTATGCCAGAGATACATATTCTGCACATCTCCAAATGAGCTGAAATTTCACGGAGAATTATTTTGGAATAAATAAAAAATATTGGAGAAAAGAAATACCAGAGGGGGCCACCCAGGTGCCCACGAGGCACCAAGGTGCACCCACCCCTCCCCCCAGGGCGTGCCCTGGTGGCTCGTGGGGCCCTTGGCCAGCCTCCGGTGCCCATCTTCTGTTATATAAGCCCATTTTCCCTAGAAAAAATAAGGAGAGGAATTTCGGGACGAAACGCCGCCGACTCGAGGCGGAACTTGGGCAGGAGCACTTTTGCTCTTCGGCGCCGAACTCCGCCGGGGACACTTCCAACAACCCTCTCATCATGGGAGGACCAATCTTCATCAACATCTTCACCAGAACCATCTCATCTCAAACCCTAGTTCATTTCTTGTATTCAATCTTTGTATCAAAACCTCAGATTGGTACCTGTGGGTTGCTAGTAGTGTTCACTACATCTTATAGTTGATGCTAGTTGGTTTATTTGGTGGAAGATTAAATGTTCAAATCCTTAATGCTAGTCAATAACCCTCTGATCTTAAACATTAATACGACTTGTGAGTAGTTACTTTGTTCTTGAGGACATCGGAGAAGACTTGTCATAAGTAATCATGTGAATTTGGTATTCGTTCGATATTTTGATTATATGTATGTTGTTGCTTCCTTTAGTGTTGTCATGTGAACATCGACTACATGACACTTCACCATCTTTCAGCCTAAGGGAAGGCTTTGTGGAGTAGTAATTAGATGATGAGTTGCTAGTGTGGCAGAAGCTTAAACCCTAGTTTATGCACTATTCCGCAAGGGGCTGATTTGGATCCATATGTTTCATGCTATGGTTAGATTTATCTTAATTCTTGGGATAATCATAAGTGGTAGGCTTGTTCAAGTAAGAACAACACCCAAGCACCGGTCCACCCACATATCAAATTATCAAAGTAGCGAACGCTAATCAAACAAACATGATGAAAGTGACTAGATGAAATTCATGTGTGTCCTCAAGAACGCTTTCCTATTATAAGAGACCGTTCCGGCCTGTCCTTTGCTACAAAAGGATTGGGCTACCTTGCTGCACCTTTGTTCCATTGCCAGTTGTTACTTGTTACAAATTACCTTGCTATCAAACTATCTGTTACTGACTATTTTAGTGTTTACAGAAAATACCTTGCTGAAAACCGCTTGTCATTTCCTTCTGCTGCTCATTGGGTTCGACACTCTTACTTATTGAAAGGACTATGGTTGATCCCCTATACTTGTGGGTAATAAATATGTGCTTTGTGAAAGTCCTATCAGGCGTCTTGATATATCTCTATAGATCTTGATGCCCAATACGTAAGCATCTTCACCCAGGTCTTTCTTAAAAAAACTCTTGTTCAAATAACCCCTTATGCTTTATATAAATTATATATCATTTCTAATCAATAATATGTCATTCACGTACAATATTAGAAATGCTACAGAGCTCCCACTAACTTTCTTGTAAATACAAGCTTCTCCATAAATTCGTATAGAACCAAAAGCTTTGATCACCTCATCAAAGCGTATATTTGATAACCCACAAGTATAGGGGACCGCAACAGTTTTTGAGGGTAAAGTATTCAACCCAAATTTGTTGATTCGACACAAGGGGAGCCAAAGAATATTCTCAAGTATTAGCAGCTGAGTTGTCAATGCAACCACACCTGGAAACTTAGTATCTGCAGCAAAGTGTTTAATAGCAAAGTAATATGATAGTGGTGGTAATGGTAACAAAAGTAAAGACAACATACGTAATGTTTTTGGTATTTTTGTAGTGATTGTAACAATAGCAACGGAAAATTAAATAAGCGTAAACCAGTATTTGGAAAGCTCGTAGGCACCGGATCAGTGATGGATAATTATGTCGGATGTGGTTCGTCATGTAACAGTCATAACATAGGGTGACACAGAACTAGCTCCAGTTCATCAATGTGATGTAGGCATGTATTCCGTATATAGTCATACGTGCTTATGGAAAAGAACTTTCATGACATCTTTTGTCCTACCCTCCCGTGGCAGCGTGGTCCTATTGGAATCTAAGGGATATTAAGGCCTCCTTTTAATAGAGAACCGGAACAATGCATTAGCACATAGTGAATACATGAACTCCTCAAACTACGGTCATCACCGGGAGTGGTCCCGATTATTGTCACTTCGGGGTTGCCAGATCATAACACATAGTAGGTGACTATAGACTTGCAAGATAGGATCAAGAACACACATATATTCATGAAAACATAATAGGTTCAGATCTGAAATCATGGCACTTGGGCCCTAGTGACAAGCATTAAGCATAGCAAAGTCATAGCAACATCAATCTCAAAACATAGTGGATACTAGGGATCAAACCCTAACAAAACTAACTCAATTACATGATAAATCTCATCCAACCCATCACCGTCCAGCAAGCCTACGATGGAATTACTCACGCACGACGGTGAGCATCATGAAATTGGTGATGGAGGATGGTTGATGATGACGACGGCGGCGAATCCCCTCTCCGAGTCCCGAGCGGACTCGGATCAGCCCTCCCGAGAGAGATTAGGGCTTGGCGGCGGCTCCGTGTCGTAAAACGCGATGAAACTTTCTCTTTGTTTTTCTCCCAAAGCCAATATATGGAGTTGGAGTTGGCATCGGAGGGGCTCGAGGGCCCACGAGGTAGGGGCGCGCCCGAGGGGGCGCCCCACCTCGTGGACAGGTGTGGGCCCCTGGTCTTCATCTTTGGCGAGGATTTTTATTATTTTTATAAGACATCCGTGGAGTTTCAGGTCATTCCGAGAACTTTTGTTTTCTGCACATAAAACAACACATGGCAATTCTGTTGAAAACAGCGTCAGTCCGGGTTAGTTCCATTCAAATCATACAAGTTAGAGTCCAAAACAAGGGCAAAAGTGTTTGGAAAAGTAGATACGACGGAGACGTATCAACTCCCCCAAGCTTAAACCCTTGCTTGTCCTCAAGCAATTCAGTTGACAAACTGAAAGAGAAAAAGAAAAACTTTTACAAACTCTGTTTGCTCTTGTTGTTGTACTTATGTCAAGCCAGCATTCAGGTTTTCAGCAAATATTATAACTAACCACATTCGCAATAATTCTCAGGTCTCATGTTTACTCATATCAATAACATAATTAGCTAGCAAGTCATAATAATAAATCTCGGATGACAATACTTTCTCAAAACAATCATAATATGATATAACAAGATGGTATCTCGCTAGCCCTTTCTGAGACCGCAAAACATAAATGCAGAGCACCTTCAAAGATCAAGGACTGACTAGACATTGTAATTCATGGTAAAAGAGATCCAATCATAGTCATACCCGATATAAATTAACAATAATGAATGCAAATGACAGCTGTGCTCTCCAGCTAGTGCTTTTAATAAGAGGGTGATGACTCAACATAAAAGTAAATAGATAGGCCCTTCGTAGAGGGAAGCAGGGATTTGTAGAGGTGCCAGAGCTCGATTTTTGAAATAGAGATAAATTATTTTGAGCGGCATACTTTCATTGTCAACATAACAACTAAGAGATGATGATATCTTCCATGCTAAACAAATTATAGGCGGTTCCCAAACAGAATGGTAAAGTTTATACTCCCCCTCCTCCACAAGCATCAATCCATGGCTCGCTCGAAACAACGAGTGCCTCCAATATTCAACGGGTCCTAGGGGGAGTTTTGTTTGCAATTATTTTGATTTAGTTTGCATAAAGCATGGGACTGGGCATCCCGGTGACCAGCCATTTTCTCGTGAGTGAGGAGCGGAGTCCAGTCCTCTTGAGAATAACCCGCCTAACACGGAAGATAAGGGTAGCAGTAGTTGATATATGAGCTATTCGAGCATGCAAAATAGAATGATTATTTGAAGGTTTAGAGTTTGGCACATACAAATTTACTTGGAACGCAGGTAGATACCGCATATAGGAAGGTATAGTGGACTCATATGGAATAACTTTGGGGTTTAAGGGATTGGATGCACAAGCAGATTCCGCTTAGTACAAGTGAAGGCTAGCAAAAGACCGGAAGCGACCAACTAGAGAGCGACAACAGTCATGAACATGCATTAAAATTAATAAACATTGAATACAAGCATGAGTAGGATATAATCCACCATGGACATAAATATCATGAAGGCTATGTTGATTTGTTTCAACTACATGCGTGAACATGTGCCAAGTCAAGTCACTTAAATCATTCAAAGGAGGATACCAACCCATCATACCACATCACAACCATTTTAATAGAATGTTGGCACGCAAGGTAAAGCATTATAACTCATAGCTAATCAAGCATGGCACAAGCAACTATGATCTCTAATTGTCATTGCAAACATGTTTATTCATAATAAGCTGAATCAGGAACGATGAGCTCATCATATTTACAAAAACAGAAGAGGTCGAGTTCATACCAGCTTTTCCCATCTCAGTCAGTCCATCATATATGTCATCATAATTACCTTTCACTTGCACGACTGAACGGTGTGAATAACAATAAGGGTGCACGTGCATTGGACTAAGATGGAATATGCGAGCATTCAATAAACAGGAGAAGACAAAGCAATATGGGCTCTTGGTTAAATCAACAATAATGCATATAAGAGCCATCTCAACAATTTAATCATGGTCTTCTCCTACTGACCCCCAAAGAAAAGAAAGGAAAATAAAAACTATTTACACGGGAAAGATCCCAACAAGCAAAAGAAGAACGGGAAATATTTATGGGTTTTATTTTTAATTATTACTACTACAGCAGGAAAAATAAACTACTACTAATCTTTTTGGTTTTTCTAAGGTTTATTAAACACACAAGAAGAAAGCAGGAAAAAGAAAATAAACTAGCATGGATATTACAGTGAAAGAGTATGAGCACCGACATCTAGCAATGAGTGTGTATGAACATGAATGTAATGTCAGTGGAAAATACATACTCCCCAAGCTTAGGCTTTTGGCCTAAGTTGGTCTATTGCCAGGGATAGCCTGGCTGATACCCGTAGGTGTAGCTGGGGTCGTACTGCGATGCAGCGGCTACCGCCTCCTGAGCTGCAACGTGGCGTCGAGCTGCCTCCGCTCTCCTCTCGTACTCATCTGCCTCCTCTCTGGTAATAATATATCTTCCTCTCGTCTTAAAATCAAAGAAGGCAGGAGCAGGAAGAGCAACATGGACAACATGCCGTTTGTTAAAGATTAGTCGATATTGGAGAGGTGGTTCAGTCCTCTCACCAAACTGGTGGGCAACCATAGAATCAAAATCTAAATAAGTAGAGGGTAACTCCATATCACCCTCACGAATGTCTATCTCAAGAAAATTAACTAAGCGGGTTGCATAAATTCCTCCAAAGAAATCCTCGTTATGTCTATTAAGATGCAATCTACGAGCTACAATGGCTCCCATATGATAAGATTGGTCCCCTAACACAGCACTCCTAAGAATGCTGAGATCAGGGGCACACATGTGACATGCTTCATCCTTAGCATTTATGCATCTACCTATGAAGAGAGCAAAATAATGTATAGCAGGAAAGTGAATGCTCCCTATAGTGGCTTGTGTTCTATCTCTAGATTCCTCCACAGTTATTCTAGCAAGAAAATCTCTATATTCAGATTTAGGGGGATCCCTGATACTACCCCAAGATGGAAGTTTGCATGCAAAAGTGAAATCCTCTAATTCCATGGTATAAGATTTGTCATAAAGGTCAAACATGACTGAAGGAGAATTACGCGAAGGTGAAAACTCAAACCTCCCCACAAATGAACTTGTGAGGTCACGATACTGGGGGCATTTGTCAGCTTCAAAGTCCTCAAGACCGGCATTATGCAAATATGCGTTAAATTCTTCTTTGATTCCCGCTTGATCCATAAAATTTTCCGAAGGCCATTCACAGGGCCTCACAAGAGCGTCTCTTGGTGGTTCCTCGTCAGCATCACGCATTGCAAGCCTGGGACCTTGCTTCCTTGAAGAACCACCTTGAACATCTTCCTAAGCATATTGTTTTCTCTGAAAAATAACTCTGAAATTTTTAGTAACTTCAAACAAACGTGAACCAACTTCAATAAAACTGATAGCAACTACTCCTACAAGTGTCTAGAGCCTATATCAAGCATTAGAACTACTTGGAACTATATAAATTTGACATGCAAGCTCAAGAACATGGTCACCAATGCAGCACAAATTTGCAATGAATAAAGACTAGAATAAAAACTAATTGGACCAATGGAGGAGTCACATACAAAGGAACAATCTCCCCAAGCAGTTTTGCGAGAGGTGCTTTGAGCAAGGAGATCGAAAATCACAGCAAAAGTGGCTGAAACACGAGCTTGAGTTGGTTTTTCGGGTTTGTGTGAGGCAGAGGAAGAAGATGGGTGCAGGGATAAGTGGAGGAGGGCCACCGTGGGCCCACGAGGCAGGGGGGCGCGCCCTCCACCCTCGTGGCCATGTGGCAGCTCCCCCGCAGTAATTTTTGCACTATAAATCCTCAAATATTCCCGAAAAAATCATATTAAATTGGCATGGCATTCTGAGGACTTTTATTTTCGGGACATTTTTATATTACACGGATAAATCAGGAAATAGACAGAAAAATACTATTTTACTTTATTTCTACTAAAGAACAGAAAATATAAAGAGGGTACGGAAGTTTGTGCTTCTAGTTTCATCCATCTCATGCTAATAAAAAAGAATCCACTAACAAGGTTGATCAAGTCTTGTTAACAAAGTCATTCCCATAATCATGGAACCGGAGAAATTTCGAATAACACTATGTTACCTCAACGGGGATATGGACATCCCCAATAATAAGTATATCATGTTTCTTCTTGATAGTAGGGACAGGAAATTCAAAACCTCCAAATATAATCGATGGAATTTTTCCAATAGAGTTGATACTATGAACTTGAGGTTGTTTCCTCGGAAAGTGTACCGTATGCTCATTACCATTAACATGAAAAGTGACATTGCCTTTGTTGCAATCAATGACAGCCCCTGCAGTGTTAAGGAAAGGTCTTCCAAGAATAACAGACATACTATCGTCCTCGGGAATATCAAGAATAACAAAGTCCGTTAAAATAGTAACGTTTGCAACCACAACAGGCACATCCTCACAAATACCGACAGGTATAGCAGTTGATTTATCAGCCATTTGCAAAGATATTTCAGTAGGTGTCAACTTATTCAAGTCAAGTCTACGATATAAAGAGAGAGGCATAACACTAACACCGGCTCCAAGATCACATAAAGCAGTTTTAACATAATTTCTCTTAATGGAGCATGGTATAGTAGGTACTCCTGGATCTCCAAGTTTCTTTGGTATTCCACCCTTAAAAGTATAATTAGCAAGCATGGTGGAAATTTCAGCTTCCGGTATCTTTCTTTTATTTGTAACGATATCTTTCATGTATTTAGCATAAGGATTCATTTTGAGCATATCAGTCAATCGCATACGCAAAAAGATAGGTCTAATCATTTCAGCAAAGCGCTCAAAATCCTAATCATCCTTTTTCTTGGATGGTTTGGGAGGAAAATGCATGGGTTTCTGAACCCATGGTTCTCTTTCTTTACCATGTTTCCTAGCAACGAAGTCGCTTTTATCATAACGTTGATTCTTTGATTGTGGGTTATCAAGATCAACAGCAGGTTCAACTTCTACATCATTATCATTACTAGGTTGAGCATTATCATGAACATCATCATTAACATTTTCACTAGGTTCATGTTCATTACCAGATTGTGTTTCAGCATCAGGCATAGGGATATCATTTGGATTATCAGGTGTTTCAGCAATAGGTTCACTAGAAGTTTGCACAGTTCTATCATTTTTCTTCTTCTTCCTTTTAGAAGAACTAGGTACATCAATATTATTTCTCTGAGAATCTTGGTCGATTCTCTTAGGGTGGCCTTCAGGATACAAAGGTTCCTGAGTCATTCTACCAGTTCTAGTAGCCACTCTAACAGCATAATCATTTTCTTATTATTCATTTCATCAAGCACTTCTTTCTGAGCCTTAAGTACTTGTTCTACTTGAGTGGTAACCATAGAAGCATGTTTGCTAACAAGTTTAAGTTCACCTCTAATATTAGCCATATAATCACCCAAGCATTTAATCATATTGGAATCATATTTCAATTGTCTACCAAAATAAGCATTAAAGTCATCTTGCTTAAACATAAAGTTATCAAACTCATCCAAGCACTGACTAGCAATTTTAGTAGGAGGGACTTCAGCTTTATCATATCTATAGAGAGAATTTACCTTTACTATCTGTGTCGGGATATCGGGATCAGGAGGTTCTTCAGTGAATAAAGAATTGAGATCATATACTTCTTCAACAGGCGGTAAATTAAGACCATGTATTTCTTCAATAGGAGGTAAATTCTTAACATCTTCAGCTTTAATACCTTTTTCTTTCATAGATTTCTTTGCCTCTTGCATATCTTCAGGACTGAGAAATAGAACACCTCTCTTCTTCGGAGTTGGTTTAGGAGTAGGCTCAGTAATTGGCTCTGGAGCTGGCTCAGGAGTTGGCTCAGGAGGTGCCCAATTATTTTCATTTGTCAACATATTATTCAATAAAATTCCAGCTTCATCCGTTGTTCTTTCCCTGAAAAGAGAACCAGCACAACTATCCAGGTAATCTCTGGAAGCATCGGTTAGTCCATTATAAAAGATATCAAGTATTTCAGGTTTCTTAAGAGGATGATCAGGCAAAGCATTAAGTAACTTGAGAAGCCTCCCCCAAGCTTGTGGGAGACTCTCTTATTCAATTTGCACAAAATTATATATATCCCTCAAAGCAGCTTGTTTCTTATGAGCAGGGAAATATTTAGCAAAGAAGTAATAAATCATATCCTGGGGACTACGCACACAACCAGGATCAAGAGAATTAAACCATATCTTAGCATCACCCTTTAATGAGAACGGAAATATTTTGAGTATATAAAAGTAGCGATCTCTCATCATTAGTAAACAGGGCAGCTATATCATTTAACTTAGTAAGATGTGCCACAATAGTTTCAGATTCATAGCCATAAAAGGATCGATTCAACCAAAGTAATTATATCGGGATCAACAGAGAATTCATAATAATCCTTATCAGAACACGATAGGTGAAGTAGCAAAAGCAGGTCGGGTCTCATCCTATCTCTAAGAGATTCTTTACTCCATTTAACTAGCACCCTCTTAAGTTCATATCTATCCTTACAAGCAAAAATAGCTGCGAAGATTCAGCATCAAAAGATAACCCTCGGGAATAGCAGGCATATTTTCATCATCACTTTCATCATTGTATTCAGTTTCAATAATTTCTCTTTCTCTAGACCTAGAAATTTGTTCATCTAGAAATTCACCAAGGGGCACAGAGTATCAAGCATAGAAGTAGTTTCATCATAAGTATCATGCCTAGCGAAGTGGCATCATCAATAACATGCGACATATCGGAACAAATAGCGTAGCAGGTTTAGGTGTCGCTAGCTTACTCATAATGAAGGTGAATCATGTGCGAGCTAGATGGCAGTTCCTTACCTCCCCTCGTAGTTGAGGGATAAATTGTTGTCTTAGCGTCTTTCAAGTTCTTCATAGTGTCCAGCAGATATAAATCCCAATTGACTCAAAGAATAGAGCAATGCTCCCCGGTAACAGCGCCAGAAAAAGGTCTTGATAACCCACAAGTATAGGGGATCGCAACAGTTTTCGAGGGTAAAGTATTCAACCCAAATTTGTTGATTTGACACAAGGGGAGCTAAAGAATATTCTCAAGTATTAGCAGCTGAGTTGTCAATTCAACCACACCTGGAAACTTAGTATCTGCGGCAAAGTGTTTAGTAGCAAAGTAATATGATAGTGTTGGTAACGGTAACAAAAGTAAAGACAGCAAAAGTAATGTTTTTGGTATTTTTGTAGTGATTGTAACAATAGCAACAGAAAAGTAAATAAGCGTAAACCAGTATATGGAAAGCTCGTAGGCACCGAATCAGTGATGGATAGTTATGTCGGATGTAGTTCGTCATGTAACAGTCGTAACATAGGGTGACACAGAACTAGCTCCAGTTCATCAATGTAATGTAGGCATGCATTCCGTATATAGTCATACGTGCTTATTCCATATATAGTCATACGTGCTTATGGAAAAGAACTTGCATGGCATCTTTTGTCCTACCCTCCCGTGGCAGCGGGGTCTTATTGGAAACTAAGGGATATTAAGGCCTCGTTTTAATAGAGAACCGGAACAAAGCATTAGCACATAGTGAATACATGAACTCCTCAAACTATGGTCATCACTGGGAGTGGTCCCGATTATTGTCACTTCGGGGTTGCCGGATCATAACACATAGTAGGTGACTATAGACTTGCAAGATAGGATCAAGAACACACATACATTCATGAAAACATAATAGGTTCAGATCTGAAATCATGGCATTCGGGCCCTAGTGACAAGCATTAAGCATAGCAAAGTCATAGCAACATTAATCTCAGAACATAGTGGATACTAGGGATCAAACCCTAACAAAACTAACTCGATTACACGATAAATCTCATCCAACCCATCACCGTCCAGCAAGCCTACGATGGAATTACTCACGCACGGCGGTGAGCATCATGAAATTGGTGATGGAGGATGGTTGATGATGACGACGGCGACGAATCCCCTTCTCCAGAGCCCCGAAAGGACTCCAGATCAGCCCTCCCGAGAGAGATTAGGGCTTGGCGGCGGCTTCGTATCGTAAAACGCGATGAAACTTTCTCTCTGATTTTTTCTCCCCGAAAGCCAATATATGGAGTTGGAGTTGGCATCGGAGGGGCTCCAGGGGGCCCACGAGGTAGGGGGGCGCGAACAGGAGGGGGGGCGCCCCCACCCTCGTGGATAGGGTGTGGGCCCCCTGGTCTTCATCTATGGCGAGGATTTTTTATTATTTTTTATAAGACATCCCATGGAGTTTCAGGTCATTCCGAGAACTTTTGTTTTCTGCACATAAAACAACACCATGGCAATTCTGCTGAAAACAGCGTGAGTCCGGGTTAGTTCCATTCAAATCATACAAGTTAGAGTCCAAAACAAGGGCAAAAGTGTTTGGAAAAGTAGATACGACGGAGACGTATCAATATTCCAACTCCGAAATGCTTCTTCCAGTCCATGGATGGATCGTTGGACCTTACATACGTTATTAGCATCCTTAGCATAGATAAAACCTTCCGGGTGCATCATATACAACTCTTCCTTAAGAAAACCATGAAGGAACATTGTTTTGATGTCCATCTGCCAGATTTCATAATCAAAAAGAGCAGCAATTGCTAATATAATTCTAACAGACTTTAGCATCGCTACAGGTGAGAAAGTCTCATCATAGTCAACCCCTTGAACTTGTCAAAAGACCTTTGCAACGAGTCGAGCTTCATCGACGCTGACATTACCATCAGCGTATGTCTTCTTCTTAAAGATCCATTTATTCTCAATGTCCCGCTGGTCATCGAGTAAGTCCACCAAAGTCCATACTTGGTTTTCATACATGGATCCTATCTCGAATTTCATGGCCACAAGCCATATGTCGGAATCCGGGATCATCATAGCTTCTTCATAGTTTGTAGGTTTGCTGTTGTCTAACAATATGACTTCCGAGATAGGATTAATGTACCACTCTGGTGCGACAAGTGTCCTGGTCAACCTACGAAGTTCAGTAGTAGCTTGATTCAAAGTATCATGATCATCATCATTAGCTTCCTCTCCGGTTGGTGTAGGTGTCACGGGAACTTATTTCTGTTGGTGCTACTTTCCAATTTAAGAGAAGGTACAATTACCTCACCAAGCTCTACTTTCCTCCCACTCACTTCTTTCGAAGAAGCTCCCTCTCTAGAAAGGACCCATTCTTTGCAACAAAAGCCTACCCTCAGATTCGTGATAGAAGGTATACCCAATGATATCTTTACGGTATCCTATGAAGACGCACTTCTCCGCTTTGGGTCCGAGCTTATCTAGCTGAAGCCTCTTGACACAAGCGTCGCATCCCCATACTTTAAGAAACAACAACTTAGGTTTCTTGCCAAACCATAATTAATACGGTATCGTCTCAACGTATTTAGATGGTGGCCTTTTTAAAGTGAATGTGTCTCTCTGTAATACATAACCCCAAGACGATGACAAATTGATAACCCACAAGTGTAGGGGATCGCAACAGTTTTCGAGGGTAGAGTATTCAACCCAAATTTATAGATTCGACACAAGGGGAGCCAAAGAATATTTGAAGGTATTAGGAGCTGAGTTGTCAATTCAACCACACCTGGAGATTAATTATCTGCAGCAAGTAATCAGTAGCAAAGTAGTTCAATAGTTTTGATAATAGTGACAGGAACAACGGTAACAGTAACAATGATAGCAGTAATTTTGTAGCAAGTGAACAGTGATGATAGCAGTAGTAACTTAGCAGAAACAATATATGATAAATTCATAGGCATTGGATCGGTGACTTGTTGGATGATATTCATCATGTGACAGTTATAACCTAGGGCGATACGGCACTAGCTCTAGTTCATCGATATAATGTAGGCATGTAGTTCGTAAATAGTCATACGTGCTTTATTAAAAGAACTTGCATGACATCTTTTGTCCTACCCTCCCGTGGCAGTGGGGTCCATATTGGAAACTAAGGGATATTAAGGCCTCCTTTTAATAGAGAACCGGAACAAAGCATTAACACATAGTGAATACATGAACTCCTCAAACTACGATCATCACCGAGAGTGGGCCCGGTTGTTGTCACTCTGGGGTTGTCGGATCATAACACGTAGTAGGTGACTATAACTTGCAAGATCGGATCTAAAACATGGATATAATGATGAATTGATAAACGGTTGAGATCTGAGTTCATGGCACCCGGGCCCAAAGTGACAAGCATTAAGCATAGTAAAGTCATAGCAACATCAATCTAAGAACATAGTGGATACTAGGGATCAGGCCCTAACAAAACTAACTCGATTACATGATGAATCTCATCCAACTCCTCACCAACCAGCGAGCCTACGAAGGAATTACTCACTCCCGGTGGGGAGCATCATGGAATTGGCGATGGAGATGGGTTGGTGATGATGAAGAACGAAGATCCCCCTCTCCGGAGCCCCAAACGGACTCCCGATCTGCCCTCCCGAGGAAGAACAGGGCTTGGCGGCTGCTTCGTCTCGTGGAACGCGATAATTCTTTCTCCTTGATTTTTTTCTGGAATAATGTGATTTTATAGTATCAGGGGGATCGTTTGCGGGGCCACCAGGTGGGTACAACCCACCTGGGCGCGCCAGGAGAGGGGGGCGCGCCTTGGTGGGTTGTGCCCACCCAGGGGCCCCTCTCTGGTGGGTCTTGGCTCCAAGAATCCTCTTTTATTCTATAAAAATTCCTTGCAAAGTTCCGTTTTATTCCGATAACTTTTATTTCTGCACAAAAACAACACCATGGTAGTTCTGCTGAAAACAGCGTCAGTCCGGGGTTAGTTTCATTCAAATCATGCAAATTAGAGTCCAAAACAAGAGGAAAGCGTGAGAAAAAGTAGATACGTTGGAGACGTATCAACTCCCCCAAGCTTAAATCTTTGCTTGTCCTCAAGCAATTCAGTTGATAAACTGAAAGTGAGAAAGAAAAACTTTTACGAACTCTTTTACTCTTGTTTGCATAAATAAGCTTAAACAGCACCCAGGTTTTCAACCAGCATTATAACTAACCATGTCGACAATAACACTTAAAGATTATATTAACTCATATCAATGACATAATCAGCTGGCGAGCAATAATAAGATATCTCAAACAGTAACACGTTGTCAAAACAACCATGATATAATATGACAATAGTGGTATCTCGCTAGCCCTTTCTGAGACCGCAAAACATAAATGCAGAGCACCTCCAAAGTTCAAGCAGTGACTAAACATTGTAATTCATGGTAGAAAAGATCCAGTCATGATGCACCCAACATTAGCTATACACAATGCATAAATCATGACAGCTGAGCTCTCTCGTATTCTAGCGCTTGTTTTAGAAGGTGATGACACAACATAAAAGTAAATAGAAAGACCCTTCGCAGAGGGCATCCGTGATTTGCAGAGGTTCCAGAGTTCAATTTTTAAAACAGAGATAAATGATATTTTGAGACATGCACCCTTCTCATTCATTTCACGACCATCAGTTATCAACATCTTCCATGCTATGCACGCTAGTGGCGGTTCCCAAGCGATAAAAATAAAGGTTTACTCCCCCTCCACCATGAATCACACTCCACGGCTTGTCCGAAACAACGGGTGCCGTCCATACCAACATCAGTCCCGGGGGAGTTTTGTTTAATTATTTGCATTTTTGAGTTCGGGACTGGGAATCCCTATTACCGCCCTTTTCTCATGTGATGGCATGTGAATAAACACTCGACCTAAGAATAACCCGCTTAGAATGGAAGATATCGACCACCTCCCATCGTTCCACGAATGATCCAGGCACACAAAAAGGATAACTTTTAGAAGTTTTTAGAGGTGGCACATGCAAATTTACTTAGGACGGCAGGGTAATACCATATATAGGTAGGTATGGTGGACTCATCTGGAATAACTTAAGTTCAAGGTTTTGATGTACAAGCAGAGTTCCCACTTAGTACAGGCAAAGGCTAGCAATTAGATTGAGAAGCGGCCAACTAGAGAGCAACAACGATTATAACCAGGCATTATGCATAAGTAATATTGGACACTAGCATGAGTAGGATATGAACACCATGAACATAAATATCATAGAGGCTATGTTGGTTTTGATTCAACTACATGCGTGAACATGTGCCAAGTCAAGCCAGTCGAACATTCAGAGGAGGATACCATATCATCATACTACATCACAATCATTTTAACGCTATGTTCATATCCAAGATCAATCATTATCCACTCCTAGCTACTTATGAATGGCATGAGAAACTATAATCTCTAATTTTCATTGCAAACATGTTTAATCATAACGGGCTGAAGCATGGATACTGGGTTAAACATATTTACACAAACAGAACAAGTCGAGTTCATACCAGTTTCTCTCTGCCACGGCCAGTTCATCGAATATCGTCATTATTGCCTTTCACTTGCACGACCGAATGATATGAAAATAATAATAGTGCAAGAGTGCCATGGACTAAGCTGGAATCTGCAAAACATTTTATTCAACAGGACAAGACAAGGTAAAATGGGCTCTTTATTAGTTCAACAATTATTCATATGAGAGCGACTCAACATTTTCATCGTGGTCTTCTCCTCGCTAAGAATCGAATAGAAAGAAAAGAAGTTCAGATAAACACACTGAAATATTTTTGGAGTTTTTGGTTTTCTTGAACAAGCAAATACAAGGAAAAAGCAAAAACGATAAAAACTATTTACACGAGAAAGCTCCCAACAAGCAAAAGAAGAACAAGGAAATCTTTTTGGATTTTATTTTTAGTGCTACTACTAAGCATGCATTGAAAGTAAATTACTACAACTAATTTTTTTTTTGGTTTTTCTGAAGTTTTCAAAACACACAAGAAGAAAGCAAGAAAACAAATCTAAGCATGGATGATACAATGAAAAAGTGTGAACACCGACTAATAGAATGATAAAAGTGAACATGAATATAATGTCGGTGAGAAACACGTACTCCCCCAAGCTTAGGCTTTTGGCCTAACTTGGTAGTAGATCAGTAGCCTGGAGGGTAGTAGTCGGTGTGGTAGCTCACAGAGGCTCTCAGTGCGGATGCCTCGGCACGCCGTGCCGCCAACACTGCTGCATTGTGAGCTCGGGCCTCACTCTCAAGAACAAAATATATTTCCTTGTTGTTATAGTCAAAAAGAGCAGGAGCAGGCAAATATGTGTCCACAACAGATGATTGGTTAAACATCATATTATAAGTGAAGTCATGAATCTTTCCTTTAAGGATTGAATGCTCTTTTAAAGCATCAAAATCTAAATACCGAGTGGGTAAGATAGGATCAAAGGGCCAAGGTGAAACACCCAGCCCTCGTGCTAGACGTGTGGCATAAATTCCACCATAGAACCAGCCACTTTTGGCGTAATGCTGAAGTCTACGTGCAACAGTCGCTCCAAGGTTATAATTCCTTTCACCAGTGAGAGCGGTGTGAACGAGGCTCAAGTATGGCGCACAAAGTATGCTACAGTCTTGCTTGCCTACTATGCATTTCCCGTTAAATAAAGCAAAATACTGAATTGCAGGAAAGTGAATGCTCTTTATTCTTCCTTGTCTCACCCCCCTATTTTCACCGTAACAAAGGCTAGTCAAGAAAGATTCATACTCAGCCGTTGGTGGCTCATCAAGCGAACCCCAAAATGGAATTTGTAAATGATAAGCAAAATTCTCTAATGGAATAGTAAATGAATTATCATAAAGCATAAACGACACCCTAGACCCATGTGGAAAATATTTAAATCCTTTGATAAATGATTCAGTGAGAAGTTGGCGTTGTTCACACTTATCTGAAAGGTAGGGTCCGAGACCGGCATTGTGAACATATTGCTCAAATTCCTCCTTAATGCCCACTCACATCATATACTCATCGCAAGGCCATAAGCATGTTTTGGTAGCAGCACTTCGTGTGGAACTTTCACTTGGTTCAACATAAGACCAGCTAGCAGAACTATCACTCGAAGATGCCCCCGAGGATCGTCTCCTCGAAGAACTCCTTCCAAATAGGTTCATCATGTCCGTGTACAATTTTTCCTATGAACAAAAATCTGAATTTTTAGTCCACAAAATTTTCTCAACAAAACTTCACAAAATTGATAGCAACTACTCACCGAGATACATAGAGGCCATAGCAAGAATTCAAACTACTTAGAAAACTAAGAATTCAACATGCAAGCTCATCTACAGCAGCACCAAGAGTAGTTAATTATTCAAAATATAAACCACTAGAACAAAAAACTAATTGGACAAACGGTGGAGTCACATACCAAGCAACAATCCCCCAAAACAGTTTCGGAAACGGAGCTTCGAGCAAAGAGATCAAAATTCACAGGTTTGAGCTCAAGAACACGAGAGAGAGAGCAATGGAGATTTTTTTCTGGAGGTAAGTGATGATGTGGGCTAAAGAGATAAGTGAGGGGGCCCACGTGGGCACCACAACCCACTAGGGCACGCTTGGGGGCCGTGGCGCGCCCAGGTGGGTTGTGCCCACCTGGTGCACCTCCCTCTGATATCATTTGCACCAGAAATTCAGAAATATTCAAAAAAATCGTATAAAATTTTCACGGCATTCTGAGCACTTCTATTTTTGGGTCAGTTTTTAATTGCACTGGAAATTCAGAAAACAGACAAAACATGGCATTTTTTTTATTTAACTAATAAAAACAGAAGATAAAAAAGTAAGGATAGAAGGTAGTGCTTACTAAATTCATCAACTTCATACCACTGAAAAATGATTCATTAATAAGGTTGATCAGGTCCTATTAACAACCACTTTCGATTAGCATGAAACCGAAGAACTTTCGTAAATCACTAAGTTACCTCAATGGGGATATGGATGTCCCCAACAATAAGCATTTCATATTTCTTTTGACAATAGGTAGAGGTATTTGAAAACTTCCAATAGTGATTGTTGGAGATTTTTCAATAACATTAATACCATTCACTTGGAATTGTTTCTTCGGAAAGTGCACCGTATGCTCATTGCCATTAATATGAAAAGTGACCTTGCTTTTATTGCAATCAATAACAGCCCATGCAGTGTTCAAAAAGGGTCTACCAAGGATAATCGACATGTTGTCGTCCTCAGGCATCTCAAGTATAACAAAGTCAGTCAAAATAGTAACATTAGCAACAACGACGGGCACATCCTCACAGATACCGATAGGTATGGCAGTTCACTTGTCAGCCATTTGCAAAGATAGTTTAGTAGGTGTGAGTTTATTCATGTCAAGTCTTTTATATAAAGAGAAATGCATAACACTAACACCAACTCCTAAATCACACAAAGCAGATTTCACATAATTCTTTTCGATAGAGCAAGGTATAGTTGGTATTCCCGGATCTCCAAGTTTTTTAGGTACTCCATCCTTGAAAGTATAATTAGCAAGCATAGTGGAGATTTCAGCTTCCGGTATTTTTCTCTTATTTGTGATGATGTCTTTCATATACTTTGCATAAGCAGGCATTTTCAAGATATCAGTCAAGCGAGTACGCAAAAAGACTTGTCTCAGCATTTCAGCAAAGCGTTCAAATTCTTCATCATCATTCTTTTTAGTTAACTTGGGTGGAAAAGGCATAGGTTTTTGAACCCACGGTTCTCTTTCTTTACCGTGTTTTCTAGCAATGAAGTCTCTTTTATCATATATTTTATTCTTAGGTTGTGGGTTATCAAGATCAACAGGTGGTTCTATCTCAACATCATTATCTGGTTCTTTATCATTTGGTTGAGTATCTTCATGAACATCAGCATTATCTTTTTCATTATCACTAGGTGGATGTTCATTACCAGATTGAGTTTTAGCATCAGAGGTAGAAGTTTCATTTTCATTATCAGGAGGTTTCTCTAATTCAGGTTCACTAGAAGTGTGCAAAGTCCTATCATTTTTCTTCTTCTTTTTCTTTCTAGAGGGACTAGGTGCACTAGTGTTACTTCTTTGTGAGTCTTGTTCAATTTTTTTTGGGTGTCCCTCAGGATAAAGTGGTTCCTGAGTCATTTTACCTCCTCTAGTTGCAACTCTAACAGCAAAGTCATGCATATTATGATTCATTTCATCAAGGATTATCATTTTCATTAAACTTCATAAGAGAATTTACCTCTACCACCTTAGGCAGTGGTGGTGTATTAAGCCCATGTATTTCTTCAATCGGAGGTAAATTTTTAACATCCTCAGCTTTAATACCTTTTTCCTTCATAGATTTCTTTGCCTCTTGCATATCTTCAGGACTGAGATATAATATACCCCTCTTCTTTGGAGTGGGTTTAGGAGGTGGTTCAGTAAGAGTCCAATCATCATAATTTTTCAATATGTTATTCAATAATTCTTCAGCTTGAGCAATAGTTCGTTCCCTGAAGACACAACCAGCACAACTATCTAGGAAGTCCCTAGAAGCATCAGTTAGTCCATTATAGAAGATATCAAGTATTTCATTTTTCTTAAGAGGATGATCAGGCAAAGCATTAAGTAACTGGCAAAGCCTCCCCCAAGCTTGTGGGAGACTCTCTTCTTTAGTTTGCACAAAGTTAAATATTTCCTGTAAGGCAGCTTCTTTATTATGAGGAGGAAAATATTTTTCAGAGAAGTAGTAAATCATATCCTGGGGACTACGCACACAACCAGGAGTAAGAGTATTGTACCAAGCTTTAGCATCACCCTTTAATGAGAAAGGAAATAATTTGAGAATAAAGTAATAGCGGGTTTTCTCATCATGAGTAAAAAGGATGGCTATATCATTCAACTTAGTAAGATGTGCCACAACAGTTTCAGTTTCATAACCATGGAAAGGATCAGATTCAACCAAAGTAATTAACTCTGGGTCGACAGAGAATTCATAATCCTTATCAGCAATAAAGATAGGTGTAGTAGCAAACTTAGGATCACATTTCATTCTAGCATTCAGAGATTTTTCTTTATATTTGCATAATAATTTCTCTAGATCATCTCTATCCTTACAAGCAAGAATATCTCTAGTTGTCTCCTCATTCATAATATAACCTTCCGGTACCTTAGGCAATTCATATCTAGGAAGGCTAGTTCTTGCAGGTGTTTCAGGAGTTTCAGTTTCAAGCTCATCATCAGATTCAACAACATCATGTTGTATTACTCTAGCAATTTGTGCATCAAGAAAATCACCAAGTGGAACATCATCATTATCAAGCAAGGTACTAGCATCATCATAAGCATCATTCATAGCAGAAGTAGCATCATCAATAACCTGCGACATATTATAATTGATAGCATGTGGTGGTGTTGCAAGTTTACTCATAACAGAGGGTGAATCTAAAGCAGAACTGGATGGCAGTTCCTTACCTCCCCTCATCTTTGAGGGAAATATCTTAGTCTTTGGACCCTTCAGATTCTTCATAGTGATAAATTGATAATAATCCCAAGTGACTCAACAAATACTGCTATGTTCCCCGGCAACGGCGCCAGAAAAAGGTCTTGATAACCCACAAGTATAGGGGATCGCAACAGTTTTTGAGGGTAGAGTATTCAACCCAAATTTATAGATTCGACACAAGGGGAGCCAAAGAATATTTGAAGCTATTAGTAGCTGAGTTGTCAATTCAACCACACCTGGAGATTAATTATCTGCAGCAAGTAATCAGTAGCAAAGCAGTTTGATAGTTTTGATAATAGTGAAAGCAACAACGGTAACAGTAACAGTGATAGCAGTAATTTCGTAGCAAGTGTAACAGTGATGATAGCTATAACTTAGCAGAAACAATATAAGATAAATTTGTAGGCATTGGTTCGGTGACTTGTTGGATGATATTCATCATGTGACAGTTATAACCTAGGGCGATACGGCACTAGCTCCAGTTCATCGATATAATGTAGGCATGTATTCCGTAAATAGTCATACGTGCTTTATTAAAAGAACTTGCATGACATCTTTTGTCCTACCCTCCCGTGGCAGCGGGGTCCATATTGGAAACTAAGGGATATTAAGGCCTCCTTTTAATAGAGAACCAGAACAAAGCATTAACACATAGTGAATACATGAACTCCTCAAACTACGGTCATCATCGAGAGTGGGCCCGGTTGTTGTCACTCCGGGTGAGGGAGTCCTGGATTACGGGGTGTCCGGATAGCCGAACTATAACATTTGGCCGGACTCCTGGACTATGAAGATACAAGATTGAAGACTTCGTCCCGTGTCTGAATGGGACTTTCCTTGGCGTGGAAGGCAAGCTTGGCGATACGGATATGTAGATCTCCTCCCACTGTAACCGACTCTGTGTAACCCTAGCCCTCTCCGTGTCTATATAAACCGGAGGGTTTTAATCCGTAGGATGAACAACAATCATACCATAGGCTATCTTCTAGGGTTTAGCCTCTCTGATCTCGTGGTAGATCTACTCTTGTACTACCCATATCATCAATATTAATCAAGCAGGAGTAGGGTTTTACCTCCATCGAGAGGGCCCAACCTGGTAAAACATCGTGTCCCTTGTCTCCTGTTACCATCCGCCTAGACGCACAATTCGGGACCCCCTACCCGAGATCCGCCGGTTTTGACACCGACATTGGTGCTTTCATTGAGAGTTCCGCTGTGCCGTCGCCATCAGGAAGGATGCCTCATCCCGTCTTTAAAGACGGCACTGTTGCTGAAGGAGCTTTGGCTATCGGCCAAACTCTCCGGCTAGGCGGTTTTCTTATGACCGCCTGTTCGGCCGCCGCGCCGATGATGACTTCTCGGGTCATCGAAAGCAATCTTCACGTCAACTCGGAACTCGCAGAGCAGTTAGATCCGATGGAGCTCTCTTCCTTAAACGAGCTCTTAGATCGCATCGCCGCCCTAGGAGTTGCTACAGACTATGATCAGATTGGGCCTAAACCCGATCCGAGAGAGATTAACTCTCCCGAGGTCACCCATCATGTTGCAGTGGTGGAGGAACAATGCGGCAAGCCATCATCTATCTTAAGGACTAGTTATGTCGGATTCCCGATCCCTCCAAGTCGGATACCCGCGGAGGGGAGGACGTCACTCAAGCCCTGAACCTAAAGTCAGGCAGCGGGCTAGATTCATTGGACAACATCCAAGAACCCAAGCTTCCGAGTTCGGAAACTCCTTAGCCCCTGAGTCTCAGATTGGGCAAGGTTCCGGATTTAATTCCACCCGCCCACCCAAACATAAGCGATCTATCCCAAATTCAGCAAGAGCCGGCAGAAACAGTACACCATTACTGGGCCAGATTCCTCCTGGTCATGAATAGGATAAAGGACTGCCGGGAGGAGGATGCAATTTCATTCTTCTGCAATAATTGCATGGACAACGGAATCCTCAACACCATAAGTCGCCGTGAAATTACACGCTTCGCTGACTTGGCGTCCATAGTATGAAAGTATTGTGCGATGGAAAGCGCCTGGAAAACCGAAATAAAATTTTGGGACAATCCGGCCCTGAATACAACCCGAAATCCAAATAAAGGGTGCATTATTGCGGGCACCTGGTTAAACACCAAAAGCAAAACCCTCTATAGGGCATGGAACCGTCTTTGGAGGGATGGCTCAACGGACCCTGTAAAATTCATAGTACAGAGGGCGCCACACCAACTCATAGCCTTAGAGCATGTTGGATACTCCGGCAGGTGGCCAGAAGTGGCGAAGAGCTTTTAACTCCAGAATCCACAGAGCACCAGCCCAAGGATACCAAAGACGGTATCAACAGTCTTCGAGACTTTCACATCAAATAATATGTGAAATGAACACTCCAGCCTTGCGAAGTCTACCAAGTAGCAATAACAAACCCATGGAGGACACAGCTATTACCTTTAATGCCGTGATGAACCTAAATTCAACAGCACGAGCACCACCGCATTGGTCCTCGATCCGATGAGTGGGCGGCTTTACCCAAGGTACTCATGGGCGGTGGCAGCGGATTGAACATCATTTACGAGGAAACGCTTGAAAAATGGAAATAGATGGAGCCGCATTGAGCGAAGCAGCACAACCTTTAGAGGAATAATCCCGATCGGAAGCGCCTTTGTCAGGAAAAATCACATTGGATGTGGTGTTCGCACGCCGGATAATTACAGGTCCGAGGAGGTCACGTTCCAAGTGGCCCCGTTCAGCAGCAGATACCACGCTCTATTAGGGTGAGAGGCATTTACAATTTTTCAAGCTATACCCCATTACGGGTACATGAAGCTCAAAATGCCCGGGCCCAACGGAATCATCACTCTTGCTAGCGACCCGTACATAGCACTCCGCGCCGGAAATAAGACAGCCGCATTGGCCCTTGAGGCACTATCCGAAGCCCTAGCGGCCGAGGAACTGACTGCGCTGCACTCCACGATGAACAGGGACGACGTGATACTCGATAAAAGAACCAAGTCCACCTCCTTTAAACCGGCGGACGAAATAGTCAAATTCCAAGTCCATCCAACGGACCCTACAAACACAGCCTCCATCGGGGCGCAATTAAACCCTGATGTAGACGCCGCACTACGAGAATTCCTACGCGAAAATTGGGACATTTTTGCCTGGCACCCTTCAGACATGCCAGGAATCCCACGCCGGCTGGCCGAGCACAGCCTAAACATCCTAAAAGGATTAAATCCAGTCAAGCAGGCTCTTCGGCGTTTCTCCGAACCTAAGAGACAAGCCATGGGAGAGGAGCTAGCCAAACTCTCGGAGGCGGATTCATCGAGATATAAAACATCCGGACTGGCTAGCAAACCTGGTGATGGTACCAAAGAAGGACAAATCTGGCGCCTATCGTCGATTTCAAGGACCTCAACAAGGCTTGCCCAAAGGATCCTTCCTCCCCCCGCATCGATCAAATTATCGACGCTACCGCAGGACACGATTCATTGTGTTTCCTCGACGCATACTCCTGCTACCATCAAATTAAGATGGCAGAGCCAGACCAAGCCGCAACGGCATTCAGCACCCCATACGGCCCATTCTGCTTCAATACAATGCCCTTCGGGCTAAAAAATGCCGGCGCAACATATCAGCGCATGATTCAGACATGTCTGGCAAACCAGATCGGCAAAACAGTGGAGGCATACGTAGATGACGTGGTCGTCAAAACCAAGCATGTCGAAACTCTAGTAGACGACTTGAGGCTCACATTCGACAACCTCCGAACATATGACATCAAGCTTAACCCGGAAAAATGCGTTTTGGCGCATCAGCGGAAAGCTCTTGGGCTTCATTGTATCCGGTAGAGGAATTGAAGCAAACCCAGCCAAGATCCGAGCTCTGTCACAATTGGATATCCCAAAGGACCTCAAACAAATACAAAAATTGACCGGGTGCGTGGGGCTCTAAGCCGCTTTATCTCCCGCTTGGGAGAAAAGGCATTACCCCTTTATCGCCTCCTCCGGCACACCGAACACTTCGAGTGGACGAATGCCGCCACGGCCGGACTCGAAGAAATAAAAGCCATATTGGCAACAAACCCGGTCCTGGCCACACCTAACATCGGCGAACCAATGCTATTATACATCGCTGCAACTCATCAAGTTGTAAGCGCAGTGCTCGTCGTCGAACGAGAAATGGACGGACACAAATTCCCCCTCCAAAAGCCAGTTTACTACGTGTCCACTGTCCTCACTCCATGCAAGTCGCGATACCCGCATTATCAGAAGATAGCGTACGCGGTATTTATGGCATCTCGGAAGCTGCGACACTACTTTCAAGAGTGTCCGATAACAGTAGCCTCTAAAGTACCTCTTAACAATATTATGAACAACCGCGACGCGACGGGCCGGATTGCCAAATGGGCCATTGAGCTCCTCCCGTTCGACATAACCTATAAGCCACGACGAGCTATTAAGTCGCAAGTTTTGGCCGACTTCGTCGTCGAATGGACTGAAGCCGAACTCCCTAAAGAGTACGGCACATATTCCAACTGGATGATGCACTTCGACGGCTCCAAAATGTTGGCTGGTCTGGGGGCTGGCGTCGTTCTGATGTCGCCAACAGGAGATACAGTTCAATATGTACTACAGATAATGTATACGGACTCCAACAACGTAGCCGAATACGAGGCCCTTCTACATGGTCTCCGGATGGCAGTCTCCATGGGCATTCAACGCCTAGAGGTGCGCGGGGATTCGAACCTCGCGATATCCCAAATAAATGGAGACTTTGATGCCAAGGATCCGAAAATGGCAGCTTATCGCAACGTTGTCCGAAAAATGTCAGCTCAGTTTGAGGGGCTCGAATTTCACCATATAGCTCGGGAAAACAATCAGGCAGCAGACGTCTTGACACGCATTGGTGCAAAGCGCGATGTCGTCCCCCCCAATATCTTCCTGGAGAGGCTGTTCAAGCCATCCGTATTATGGGAAGGGGAATCCAGAAATAACAGCCCGGACCCAACCAGACTGCCCGACACCAAACATTCTGACACAATAGGAGGCTCTGCCAACGAAGTAACATCTTCAGCCCACGTAATAATGGCAGTCATTGCCCCGTGGACAGAGCCATTCCTAGCCTACCTAACCAGGCCGGAACTTCCCGAGGACCAAACCGAGGCATGCTGCATAGTGCGGCGATCCAAAGCCTATAAAGTCCATGAGGAAGAGCTTTATAAGAAAAGCACCACCAGAGTCCTTCAAAGGTGTATCTCTGAAGAGGAAGGGCGGAATCTTCTGGCTGAAATTCATGCCGGACTCGGCGGGCACCATGCCGCAGCCCAGACCCTTGTAAGCAAGGCCTTCCGTACATGATTTTATTGGCCGACGGCCCGGGAAGATGCTCAGGACTTAGTCCAACGATGCGTCGGTTGCCAGCTCTTTGCTAACCAAAGCCATATGCTACCCACCGCCCTCAAAACTATACCCATCACCTGGCCCTTCATGTCCGGGGCTTGACATGGTTGGACCCCTTAAAGGAGGAACCCACAAGCAAAAATACCTACTGGTCATGGTGGATAAATTCACCAAATGGATAGAGGCCAAGCTCGTTAAGACGGCGAATCCGGACCGTGATAGACTTCATATCGGGGTCGTACACGTTACGGCGTCCCCCACAGCACCATCACTGATAACGGCACGAACTTTACGGCCGACGAGGTCAAACTCTGGTGCAAAACATGGGCATCAAGCTCGACTATGCTTCAGTCTATCACCCACAAACTAACGGTCAAGTCGAGCGAGCAAATGGTCTAATCATGAGCGGCATCAAACCCAGATTAGTGCGGTCCCTCAAGGGATCTAACACGCACTGGGTAGAGGAGCTCGACTCCGTACTCTGGGGGCTGCGGACCACGCCGAATCGCACCACCGGATACACACCATTCTTTATGTTATACGGCGCAGAGGCGGTTTTGCCCTGCGAAATAATTCATGACTCACCTCGCGTGCGCATGTACGAAGAAAGAGAAGCCGAACTCGATCGGCAGGACAGTTTGGACGCCTTGGAGGAGGAGCGTGACGTGGCAAAAGCCCGTTCCGCATTTTATCAAAGCAGGCTCAAGATACCAAAGCGAGAAGCACGGGCCAAAACTTACAATGTTGGCGAGTTAGTTCTACGCCTGCCGGACAAGAAAAAGGACAAACTCAAGCCCAAATGGGAAGGTCCCTTTATTATTGACCAAGTCCTGACTGGTGGAGCGTACCGTCTACGAGATGCATCGGATAACCGACTCGAGCCAAACCCATGGAACGCAGCCCGTCTCCGAAGATTCTATGCCTAGCGCCGGACTCTGTGTTCGTCTCCTTCCTCTATCTATTTTTTACACATTAGTTGTCTTATATTTCTCTCCTTCTCCCTCCCTTTCTCTTACAGCCTTTAAGGGCTCGTTCGCACCTTGTTCGCACACAATTGACGTGCTATCCGCGCTCATTATACCCGGGGGCTTCTTTAACAGAAGCTTATTTATGCAGGCTTCATGCCCAACACATGTGTCACACTTCCGCATGTACCTTTTATTCACCATTATATGCATCGATATGACTTAAGTTTTGGCCAAGCTGGGTTGCCTGGCTCCTGTGCTTACCCCTACGTTCCCGATTGTTCGGCTAGGCGGTAAAGGGAGCACCTCTGCGATTGTTACTGCCGGGTCAGCCGGATGTGTACCTAACACTGGGTGAAGCCGAAAGCTAGCGTTCTTAAGGGAATATTCGGTCTGTGAACTAAAGATGATTTCTCACTCGTTTATTTATCCGCCCCCAAATGCTTTTCTGCTTTTTTCGCAGTCCGGACATGCACTTTAGGGCATGCCTCCCAAGGAAAGGAACCCCTAACAGAACTATTCTCCCTGGAAGATGTTTCTTACTAACCATGCAATATAACATAACTAGTTGGGCACTTGTCTGTTCAAGCACTAATGACCCCTACGCCTGGTCTCCACGCATGCCCCGGTTCTTACATAACCGAGAGGGTATTCGGACACACTCCGGACTATCGGGTGCCGAGGTTGAAGTGAAAAGGTCTGCCATGACAAATGATCTACAATCCGGCTAGAAGGCATTTTACATGTCATCTTAAATTACATAGTCAATTTGAGTGGGTATATTCCTCTTCAATACCATCCAACAGGCTGTCTAGTTTACAGTCCTGTTGGGAATATTTGGCGGCAAACTCTACCTGGCCGTACACTAAGCTCACAGGGATCTCCTTCCCATCAGGCCCCACAGGTCCGACCTCGGCCATGTGGTTTGGGTCAGCCTTTGTGTACCGCGTCTTCACCATGGACCAGGCCTCCCTGGCGCCTTGACGGCAGGTCGATATCTTCCATAATCGGAAGCTCCGCGACGCTCCCTTCAGCTTCTCTGCAAGCTCTCCAAGGCCTTCGGGCATGGAGACGGATGGCCACAAGGCCTGGGCGACGCCTTGCATCACCTGCCGAACTCGTTCGTGCAGTTGTGAGAGCTCGAAGAGGGTCACCCGAGAACTGGCATTTCTCTGCAGGCCTACTCACAAGATACCTACAGACGTAACTCTGTCAATCGACTTCCTCGCCGAACTCTTTTTCGAAGTTTGTTCAAGCACTTACTAAAAATGCCTCGTCGAAGCCGCTGATTCTCCTTCACGGAGTCCGACAGCTGGGCACGAACATCCTTTAGTTCCTCGCCCAGCTGGGTGTTGGCATCTTGGAGATTATTCTTCTCCTGCCTCACCTTCGTAAGCATGCTCTCGCCGGCCTTTAACCGGCGCAAGAGTTGTTGCTTGTCCGGATCTACTCCGGCGCCATCTGCAATGTTATTGTCAGATTTGCACACACGCCGCACTTCACAACATACTTATCTTTCGAAGCATATATTACTAGAGGGGGTCTCCTTGGCCTCCCCTGCATGCTAGTGCAGCCTCAAGTTGGGCTTTGCACTCTTCCAGCTCCCAGGACAGTAGGGTATTCTTTTCTCAGTAAGAACTCAGATAATAAATGATCCTTAAATCAGTTATTCTAACTGTTTCAAGTCTCGGGGCTCTTGATATACATATAATCATTAATTTTCTCACCCGTATGTCTTTTACATACCGCCCGTGGCCCCGCTAGACCATTTTGAGCTGCACGGAGGTACGATCTCCCGAGTTGAAGGCATCCAATGCCTCTTGGGAGAAACAAGCATTGCGAAGAACTGTCCGGTGGCGCCTGTGATTCATGGCACTCTCCACCTCGGAATTGGTGGCGGACAGTCTGTCCGCATCCTCTGTCGGAGGAGCGTACGACGCACGCCTCATGTTCGCCTCTGCTTCTGGACCTGGCTGGTGGAGGCGCGATTGGCAACCTCTCCGGATATAGTCCGGCGAGCCCTCTTTTTCCTAAAAAGAGCACGGGCGTTAGAATGCATCGCAAGAATAATACCTTGAATAAGGTGGCGCGCCTTCTCACTGCGCGGTGCCTCGACCCGGATCATGGTCTCTTCAGCCTGCCCGCCCTCGCGGTCCCTTGTTGGCTAGTCGCCGCAGGCTCGGCATTCCGCCTCGAGATCCTCCCCTGCAAAACACCATTGGTATACGGTGATCAAAAATAAGCGCGGATGGATCATCTTCGAAATATTGGGACTTCGGTCTCGGTTACCTGTGAGGTGGGGAGCAGTCCGGGATAATCGGCTGTAATAGCCACCAAGGCATTGTCGATGCTCAGTTGGTAAAATACCCCATCGATCAGCTCCACGGATATGTCCGGATCCTCTTGGGAGGCCGGATCGAGGGACCGTTCCGGATCCTCGGGTTGTGGAGGAGGGTTGTTTATATCCTTTACGGCCCGGCGCAGTTCCTGCGTCGAAATCACAAGATGAGATACTTAACCATGGGAATATGGAACGGATGGGCAAAAAGAAGTGTCTCCTTACCCGGTTTGGGGGATTGTACATAGAAAATCCGCCCTGTGGATTGACGCGGAGAAATTCCTCCTCTTCCCCCTTGTACAATGCGGACAAGATCTTCGTCAGAGCGGCAACCGATTTCGGCCCCTTGCGGCCGCAGCGGGTAACATCATCTGAAATCCCACATGGGGTGGCCTCTATACTGAAGTGGTTGCACCCCCCGCATAATGCATGTGGCCATGACCTCGATCATGGTCAGTACAGAATGAGCTAACAACCTTATCCGGCTCATCAGGTAAAAGGACGTCTTTGTCATTTTCCTTCTGAGGGCTCCGTGGACGCCAGCTCAGGCGCTTCTTCAAAGGAGCATTATCGAACTCAGGGAGGCCGATCCGAACAGGGTCCGGCAGGGGGACATCCTCTATATAAAACCATTATGAAGGCCAGTCTTCGGACGCCTTCTTTGGGGTCCGGATAGATATCCGGTCCCGGAGATGCGCCATAGTTCGGCTCCGCCCACTTGATATATCGACCCCTCCTGAGAACGGGGCACAAGGCAGAACAGCTTCTTCCACAGCGCTAAATGAGCCTCGATGCCCAAAAACAGCTCGCAAAGGGCTACAAAGCCCGCAATATGCGATATGGAGGCAGGCGTGGGTTGTGCAACCGAGGTCGAGAACTCCGAGAGCCCCGGAGAAATGGATGAATTGGAAATCTGAGCCCTCTTATCAAATAAGGGACAAGGCATACCCACTCTCCTTTGGAGGGATTGGGGATGCTCTCCGCTTGCCCTCCACCATTATAGGTGGCAAGCCCGGCTCGAACCGGGACCATGTAGGCTGGGGGAGAAACCCTTGGCTTGAGCGTCACTAGCTCATTGTGCGGGACGGAGCATCTTTCCCAATCTCCGTGCCGAGGGCTGGAGGGCGAGAGGAGGAGCTGCGCCGACCGCCATGATGGAATGGATCTCAGCCGGATGCGCTCCGATGAATGCTCGCTGAAGGAAGATGGTGTGATTCGGATCTAAATCTCGTCTCTTTTATAGGCAGCTCATTTGCGCAGCTAGGGGGGTAAATGAAAAAACACCCTGGCTTTTCGCATTTGTTTGACACGTGGAAGATGGCCATTATTGGGCGTGGAAGCCAAGAAGCGCAACATTCACCAGAAGTCGGACACTATTCAACAGGTATATGGAATTTGGAGAAGAACCCACCTTGGAATGCCGAAGACAAATCTGTGTGCCGGACTCATCGTCATTGAAGCCTGGTTCGGGAGCTACAGAGGGAGTCCTGGATTAGGGGGTGTCCGGATAGCCGAACTATAACCTTTGGCCGGACTCCTGGACTATGAAGATACAAGATTGAAGACTTCGTCCCGTGTCCGGATGGGACTTTCCTTGGCGTGGAAGGCAAGCTTGGTGATACGGATATGTAGATCTCCTCCCATTGTGACCGACTCTGTGTAACCCTAGCCCTCCCCGGTGTCTATATAAACCGGAGGGTTTTAGTCCTTAGGACGAACAAAAATCATACCATAGGCTAGCTTCTAGGGTTTAGCCTCTCTGATCTCGTGGTAGATCTACTCTTGTACTACCCATATCATCAATATTAATCAAGCAGGTGTAGGGTTTTACCTCCATCGAGAGGGCCCAAACCTGGGTAAAAACATCGTGTCCCTTGTCTCCTTTTACCATCCGCCTAGACGCACAGTTCCGGACCCCCTACCCGAGATCCGCCGGTTTTGACACCGACACCGGGGTTGTCGGATCATAACATGTAGTAGGTGACTATAACTTGCAAGATCGGATCTAAAACATGGATATAATGATGAATTCATAAACGGTTCAGATCTAAGTTCATGGCACCCGAGCCCAAAGTGACAAGCATTAAGCATAGCAAAGTCATAGCAACATCAATCTAAGAACATAGTGGATACTAGGGATCAGGCCATAACAAAACTAACTCGATTACATGATGAATCTTATCCAACTCCTCACCGACCAGCGAGCCTACGAAGGAATTACTCACTCCCGGTGGGGAGCAACATGGAATTGGCGATGGAGATGGGTTGGCGATGATGAAGAACGAAGATCCCCCCTCTCCGGAGCCCCAAACAGACTCCAGATCTGCCCTCCCGAGGAAGAACAGGGCTTGGCGACAGCTCCATCTCATGGAATGCGATAATTCTTTCTCCCTGATTTTTTCTGGAATTATGTGATTTTATAGTATCAGGGGGATCGTCTCTGAGGCCACCAGGTGGGTTGTGGGTACAACCCACCTGGACATGCCAATAGAGGGGGGGCGCCATGGTGGGTTGTGCCCACATAGGGGGCCCTCTCTGGAGGGTCTTGGCTCCAAAAATCCTCTTTATTCAAAATTCCTCGCAAAGTTTCGTTTTATTTCGAGAACTTTTATTTCTGCACAAAAATAACACCATGGTAGTTCTGTTGAAAACAGCGTCAGTCCGAGGTTAGTTTCATTCAAATCATGCAAATTAGAGTCCAAAACAAGAGGGAAAGCATGAGAAAAAGTAGATACGTTGGAGAGACAAATCGGTAAGAGACATCATAGAACGCACCATATCCAATAGAGTACGATTACGACATTTGGGCACACCATTACGCTATGGTGTTCCAGGTGGCATGAGCTGTGAAACAATTCCACGTTGTCTTAAATGCGCGCCAAACTAGTAGCTCAGATATTCTCCTCCACGATTAGATCCTAAGAATTTTATCTTCTTGTTATGATGATTCTCTACTTCATTGTGAAATTCCTTGAACTTTTCAACCCATATCTACTTAAGTCATCTGTGAAGGTTAGGATGTAATGATACCACCCGCGTGCTTCAATACTCATTGGACCGCATACATCGGTATGTATTATTTTCAAGAAGTCACTTGTCCACTCCATTTTACCGGAAAACGGGGTTTTAGTCATCTTGCCCATTTGGCATTGTTCACATGTTTCAAATGATTCATAATCAAGTGATTCCAAAAGTCCATAACACTGAGTTTCTTCATGCGCTTTACACTAATACGACCCAAGCGGCTGAAGGAAATATGCCCTAGAGGAAATAATAAAGTTATTATTTTATTTCCTTATATCATGATAAATGTTTATTATTCATGCTAGAATTGTATTAACCAGAAACTTGATACATGTGTGAGTACATAGACAAAACAAAATGTCCCTAGTATGCCTCTACTAGACTAGCTCGTTAATCAAAGATGGTTAAGTTTCCTAGCCATATACATGTGTTGTCATTTGATGAACGGGATCACATCATTAGGAGAATGATGTGATGGACAGGACCCATCCGTTAGCATAGCATAATGATCGTTAAGTTTTATTGCTATTGCTTTCTTCATGACTTATACATGTTCCTCACACTATGAGATTACACACCTCCTGAATACCGGAGGAACACTTTGTGTGCTATCAAACGTCGCAACGTAAATGGGTGATTATAAAGATGCTCTACAGGTGTCTCCGATGGTATTTGTTGGGTTGGCATAGATCGAGATTAGGATTTGTCACTCCGTGTTTCGGAGAGGTATCTCTGGGCCCTCTCGGTAATGCTCATCACTATAAGCCTTGCAAGCAATGTGACTAATGAGTTAGTTGCGGGGTGAAGTATTATGGAACAAGTAAAGTGACTTGCTGGTAACGAGATTGAACTAGGTATGATGATACCGACGATTGAATCTCGGGCAAGTAACATACCGATGACAAAGGGAACAATGTATGTTGTTATGCCGTTTGACCGATAAAGATCTTCATAGAATATGTAGGAGCCAATATGAGCATCCAGGTTTTGCTATTGGTTATTGACCGGAGATGTGTCCTGGTCATGTCTACATAGTTCTCGAACCCGCAGGGTCTGCACGCTTAAGGTTCGATGAAGATTTGTATTATGAGTTATGTGATTTGATGAACCGAAGTTTGTTCGGAGTCCCGGATGAGATCACGGTCATGACGAAGAGTCTCAAAATGGTCGAGACATAAAGATTGATATATTTGAAGGCTATATTTGGACATCGGAATGGTTCCGGAGAAGTTCGGGTATTTTCCGGAGTACCGGGAAGTTACCGGAACCCCCCGGGAGAAGTTATGGGCCTTATGGGACATAAGAGGGAAGCACACCAAACCACAAGGGGCGGTCAGGAGGCCGATTAGGACTAGGGGAAGGGGGCCGGCACCCCCTTTCCTTCTCCTTCTCCCTTCCCCCTTTCCTACTCCGTGTGGGAGGTGGAATCCTACTAGGACTAGGGAGTCCTAGTAGGACTCCACACCTTGGCACGCCCCTACGGCCGGCTGCCTGTCCCTCTCCCTCCTTTATATACGGGGGCAAGGGAGCACCCTAGAACACACAAGTTGATATTTTAGCCGTGTGCGGTGCACCCCTCCACAGTTACACACCTCGATCATATCGCCGTAGTGCTTAGGCGAAGCCCTGCGCGGGTAACATCATCATCTCCGTCACCATGCCGTCGTGCTAACAGAACTCACCCTCGTCCTCAACTGGATCAAGAGCACGAGGGACGTCATCAAGCTGAACGTGTGCTGAACACGGAGGTGCCGTACGTTCGGTACTTGGATCGGTTGGATCGCGAAGAAGTTCGACTACATCAACTGCGTTACTAAACGCTTCCGCTTTCGGTCTACGAGGGTACATGGGCATACTCTCCCCTCTCATTACTATGCATCTCCTAGATAGATCTTGCGTGATCGTAGGAATTTTTTTGAAATTACTGCATTCCCCAACAGTGGTATCGGAGCCAGGTCTATGCGTAGATGTTATATGCACGAGTAGAACACAAAGAGTTGTGGGTGATAATAGTCATACTGCTTACCATCAACGTCTTACTTTGATTCAACGGTATTGTTGGATGAAGCGGCCCGGGCCGACATTACATGACTGTGTTCGTTAGACTGGTTCTACCGAGGTGCTTCGCACACAGGTGGCTAGCGGGTGTCTGTTTCTCCAACTTTAGTTGAATCGAGTTTGACTACGCCCGGTCCTTGTTGAAGGTTAAAACATCACACTTGATGAAAAGTCATTGTGGTTTTGATGCGTAGGTAAGAACGGTTTTGCTAGAAGCCCTAGCAGCCACGTAAAACTTGCAAAAATAAAGTAGAGAACGTCTAACTTGTTTTTGCAGGGCTTGCTGTGATGTGATATGGTCAAGACATGATATGATATGAATTGTTGTATGAGATGATCATGTTTTGTAACAGAGTTATCGGCAACTGGAAGGAGCCATATGGTTGTCGCTTTATTGTATGCAATGCAATCGCCATGTAATTGTTTTACTTTATCACTAAGCGGTAGCGATAGTCGTAGAAGCAATAGATGGCAAGACGACAATGATGCTACGATGGATATCAAGGTGTCGCACCGGTGACGATGGAGATCATGATGATGCTTCGGTGATGGAGATTATGAGCACAAGATGATGATGGCCATATCATGTCACATATTTTGATTGCATGTGATGTTTATCTTTTATGCATCTTATTTTGCGTAGTACGAAGATGATCCCTCACTAAAATTTCAAGGTATAAGTGTTCTACCTGAGTATGCACCATTGTTACAGTTCGTCGTGCCGAGACACCACGTGATGATCGGGTTTGATAAGCTCTACGTTCACATACAATGGGTGCAAGCCAGTTTTGCACACGCAGAATACTCAGGTTAAACTTGACGAGCCTAGCATATGCAGATATGGCCTCAGAACACTGGAGACCGAAAGGTCGAATGTGAATCATATAGTAGATATGATCAACATAGTGATGTTCACCATTGAAAACTACTCCATCTCACGTGATGATCGGACATGGTTTAGTTGATATGGATCACGTGATCATTTAGATGACTAGAGGGATGTCTATCTAAGTGTGAGTTCTTAAGTAGTATGATTAACTGAACTTTAATTTATCATGAACTTAGTCCTGATAGTATTTGCATATTTATATTGTAGAATAATAGCTCGCGTATAGCTCCCCTGTTTCATTTTTTGATATGGTCCTAGAGAAAACTAGTTGAAATATGATAGTAGCAATGATGCGGACTAGGTCTGTGATCTGAGGATTATCCTCATTGCTGCACAAAAGAATTATGTCCTTGATGCACCGCTAGGTGACAGAACTATTGCAGGAGCAGATGCAGACGTTATGAACGTTTGCTCGGTATGATGACTACTTGATAGTTTAGTGCACCATGCTTTATGGCTTAGAACTGAGACTTCAAAAATGCTTTGTAATGTCACGGAGCATATGAGATGTTCTAAGAGCTGAAATTCGTATTTCAGTCTCATGCCCGAGTCGAGAGGTATGAGACCTCTGACAAGTACTTTGCTTACAAGATGGGGGAGAATAGCTCAACCAGTGAGCATATGCTCAGAATGTCTGAGTACTACAATCGCTTGAATCAAGTGGGAGTTAATCTTCCAGATAAGATAGTGATTCACAAAATTCTCTAGTCACTATCACCAAGTTACTGGAACTTCGTGATGAACTATAATATGCAAGGGATGACGAAAATGATTCCTCGAGCTCTTCGCGATGCTAAAATCGGCGAAGGTAGTAATCAAGAAAAGCATCAAGTTTTGATGGTTGACAAGACCACTAGTTTCAAGTAAAAGGGCAAGGGAAAGAAAGGGAACTTCAAGAAGAATGGCAAGCAAGTTGAAACTCCCATGAATAAGCCCAAAGCTAGACCTAAGCCTGAAACTGAGTGCTTCTACTTCAAAGCAAATGGTCACTGGAAGCGGAACGGCCCCAAATACTTGGCGGATAAGAAGGATGGCAAAGTGAACAAAAGTATATATGATATACATGTTATTGATTTGTACTTTACTAGTGTTCATAGTAGCCCTTGGGATTTGGTACTCGTTCAGTTGCTATGATTAGTAACTCGAAACAGGAGTTACAAAATGAACAAAGACTAGTTGAGGACGAGGTGACAATGTGTGTTGGAAATGATTCCAAAGGTTGATAAGATCACCATCGCACACTCCCTTTACCTTCAGGATTAGTGTTGAACCTAAATAAATGTTATTTGGTGTTTGCGTTGAGCATAATATAATTGGATCATGTTTATTGCAATACGGTTATTCATTTAAGTCAAAGAATAATTGTTATTCTGTTTACATGAATAAAACCTTCTGTGGTCGTACACCCAAGGTGAATGGTTTATTGAATCTCGATCGTTGTGATACACATATTCATGATATTGATGCCAAAAGATGCAAAGTTGATAACAATAGTGCAACATACTAGTGGCACTGCCGTTTAGGTCACATTGGTGTAAAGCGCATGAAGAAACTCCATACGGATGGACTTTTGTGTTGGGGAACGTAGTAATTTCAAAAAAATTCCTACGCACAGTCAAGATCATGGTGATGCATAGCAACGAGAGGGGAGAGTGTGTCTATGTACCCTCGTAGACCGAAAGCGGAAGCGTTAGCACAACACGGTTGATGTAGTCGTATGTCTTCACGATCCGACCGATCAAGTACCGAACGCACGGCACCTCCGAGTTCAACACACGTTCAACTCGATGACTTCCCTCGAACTCCGATCCAGCCGAGCTTTGAGGGAGAGTTCCGTCAGCACGACGGCGTGGTGACGATGATGATGTTCTACCAGCGCAGGGCTTCACCTAAGCACCGCTATGATATTATCGAGGTGGATTATGGTGGAGGGTGGCACCGCACACGGCTAAGAGATCCAAGTGATCAATTGTTGTCTATGGGGTGCCCCCTGGCCACGTATATAAAGGAGTGGAGGAGGGGGGAGAGGGTCGTGAAGGAAATATGCCCTAGAGGCAATAATAAAGTTATTATTTATTTCCTTATTTCATGATAAATGTTTATTATTCATGCTAGAATTGTATTAACCGGAAACATAATACATGTGTGAATACATAGACAAACATAGTGTCACTAGTATGCCTCTACTTGACTAGCTCGTTGAATCAAAGATGGTTAAGTTTCCTAGCCATAGACATGAGTTGTCATTTGATTAACGGGATCACATCATTAGGAGAATGATGTGATTGACATGACCCATTCCGTTAGCCTAGCACATGATCGTTTAGTATGTTGCTATTGCTTTCTTCATGACTTATACATGTTCCTGTAACTATGAGATTATGCAACTCCGTTTACGGAGGAACACTTTGGTGCTACCAAAGTCACAACGTAATCTGGGTGATTATAAAGGAGTACTACAGGTGTCTCCAAAGGTACATGTTGGGTTGGCGTATTTGAGATTAGGTTTTGTCACTCCGATTGTCGGAGAGGTATCTCTGGGCCTTCTCGGTAATACTCATCACCTAAGCCTTGCAAGCATTGTAACTAATGAGTTAGTTATGAGATGATGTATTACGGAACGAGTAAAGAGACTTGCGATAACGAGATTGAACTAGGTATTGGATACCGACGATCGAATCTCGGGCAAGTAACATACCGATGACAAAGGGAACAAAGTATGTTGTTATGCGGTTTGACCGATAAAGATCTTCGTAGAATATGTAGGAGCCAATATGGGCATCCAGGTTCCGCTATTGGTTATTGACCAAGAATAGTTCTAGGTCATGTCTACATAGTTCTCGAACCCGTAGGGTCCGCACGCTTAAGGTTTCGATGATGCTTATATTATGAGTTTATGAGTTTTGATGTACCGAAGGAGTTCGAGTCCCGGATGAGATCGGGGACATGACGAGGAGTCTCGAAATGGTCGAGACGTAAAGATCGATATATTGGACGACTATATTCGGAGTTCGGAAAGGTTCGAATGATTCGGTATTTTGAAGTACCGAGAGTTACGGAATTCGCCGGGAGAAGTATTGGGCCTTATTGGGCCCTGCGGGAAAGAGAGGGGCTGCCTAGGGCAGGCCGCGCGCCCCATGGCCTAGTCCGAATTGGACTAGGGGAGGGGCCGCACCCTTCCCTTTTCCCCTTCCCCAAGTCCTAGTCCAACTAGGAAGAGGGGGAGTCCTACTCCCTGTGGGAGTAGGACTCCTCCAGCGCCTCTCAAGGGCCGCCGCCCCCCCTTGCTCCTTTATATACGGGGCAGGGGGCACCCCATGACACACAAGTTGATCTACGGATCGTTCCTTAGCCGTGTCGGTGCCCCTCCACCATATTCCACTTCGGTCATACCGTCATGGAGCTTAGGCGAAGCCCTGCGCCGGAGAAGTCATATCGTCGTGGAGCTTAGGCGAAGCTCTGCGTCGGTGGAGCATCATCATCGCTACCACGCCGTCGTCTTGACGGAACTCATCCCGACACTTTGCTGGATCGAGTCCGGGATCGTCATCGAGCTGAACGTGTGCAGAACTCGGAGGTGCCGTCGTTCGGTGCTTGGATCGGTCGGATCGTGAAGACGTCGACTACATCAACAGCGTTTTTATAACGCTTCGCTTTCGGTCTCGAGGGTGCGTGGACGGATACTCTCCCTCTCGTTGCTATGCCATCACCATGGTCTTGCGTGTTCGTAGGAAATTTTTGAAATTACTACGTTCCCCAACAGATGGCATCCGAGCCTGGTTTTATGCGTTGATGTCATATGCACGAGTAGAACACAAGTGAGTTGTGGGCGATACAAGTCATACTACCTACCAGCATGTCATACTTTGGTTCAGCGGTATTGTGAGATGAAGCGGCCCGGACCGACATTACGCGACGCTTACGCGAGACTGGTTTCACCGCCCGAGCACTCGTTGCTTAAAGGTGACCGGCGGGTGTCTCTCTCTCACTTTAGTTGAATCGAGTGTACGCCCGGTCCTTGAGAAGGTTAAAACGAGTCTATTTGACAAATATCGTTGTGGTTTTGATGCGTAGGTAAGAACGGTTCTTGCTCAGCCCGTAGCAGCCACGTAAAACTTGCAACAACAAAGTAGAGGACGTCTAACTTGTTTTTGCAGGGCATGTTGTGATGTGATATGGTCAAGACGTGATGCTATATTTTATTGTATGAGATGATCATGTTTTGTAACCGAGTTATCGGCAATGGCAGGAGCCATATGGTTGTCGCTTTATTGTATGAAATGCAAGCGCCATGTAATTGCTTTACTTTATCACTAAGGAGTAGCGATAGTCGTAGAAGCAATAGTTGGCGAGACGACAACGATGCTACGATGGAGATCAAGGTGTCGCGCCCGGTGACGATGGTGATCATGACGGTGCTTGGCGATGGAGATCACAAGCACAAGATGATGATGACCATATCATATCACTTATATTGATTGCATGTGATGTTTATCCTTTATGCATCTTATCTTGCTTTGATTGACGGTAGCATTATAAGATGATCTCTCACTAAAATTATCAAGAAGTGTTCTCCTGAGTATGCACCGTTGCCAAAGTTCGTAGTACCCGGACACCACGTGATGATCGGGTGTGATAAGTTCTCGTCCATCTACAACGGTGCAAAACAGTTGCACACGCGAATACTCAGGTTAAACTTGACGAGCCTAGCATATAACAGATATGGCCTCGGAACACGGAGACCGAAAGGTCGAACGTGAATCATATAGTAGATATGATCAACATAGTGATGTTCACCATTGAAACTACTCCATCTCACGTGATGATCGGACATGGTTTAGTTGATTTGGATCACGTAATCACTTAGATGACTAGAGATGTCTATCTAAGTGGGAGTTCTTAAGTAATATGATTAATTGAACTTTAATTTATCATGAACTTAGTCCTGGTAGTATTTTGCAAATTATGTTGTAGATCAATAGCTCGCGTTGTTGCTTCCCTATGTTTTCATATGTGTTCCTAGAAAATTGTATTGAAAGATGTTAGTAGCAATGATGCGGATTGGATCCGTGATCTGAGGTTTATCCTCATTGCTGCAGAAGAATTATGTCCTTAATGCACCGCTAGGTGATGACCTATTGCAGGAGCAGATGCGGGCGTTATGAGCGTTTGGCTAGCTCAATATGAGCAGCTACGACGTTATGAGCGTTTGGCTAGCTCAATATGATGACTACTTGATAGTTTAGTGCACCATGCTTAACGGCTTAGAATCGGGACTTCAAAGGCGTTTTGAGCGTCATGGACCATATGAGATGTTCCAGGAGTTGAAGTTAATATTTCAAGCAAATACCGAGTTGAGAGATATGAAGTCTCAACAAGTTCTATAGCTAAAAGATGGAGGAGAATCGCTCAACTAGTGAGCATGTGCTCAGATTATGCAGGTACTTCAATCGCTTGAATCAAGTGGGAGTTAATCTTCCAGATAAGATAGTGATTGACAGAATTCTCTAGTCACCATCACTAAGTTACTAGAACTTCGTGATGAACTATAATATGCAAGGGATGACGAAAACGATTCCCGAGCTCTTCGTGATGTTGAAATAGACGAAGGTAGAAATCAAGAAAGAGCATCAAGTGTTGATGATTGACAAGACCACTAGTCTCAAGGAAAAGGGCAAAGGAAGAAGGGAACTTCAAGAAGAACGGCAAGCAAGTTGCTGCTCGAGTGAAGAAGCCCAAGTCTGGACCTAAGCCTGAGACTAAGTGCTTTTGCTGCAATGGAACTGGTCACTTGAAGCGGAACTACCCCAAGTATTTGGCGGATAAGAAGGATGGCAAAGTGAACAAAGAGATATTTGATATACAGATTATTGATGTGTATTTTACTAGTGTTCATAGTAACCCTCAGTATTTGATACTTGGTTCAGTTGCTAAGAGTAGTAACTTCGAAGCAGGAGTTGCAGAATGAACAGAAACTAGTTGAAGGGAAGTGACGATGAGTGTTGGAAGTAGTTCCAAGATTGATATGATCATCATCGCACACTCCCTATACTTTCGGGATTAGTGTTAAACCTAAATAAATGTTATTTGGTGTTTGCGTTGAGCATGAATATGATTTGATCATGTTTATTGCAAACGGTTATTCATTTAAAGTCAAAGAATAATTGTTGTTCTGCTTTAAATGAATAAAACCTTCGATGGTCATACACCCAATGAAAATAGTTTATTGGATCTCGATCGTAGTGATACACATATTCATAATATTGATGCCAAAAGATGCAAAGTTAATAATGATAGTGCAACTTATTTGTGGCACTTGCCGTTTGGGTCATATCGGTATAAAGCGCATGAAGAAACTCCATAAGGATGGATTTTGGAATCACTTGATTATGAATCATTTGATGCTTGCGAACCGTGCCTTTTGGGCAAGATGACTAAAACTCCGTTCTCGGAACAATGGAACAAGCTCTGACTTGTTGGAAATAATACATATATACCGATGTATGCGATCCAATGAGTGTTGATGCTCGTGGCAAGTATCGTTATTTTCTGACCTTCACAAGATGATTTGAGTAGATATGGGTATATCTACTTGATGAAACATAAGTCTGAAATAGTTGAAAGGTTCAAAGAATTTCAGAGTGAAGTGGAAAATCATCGTAACAAGAAAATAAAGTTTCTGCGATCTGATCGTGGAGATGAATATTTGAGTTCTGAGTTTGGTCTTCAATGAAAACAATGTGGAATAGTTTCACAGCTCACGCCACCGGAACACCACAATGTTATGGTGTGTCCGAACGTCAGAACCGTACTTTATTTTGATATGGTGCGATCTATGATGTATCTTACCGATTTACCACTATCGTTTTGGGGTTATGCATTAGAGACAGCTGCATTCACGTTTAATAGGGCACCATCTAAATCCGTTGAGATGACACCGTATGAACTATGGTTTAGCGATAAACCTAAGCTGTCGTTTCTTAAAGTTTGGAGTTGTGATGCTTATGTGAAAAGTTTTCACCGATAAGCTCGAACCCAAATCGAGAAATGCGTCTTCATAGAATACCCAAAGGTAACTATTGGGTACACCTTCTATCACAGATCCGAAAGCAAGATATTTGTTACTAAGATGGATCCTTTCTAGAGAAGAAGTTTCTCTCGAAAGAAGTGAGTGGGAGGAAAGTAGAACTTGATGAGGTAATTGTACCTTCTCCCTTATTGGAAAGTAGTTCATCACAGAATCAGTTCGATGATTCCTACACCAATTAGTGAGGAAGTTAATGATGATGATCATGAAACTTCAGATCAAGTTGCTACCAAACCTCGTAGGTCTTCCAGAGTAAGATCCGCACTGAGTGGTACGGTAATCCTATTCTAGAAGTCATGTTACTAGACCATGATGAACCTACGAACTATGAGGAAGCGATGATGAGCCCAGATTCCGCGAAATGGTTTGAGACCATGAAATCTGAGATGGGATCCATATATGAGAACAAAGTGTGGACTTTGATGGAGTTGCCGATGATCGGCAAGCCATATTATATAAATGGATCTTCAAGAGGAAGACGGACACGATAGTAGTGTTACTATCTACAAAGCTCGACTTGTCACAAAAGGTTTTCGACAAGTTCAAGGTGTTGACTACAATGAGATTTTCTCAACTATAGCGATGCTTAAGTCTGTCCGAATCATGTTAGCAATTGCCACATTTTATGAAATCTGGCAAATGGATGTCAAAACTGCATTCTTTAATGGATTTATTAAAGAAGAGTTGTATATGATGCAACCAGAAGGTTTTGTCAATCCTAAAGGAGCTAACAAAATGTGCAAGCTCCAGCGATCCATCTATGGACTGGTGCAAGCATCTCGGAGTTGGAATAAACGCTTTGATAGTGTGATCAAAGCATATGGTTTTATACAGACTTTTGGAGAAGCCTGTATTTACAAGAAAGTGAGTGGGAGCACTACAACATTTCTGATAAGTATATGTGAATGACATATTGTTGATCGGAAATAATGTAGAATTATTTTGCAAAGCATAAAGGAGTATTTGAAAGGAGTTTTTCAAAGAAGGACCTCTGTGAAGCTGCTTACATATTGAGCATCAAGATCTATAGAGATAGATCAAGGCGCTTGATAAGTTTTTCAATGAATACATACCTTGACAAGATTTTGAAGTAGTTCAAAATGGAGCAGTCAAAGAAAGAGTTCTTGCTGTGTTACAAAGTGTGAGATTGAGTAAGACTCAAAACCCGACCACGGCAGAAGATAGAAAGAGAATGAAAGTCATTCCTATGCATCAGCCATAGGTTCTATAAAGTATGTCATGTTGTGTACCAGATCTATTGCATACCCTACCACTAAGATTGGCAAGGAGTGCAATAGTGATCTAGGAGTAGATCAATGGACAGCGGTCAAAATTATCCTTAGTAGAACAAGGATATGTTTCTCGATTATGGAAGTGAAAAAGGTTAGTCGTAAAGGGTTACGTCGATGCAAGTTTTAAATCTAGATGACTCGAGTCTCAATCTGGATACATATTGAAAGTGGGAGCAATTAGCTAGAGTAGCTCCGTGCGAGCATTGTAGACATAGAAATTTGCAAAATACTTACGGTCTCGAATGTGATGAGACCGTTGACTAAAATTATTTCACAAGCAAAACATGATCACACCTTAGTACTCTTTGGGTGTTAATCACATAGCGATGTGAACTAGATTACTGACTCTAGTAAACCCTTTGGGTGTTGGTCACATGTCGATGTGAACTATGGGTGTTAACCACATATAGATGTGAACTATTGATGTTAAATCACATGGCGATGTGAACTAGATTATTGACTCTAGTGCAAGTGGGAGACTGAAGGAAATATGCCCTAGAGGCAATAATAAAGTTATTATTTATTTCCTTATTTCATGATAAATGTTTATTATTCATGCTAGAATTGTATTAACGGAAACATAATACATGTGTGAATACATAGACAAACATAGTGTCACTAGTATGCCTCTACTTGACTAGCTCGTTGAATCAAAGATGGTTAAGTTTCCTAACCATAGACATGAGTTGTCATTTGATTAACGGGATCACATCATTAGGAGAATGATGTGATTGACATGACCCATTCCGTTAGCCTAGCACATGATCGTTTAGTATGTTGCTATTGCTTTCTTCATGACTTATACATGTTCTGTAACTATGAGATTATGCAACTCCGTTTACGGAGGAACACTTTGGGTGCTACCAAGCGTCACAACGTAATGGGTGATTATAAAGGAGTACTACAGGTGTCTCCAAAGGTACATGTTGGGTTGGCGTATTTGAGATTAGGTTTTGTCACTCCGATTGTCGGAGAGGTATCTCTGGCCTTCTCGGTAATACTCATCACCTAAGCCTTGCAAGCATTGTAACTAAAGAGTTAGTTATGAGATGATGTATTACGGAGCGAGTAAAGAGACTTGCGGTAACAAGATTGAACTAGGTATTGGATACCGACGATCGAATCTCGGGCAAGTAACATACCGATGACAAAGGGAACAAAGTATGTTGTTATGCGGTTTGACCGATAAAGATCTTAGTAGAATATGTAGGAGCCAATATGGGCATCCAGGTTCCGCTATTGGTTATTGACCAAGAATAGTTCTAGGTCATGTCTACATAGTTCTCGAACCCGTAGGGTCCATGCGCTAAGGTTTCGATGGCGGTTATATTATGAGTTTATGAGTTTTGATGTACCGAAGGAGTTCGAGTCCCGGATGAGATCGGGGACATGACGAGGAGTCTCGAAATGGTCGAGGCGTAAAGATCGATATATTGGACGACTATATTCGAGTTCGGAAAGGTTCGAATGATTGGGTATTTTTCGAGTACCGGAGAGTTACGGGAATTCGCCGGGAGAAGTATTGGGCCTTATTGGGCCTGCGGAAAGAGAGAGGGCTGCCTAGGGCAGGCGCGCCCCATGGCCTAGTCCGAATTGGACTAGGGGAGGGCCGCACCCCTTCCCTCTTCCCCTTCCCCAAGTCCTAGTCCAACTAGGAAGAGGGGGAGTCCTACTCCGTGGGAGTAGGACTCCTCCAGCGCGCCTCTCAGGGCCGGCCGCACCCCCTTGCTCCTTTATATACGGGGCAGGGGCACCCCATGACACACAAGTTGATCTACGGATCGTTCCTTAGCCGTGTCGCGTGCCCCCTCCACCATATTCCACTTCGTCATACCGTCATGGAGCTTAGGCGAAGCCTGCGCGGAGAAGTCATATCGTCGTGGAGCTTAGGCGAAGCTCGTGTCGGTGGAGCATCATCATCGTCCCACGCCGTCGTCTTGACGGAACTCATCCCGACACTTTGCTGGATCGGAGTCCGGGATCGTCATCGAGCTGAGCGTGTGCGAACTTCGGAGGTGCCGTGACGTTCGGTGCTTGGATCGGTCGGATCGTGAAGACGTCGACTACATCAACAGCGTTGTTATAACGCTTCCGCTTTCGGTCTCACGAGGGCGTGGGCGGATACTCTCCCTCTCGTTGCTATGCCATCACCATGGTCTTGCGTGTTCGTAGGAAAATTTTTGAAATTACTACGTTCCCCAACAGGTCGGCCCCTATGGCGCGCCCTGGAGGAGTCCTACTCCCACCGGGAGTAGGATTCCCCCCATCCAAGTAGTAGGAGTAGGAGTCAAGGAAAGGGAAGATAGAAGAGAAGGAAGGAGGGGGCGCAGCCCCTCTCCCTAGTCCAATTCGGACTAGGCCTTGGGGGGTGCACAGCCTCTCCTCTCTCTTTCCCCTAAAGCCCAATAAGGCCCATATACTCCCCGGCGAATTCCCGTAACTCTCCGGTACTCCGAAAAATACCCGAGTCACTCGGAACCTTTCTGATGTCCGAATATAGTCGTCCAATATATCGATCTTTACGTCTCGACCATTTCGAGACTCCTCGTCATGTCCCTGATCTTATCTGGGACACCGAACTACCTTTGGTACATCAAAATACCTAAACTCATAATACAAATCGTCACCAAACGTTAAGCGTGCGGACCCTACAGGTTCAAGACCTATGTAGACATGACCGAGACACGTCTCCGGTCAATAACCAATAGCGGAACCTGGATGCTCATATTCTACCAAGAACTTTATCGGTCAAACCGCATAACAACATACGTTGTTCCCTTTGTCATCGGTATGTTACTTGCCCGAGATTCGATCGTCGGTATCTCAATACCTAGTTCAATATCGTTACCGGCAATTCTCTTTACTCGTTCCGTAATACATCAGCCCACAACTAACTCAATAGTTGCAATGCTTGCAAGGCTTATAGTGATGTGCATTACCGAGTGGGCCCAGAGATACCTCTCCGACAACCGGAGTGACAAATCCTAATCTCGAAATACGCCAACCCAACAAGTACCTTCGGAGACACCTGTAGAGCACCTTTATAATCACCCAGTTACGTTGTGACGTTTGTTAGCACACAAAGTGTTCCTCCGATAAACAGGAGTTGCATAATCTCATAGTCATAGGAACATGTATAAGTCATGAAGAAAGCAACAGCAACATACTAAACGATCAAGTGCTAAGCTAACGGAATGGGTCAAGTCAATCACATCATTCTCCTAATGATGTGATCCCGTTAATCAAATGACAACGCATGTCTATGGTTAGGAAACATAACCATCTTCGATTAACGAGCTAGTCAAGTAGAGGCATACTAGTGACACTCTGTTTGTCTATGTATTCACACATGTATTATGTTTCCGGTTAATACAATTCTAGCATGAATAATAAACATTTGTATTGATATAAGGAAATAAATAATAACTTTATTATTGCCTCTAGGGCATATTCCCTTCATTTTGGAATCACTTGATTATGAATCATTTGATGCTTGCGAACCATGCCTCATGGGCAAGATGACTAAGACTCAGTTCTCCGGAACAATGGAGCGAGCCACTGACTTAATTGGAAATAATACATACCGATGTATGCGGTCCGATGAGTGTTGAGGCTCACGGCGGGTATCATTATTTTCTGAACTTCACAGAAACTTGATGAAACACAAGTCTGAAACATTGAAAAATTCAAAGAATTTCAAGTGAAGTGGAGAATCATCATAACAAGAAAATAAAGTTTCTACGATCTGATCGCAGAAGCGAATATTTGAGTTACGAGTTTGGCCTTCAATTAAAACAATGTGGAATAGTTTCACAAACTCATGCCACCTAGAACACCACAGCATAATGGTGTGTCCGAATGTCGTAACCGTACTTTATTAGATATGGTGCAATCTATGATGTCTCTTACCGATTTACCACTATCATTTTGGGGGTACGCATTAGAGACAGCTGCATTCACGTTAAATAGGGCACCGTATAAAAATCTGTTGAGACGACACCATATGAACTGTGGTTTAGCAAGAAACCTAAGTTGCCATTTCCTAAAGTTTGGGGTTGTGATGCTTATGTGAAAAAGTTTCAGCCTGATAAGCTCAAACCCAAATTGGAGAAGTGCGTCTTGATGGGAGGGTACACCTTCTATCATAGATCCGAAGGCAAGATCTTTGTTGCTCAGAGTGGATCCTTTCTAGAGAAGAAGTTTCTCTCGAAAGAAGTGAGTGGGAGGAAAGTAGAACTTGATGAGGTAATTGTACCTTCTCTCGAATTGGAAAGTAGCTCATCACTGAGATCAGTTCTAGTGATGCCTACACCAATTAGTGAGGAAGTTAATGATGATGATCATGAAACTTCAGATCAAGTTACTACCAAACCTCATAGGTCAACCAGAGTACGATCCGCACCAGAGTGGTACGGTATTCCTGTTCTGGAAGTCATGTAAATAGACCATGATGAACCTACGAACTATGAGGAAGCGATGATGAGCCCAGATTCCGACAGATGGCTTGAGGCCATGAAATCTGAGATGGGATCCATGTATGAAAACAAAGTATGGACTTTGATTGACTTGCCCGATGATCGGCGAGCCATTGAGCATAAATGGATCTTCAAGAAGAAGACGGACGCTAATAGTAGTGTTACTATCTACAAAACTCAAATTGTCGAAAAAGGTTTTCGACAAGTTCAAAGTGTTGAATACGATGAGATTTTCTCACTTGTATCGATGTTTAAGTCTGTTTGAATCATGTTAGCAATTGCCGTATTTTATGAAATCTAGCAAATGGATGTCAAAACTGCATTCCTTTATGGATTTATTAAAGAAGAGTTGTATATGATGCAACCAAAAGGTTTTTTAGATCCTAAAGGTGCTAACAAAGTGTGCAAACTCCAGTGATCCATCTATGGACTGGTGCAAGCATCTCGGAGTTAGAATATACGCTTTGATGAGTTGATCAAAGCATATAGTTTTATATAGACTTGCGGTGAAGCCTGTATTTACAAAAGGTGAGTGGGAGCACTATAGCCTTTCTGATAAGTATATGTGAATGCATATTGTTGATCAGAAATAATGTAGAATTTTTTGGAAAGCATAAAGGAGTATTTGAAAGGAGTTTTTCAAAGAAAGACCTCGGTGAAGCTGCTTACATATTGAGCATCAAGATCTATAGAGATAGATCAAGACACTTGATAACATTTTTTCAATGAGTATATACCTTGACAAGATTTTGAAGCAGTTCGAAATGGAACAGTCAAAGAAGGAGTTCTTGCCTGTGTTACAAGGTGTGAAGTTGAGTAAGACTCAAAACCCGACCACGGTAGAAAATAGAAAGAGAATGGAAGTCATTCCCTATGCCTCAGTCATAGGTTCTATGAAGTATGACATGCTGTATACCAGACCTATTGTGTACCTCGCCATGAGTTTGGCAAAGGAGTACAATAGTGATCCCGGAGTAGATCACTGGACAGCGGTCAAAATTATCCTTAGAGGAGGAAATATTTCTCGGTTATGGAGGTGATAAAGAGTTCGTCATAAAGAGCTACATCGATGCAAGCTTTGACACCGATCTGGATGACTCTAAGTCTCGATCTAGATACAAATTTATAGTGGGAGCAATTAGCTAGATTAGCTCTGTGTAGAGCATTGTAGACATAGAAATTTGCAAAATACATACGGATCTGAATGTTGCAGACCGGTAGACTAAAATTTATCTCACAAGCAAAACATGATCACACCTTAGTGCTCTTGGGTGTTAATAACATAGCGATGTGAACTAGATTATTGACTCTAGTAAACCCTTTGAGTGTTGGTCACATGGCTATGTGAACTATGGGTGTTAATCACATGGTGATGTGAACTATTGGTGTTAAATCACCTGGCGATGTGAACTAGATTATTGACTCTAGTGCAAGTGGGAGACTGAAGGAAATATGCCCTAGAGGCAATAATAAAGTTATTATTTTATTTCCTTATATCATGATAAATGTTTATTATTCATGCTAGAATTGTATTAACCAGAAACTTGATACATGTGTGAATACATACACAAAACAAAATGTCCCTAGTATGCCTCTACTTGACTAGCTAGTTAATCAAAGATGGTTAAGTTTCCTAACCATAGACATGTGTTGTCATTTGAAGAACGGAGTCACATAATTAGGAGAATGATGTGATGGACAAGACCCGTCCGTTAGCTTAGCATAATGATAGTTAAGTTTTATTGCTATTGCTTTCGAATACCGGAGATTATGCAACTCCCGAATACCGGAGGAACACTTTGTGTGCTATCAAACGTCACAACGTAAATGGGTGATTATAAAGATGCTCTACAGGTGTCTCCGAAGGTATTTGTTGGGTTGGCATAGATCGAGATTAGGATTTGTCACTCTGTGTTTTGGAGAGGTATCTTTGGGCCCTCTCGGTAATGCTCATCACTATAAGCCCTGCAAGCAATGTGACTAATGAGTTAGTTGCGGGGTGAAGTATTATGAAACGAGTAAAGAGACTTGCCGGTAACAAGATTGAACTAGGTATGATGATACCGATGATAGAATCTCGGGCAAGTAACATACCGATGACAAAGGGAACAACGTATGTCGTTATGCGATTTGACCGATAAAGATCTTCATAGAATATGTAGGAGCCAATATGAGCATCCAGGTTCCGCTATTTGTTATTGACCGGAGATGTGTCTCGGTCATGTCTACATGGTTCTCGAACCTGTATGGTCCGCACGCTTAACGTTCGATGACGATTTGTATTATGAGTTATGTGATTTGATGAACCGAAGTTTGTTCGCAGTCCCGGATGAGATCACAGACATGACGAGGAGTCTTGAAATGGTCGAGACATAAAGATTGATATATTGGAAGGCTATATTCGGACATCGGAATGGTTCCGGAGAAGTTCAGGTATTTTCCAGAGTACCGAGAGGTTACCGGAACCCCCCCGGGAGAAGTTATGGGCCTTATGGGCCATAAGAGGGAAACACACCAGTCCACAAGGGTTTGGTGCGCCCCCCCCCCTGGGCAGGAGGCTGATTAGGACTAGGAGAAGGGGGCCGACCCCCCCTTTCCTTCTCCTTCTCCCTTCCCCCTTTCCTACTCCATGTGGGAGGTGGAATCCTACTAGGACTAGGGAGTCCTAGTAGGACTCCACACCTTGACGCGCCCCCTAGGGCCGGCTGCCTCTCCCTCTCCCTCCTTTATATACGGGGGCAAGGGGGCACCCTAGAACACACAAGTTGATCTTTTAGCCACGTGCGGTGCCCCCCTCCACAGTTACACACCTCGATCATATCGCCATAGTGCTTAGGCGAAGCCCTGCACCTGTAACATCATCATCACCGTCACCACGTCATCGTGCTGACGGAACTCACCCTCATCCTCAACTGGATCAAGAGCACGAGGGACGTCATCAAGCTGAACGTGTGCTGAACGTGGAGGTGTCGTACGTTCGGTACTTGGATCGGTTCGATCACGAAGAAGTTCGACTACATCAACCTCGTTACTAAAAGCTTCCGCTTTCGGTCTAAGAGGGTACGTGGACGCACTCTCCCCTCTCATTGCTATGCATCTCCTAGATAGATCTTTCTTGATCGTAGGATTTTTTTGGAATTACTGCATTCCCCAACAGCGGCAGCGCCACAAGTATGCGGTACCATCATCATTAACTTTGCATCTTTTGGCATCAATATTATGAACATGTATATCACTACGATCAAGATTCAACAAGAATAAACCATTCACATTGGGTGCATGATCATGAAAGATATTATTCATATAAATAGAACAACCATTATTCTCTGACTTAAATGAATAGCCGTCTCACAATAAACAAGATCCAGATATAAAGTTCATGCTTAACTTAGGCGCCAAATAACAATTATTTAGGTTTTAAAATTAATCTTGAAGGGACGTAGAGGGAGCGTGCCGACAGCGATCACATCAGCCTTGGCGCCATTTCCCACGTGCATTGTCACCTTGTCCTTAGCTAGTCTCTGTTTATTCCGCAGCTCCTGTTTCGAGTTACAAATATTAGCAATCGAGTTGACATTGCAAGCCTTCTTATCTGCCAAGTACCTGGGGCATTTCTGCATCCAATGGCCATTCCCCTTGTAGTAGAAGCACTCAGTCTTGGGTTTGGGTCCAGCCTTTGGTTCTTCATGGAAGCGGCAATTGGCTTGCCATTCTTCTTCAAGTCACCTTTCTTTCCCTTGCCCTTCTTAAAATTGGTGGTCTTTTTTACCGTCAACACTTGCTGCTCTTTCTTGATTTCTACCTCCGCGGATTAGACCATGAGTTAGTACACAAAGCATAATGGACAATGTTTACCATACCATGGGATCACTTGATCCCTCCCGGTACATCTTCTACACTTTGTGTGTTGATCAACTTGATTCACTCTTTGACTTAGTCTTTATCAAACTTGTATCTTATCTTCTCCTTATAACCTTGAAACCAAAAATGGTCTTCAAGCAAAGCCTATGGACAAACCCTTCAAATATAACTCAAGGCAACCATTAATCCATAGGGATTGTCATCAATTACCAAAACCAAACATGGGTGCACAATGCTCTTTCAGTTTCGGATCTGCTCTTTGTTGTGGAGGAGGTGGCCGGAGGAGGAATATTGAGCGGCGGCGACGGGCTCCCTCCTGCTGTAGGAGTTGCTCGTATCGCTGCCAAACATCCTCTTTCATGAGGGTCACTAAAAGAAAACTAAAATTAAACTAGATTATCTTTGCCTAACCAAGAGCCGGAGTCATTGGAGCAATGCCCGGTGACCTCCGCACTGGATGACCCGACCTCGTTGGTAGCCCCCATCTTGTAAATTTTGAGCCATCGCTACTCCTCGGTAACAAGCTCTGGATACATCTAGCATAGTCGGCCATGTACTCCTCATCAACGCACACCGGTCAAATGCCTCCCGGTTCTCTGAAACCTCGCGTTGGGAGACCACTCGGGGGTTGATGTTGATAAACGCCGGGACCTCATGGTTGCCAAGGGGAAGTTGATCTTTAATGAGCTGTTGTAGAGGCTCACCGCCTTCACATTGTACGCCCTCGCTGCTAGCTCCGCCGGCGGGAAGGATCCAAGCCAGTATAGGTAGCCGATGTATGTTGATCTTCAACCAGCTATTGTAGAGGCTCACCGCCTTCACGTTGTAGGCCCTTGGTTCCAGCTCTACCGGCGGGAACGAGCCAAGCCGATGTAAGTTGATCTTCAACCAGCTGTTGTAGAGGCTCACCACCTTCACGTTGTACGCCCTCGCTGCTAGCTCCGCTGGTGGGAAGGAGCCAAGCCAGTATAGGTAGCCGACGTCCCGGTCCTTTATTTCCGAAATCCATGTCCTCCATGGCCGTTGGTGCACGTTGTGGTACTTCCTCTTGGCATCGCAGAGGTTGGTGAAGGAGTGGGGGCGTGTGGCGATGTGAGCTCGAGTCGGCTATGCACCGTGGTGTGGATCTGCTGTGAATCAGCGGCGGCGACCTATGATACGTCTCCAACGTATCTATAATTTATGAAGTATTCCTGCTATATTACTATGTGTTTTGAATGATTATGGGCTTTATTATACACTTTTATATTACTTTTGGGACTAACCTACTAACCGGAGGCCCAGCCCATATTGTTGTTTTATTGCGTGTTTCAGTATTTCAAAGAAAAGAAATACCAAACGGAGTCCAAACGGAATGAAACCTTCGGCATCGTGATTTTTTGGAAGAATATCATCCTGGAGGCTTGGAGATCAAGTCAGAAGATCCTCGAGGAGCCCAGAAGATAGGCGCCCCCTACTGTAGCGCGCCCCTGTCTCGTGGACCCCTCGAGCACCCCCCGACCGACTTCTTTCGCCTATATATGCCTACGTACCCTAAAACCATCGAATATCAAGATAGATCGGGAGTTCCGCCGCAAGCCTCTGTAGCCACCAAAACCTCCCGGAGTCTGTTCCACCACCTGGGGGGGAACCCATCACGGTGGCCATCTTCATCATCCCGGTGCTATCCATGACGAGGAGGGAGTAGTTCACCCTCGGGGCTGACGGTATGTACCAGTAGCTATGTGTTTGATCTCTCTCTCTCTCTCGTGTTCTCGACTTCACACGATCTTGATGTATCGCGAGCTTTGCTATTATAGTTGGATCTTATGATGTTTCTCCCCCTCTACTCTCTTGTGATGAATTGAGTTTCCCTCTTGAAGTTATCTTATCGGATTGAGTCTTTATTTGAGAACACTTGATGTATGTCTTGCCGTGTTTATTTGTGGTGACAATGGGATATCACGTGCCTCTTGATGTATGTTTTGGTGACCAACTTGCGGGTTCCGCCCATGAACCTATGCATAGGGGTTGGCACACGTTCTTGACTCTCGGTAGAAACTTTGGGGCACTCTTTGAAGTACTTTGTGTTGGTTGGATGAATCTGAGATTGTGTGATGCATATCGTATAATCATGCCTGCGGATACTTGCGGTGACAATGGAGTATCTAGGTGACATTAGGGTTTTGGTTGATTTGTGTCTTAAGGTGTTATTCTAGTACGAACTCTTTTACAGGTTGATCCGAAAGAATAACTGTGAGGTGGTTTCGTACCCTACCATAATCACTATGTTTGTTCTCCGCTAGTAGTGGCTTTGGAGTGACTCTTTGTTGCATGTTGAGGGATTGTTATATGATCTATCTATGTTATTATTGTTGAGAGAACTTGCACTAGTGAAAGTATGAACCCTAGGCCTTGTTTCCTATCATTGCAATACCGTTTGTGCTCACTTTTACCATTAGTTACCTTGCTGTTTTTATTATTTCAGATTACAAATACCTATATCTACCATCCATATTGCACTTGTATCACCATCTCTTCATTAACTAGTGCACCTATACAATTTACCATTGTATTGGGTGTGTTGGGGACACAAGAGACTTTTTGATATTTGGTTGCAGGGTTGCTTGAGAGAGACCATCTTCATCCTACGCCTCCTACGGATTGATAAACCTTAGGTCATCCACTTGAGGGAAATTTGCTACTGTCCTACAAACCCGTGCACTTGCAGGCCCAACAACGTCTACAAGAAGAAGGTTGTGTAGTAGACATCAAGCTCTTTTCTGGCGCCGTTGCCGGGGTGGTGAGTGCTTGAAGGTATATCTTTAGATCTTGCAATCGAATCTTTTTGTTTCTTGTTTTATCACTAGTTTAGTTTATAAAAGAAAACTACAAAAAAATGGAGTTAAGTTTGTCTCATACTCTTCGTAGTTTTAATATCTTTCGTGAGTATGATGGAAAGGAAAATTGTGCTCAAGTGCTAGAAGAAGAATGCATTAAAATGCTTGGTACTAAATATTTGAATGATGAGCATGATTGCAATGTTGTTAGTATGAACTCTTTGAACATCCATAGTACTAATGATGATTGCACTAGTTATGATGAAAATGTCTCCTATAAGCATGTTGATTTTTGTGGAGTAGATTGGATTTGCATGGACACAGAAAATAGAGAAAATAGATATTGCAAGAGCCATAAGTATTTAAAAACTAAAGGTTTGCAAGAAAGCCTTGATGAGTGTGCTAGAAGATTCACTATTTTTCGCGCTCCTTGTGAACTTTGCAATGAACATGGTCATTTAAATCTCCAATGCAAATTGTTTTATGATCGAATCGTGTCCAAAAATTGTGATAGCTTGATTACCCTTGGGCATTATAAAGAGCTTAGTCTTCTTTTGGGGTATGAAGAAATGAAACGTATAACAGAGGGTATTCCAAAATTTAATCTTGATAGATTTCTTGATTTTGATCTAGAGGATATTTATGTGTTTTGTGTGGAGAATTTCATTGAAAATCTTTATATTGCCAATTAAATAAAGAAAAGAAAGCAAATAGAAGATGAAGAGAATACTAATGAAAGGGAAGAGACTTCCCAATCTCCTCCTATTATTTCTTATGATGAATCAGGTAACGAGGAGGAGCTTTCTATTCAACCAATCTCATCAATAAGGAGCTCAAAGAGGAAGGTTGAACCCACACATAATGTGAAGAAGAAAAATAAAAGAAGGAGCAACAAAGGTAGAAAGGTATCCCTCCCAAATGATATTGCTCCTACTGTTGGAAATATGCCCTAGAGGCAATAATAAAAGGATTATTATTATATTTCCTTGTTCATGATAATTGTCTTTTATTCATGCTATAATTGTATTATCCGGAAATCATAATACACGTGTGAATACTTAGACCACAACATGTCCCTAGTGAGCCTCTAGTTGACTAGCTCGTTGATCAACAGATAGTCATGGTTTCCTGACTATGGACATTGGCTGTCGTTGATAGCGAGATCACATCATTAGGAGAATGATGTGATGGACAAGACCCAATCCTAAGCATAGCACAAGATCGTGTAGTTCGTTTTGCTAGGGCTTTTCCAATGTCAAGTATCTTTTCCTTAGACCATGAGATCGTGTAACTCCCGGATGCCGTAGGAGTGCTTTGGGTGTACCAAACGTCACAATGTAACTGGGTGACTATAAAGGTGCACTACAGGTATCTCCGAAAGTGTCTGTTGGGTTGTCACGGATCGAGACTGGGATTTGTCACTCCGTATTACGGAGAGGTATCACTGGGCCCACTCGGTAATGCATCATCATAATGAGCTCAAAGTGACCAAGTGTTTGGTCACGGGATCATGCATTACAGTACGAGTAAAGTGACTTGCCGGTAACGAGATTGAACGAGGTATTGGGATACCGACGATCGAATCTCAGGCAAGTAACATACCGATTGACAAAGGGAATTGTATACGGGGTTGCTTGAATCCTCGACATCGTGGTTCTGTTGGGGAACGTAGTAATTTCAAAAAAATTCCTACGAACACGCAAGACCATGGTGATGGCATAGCAACGAGAGGGGAGAGTATCCGTCCACGTACCCTCGTAGACCGAAAGCGGAAGCGTTATAACAACGCGGTTGATGTAGTCGTACGTCTTCACGATCCGACCGATCCAAGCACCGAACGTACGGCACCTCCGAGTTCTGCACACGTTCAGCTCGATGACGATCCCCGGACTCCGATCCAGCAAAGTGTCGGGGATGAGTTCCGTCAGCACGACGGCGTGGTGACGATGATGATGCTCCACCGACGCAGAGCTTCGCCTAAGCTCCACGACGATATGACTTCTCCGGCGCAGGGCTTCGCCTAAGCTCCGCGACGGTATGACCGAAGTGGAATATGGTGGAGGGGGGCACCGCACACGGCTAAGGAACGATCCGTAGATCAACTTGTGTGTCATGGGGTGCCCCCCTGCCCCCGTATATAAAGGAGCAAGGGGGTGCGGCCGGCCCTTGAGAGGCGCGCCTGGAGGAGTCCTACTCCCACCGGGAGTAGGACTCCCCCCCCTCTTTCCTAGTTGGACTAGGACTTGGGGAAGGGGGAAGAGGGAAGGGGTGCGGCCCCTCCCCCTAGTCCAATTCGGACTAGGCCATGGGGGGGCGCGCGGCCTGCCCTAGGCAGCCCCTCTCTCTTTCCCGCAGGGCCCAATAAGGCCCAATACTTCTCCCGGCGAATTCCGTAACTCTCCGGTACTCGAAAATACCGAATCATTGGAACCTTTCCGAACTCGAATATAGTCGTCCAATATATCGATCTTTACGTCTCGACCATTTCGAGACTCCTCGTCATGTCCCCGATCTCATCCGGGACTCGAACTCCTTCGTACATCAAAACTCATAAACTCATAATATAAGCATCATCCGAAACCTTAAGCGTGCGGACCCTACGGGTTCGAGAACTATGTAGACATGACCTAGAACTATTCTTGGTCAATAACCAATAGCGGAACCTGGATGCCCATATTGGCTCCTACATATTCTCTGAAGATCTTTATCGGTCAAACCGCATAACAACATACTTTGTTCCCTTTGTCATCGGTATGTTACTTGCCCGAGATTCGATCGTCGGTATCCAATACCTAGTTCAATCTTGTTACCGCAAGTCTCTTTACTCGTTCCGTAATACATCATCTCATAACTAACTCTTTAGTTATAATGCTTGCAAGGCTTAGGTGATGAGTATTACCGAGAAGGCCCAGAGATACCTCTCCGACAATCGGAGTGACAAAACCTAATCTCAAATCGCCAACCCAACATGTACCTTTGGAGACACCTATAGTACTCCTTTATAATCACCCGATTCGTTGTGACGTTTGGTAGCACCAAAGTGTTCCTCCGTAAACAGGAGTTGCATAATCTCATAGTTACAGGAACATGTATAAGTCATGAAGAAAGCAATAGCAACATACTAAGCGATCATGTGCTAGGCTAACGGAATGGGTCATGTCAATCACATCATTCTCCTAATGATGTGATCCCGTTAATCAAATGACAACTCATGTCTATGGCTAGGAAACTTAACCATCTTTGATTCAACGAGCTAGTCAAGTAGAGGCATACTAGTGACACTATGTTTGTCTATGTATTCACACATGTATTATGTTTCCGGTTAATACAATTCTAGCATGAATAATAAACATTTATCATGAAATAAGGAAATAAATAATAACTTTATTATTGCCTCTAGGGCATATTTCCTTCAGTCTCCCACTTGCACTAGAGTCAATAATCTAGTTCACATCGCCATGTGATTTAACATCAATAGTTCACATCTATATGTGGTTAACACCCATAGTTCACATCGACATGTGACCAACACCCAAAGGGTTTACTAGAGTCAGTAATCTAGTTCACATCGCTATGTGATTAACACCCAAAGAGTACTAAGGTGTGATCATGTTTTGCTTGTGAAATAATTTTAGTCAGCGGTCCATCACATTCAGACCGTAAGTATTTTGCAAATTTCTATGTCTACAATGCTCGCACGAGCTACTCTAGCTAATTGCTCCCACTTTCAATATGTATCCAGATTGAGAGTCGAGTCATCTAGATTTAAAACTTGCATCGACGTAACCCTTTACGACGAACCTTTTTTCACTTCCATAATCGAGAAACATATCCTTGTTCTACTAAGGATAATTTTGACCGCTGTCCATTGATCTACTCCTAGATCACTATTGCACTCCTTGCCAATCTTAGTGGTAGGGTATGCAATAGATCTGTACACAACATGACATACTTTATAGAACCTATGGCTGATGCATAGGAATGACTTTCATTCTCTTTCTATCTTCTGCCGTGGTCGGGTTTTGAGTCTTACTCAATCTCACACTTTGTAACACAGGCAAGAACTCTTTCTTTGACTGTTCCATTTTGAACTACTTCAAAATCTTGTCAAGGTATGTATTCATTGAAAAACTTATCAAGCGTCTTTGATCTATCTCTATAGATCTTGATGCTCAATATGTAAGCAGCTTCACGAGGTCCTTCTTTGAAAAACTCCTTTCAAATACTCCTTTATGCTTTGCAAAATAATTCTACATTATTTCCGATCAACAATATGTCATTCACATATACTTATCGAAATGTTGTAGTGCTCCCACTCACTTTCTTGTAAATACAGGCTTCTCCAAAAGTCTGTAAAACCATATGCTTTGATCACACTATCAAAGCGTTTATTCCAACTCCGAGATGCTTGCACCAGTCCATAGATGGATCGCTGGAGCTTGCACATTTTGTTAGCTCCTTTAGGATTGACAAAACCTTCTGGTTGCATCATATACAACTCTTCTTTAATAGATCCATTAAAGAATGCAGTTTTGACATCCATTTGCCAGATTTCATAAAATGTGGCAATTGCTAACATGATTCGGACAGACTTAAGCATCGCTATAGTTGAGAAAATCTCATTGTAGTCAACACCTTGAACTTGTCGAAAACCTTTTTGTGACAAGTCGAGCTTTGTAGATAGTAACACTACTATCTGTGTCCGTCTTCCTCTTGAAGATCCATTTATATAATATGGCTTGCCGATCATCGGGCAACTCCATCAAAGTCCACACTTTGTTCTCATATATGGATCCCATCTCAGATTTCATGGTCTCAAACCATTTCGCGGAATCTGGGCTCATCATCGCTTCCTCATAGTTCGTAGGTTCATCATGGTCTAGTAACATGACTTCTAGAATAGGATTACCGTACCACTCTGTGCGGATCTTACTTTGGAAGACCTCGAGGTTTGGTAGCAACTTGATCTGAAGTTTCATGATCATCATCATTAACTTCCTCACTAATTGGTGTAGGAATCATCGAACTGATTCTGTGATGAACTACTTTCCAATAAGGGAGAAGGTACAATTACCTCATCAAGTTCTACTTTCCTCCCACTCACTTCTTTCGAGAGAAACTTCTTCTCTAGAAAGGATCCATCTTAGTAACAAATATCTTGCTTTCGGATCTGTGATAGAAGGTGTACCCAATAGTTACCTTTGGGTATTCTATGAAGACACATTTCTCGATTTGGGTTCGAGCTTATCGGTGAAAACTTTTCACATAAGCATCACAACTCCAAACTTTAAGAAACGACAGCTTAGGTTCTTTGCTAAACCATAGTTCATACGGTGTCATCTCAGCGGATTTAGATGGTGCCCTATTAAACGTGAATGCAGCTGTCTCTAATGCATAACCCCAAAACGATAGTGGTAAATCGGTAAGATACATCATAGATCGCACCATATCAAAATAAAGTACGATTCTGACGTTCGGACACACCATAACATTGTGGTGTTCCGGTGGCGTGAGCTGTGAAACTATTCCACATTGTTTTCATTGAAGACCAAACTCGTAACTCAAATATTCATCTCCACGATCAGATCGCGAAACTTTATTTTCTTGTTGCGATGATTTTCCACTTCACTCTGAAATTCTTTGAACCTTTCAACTATTTCAGACTTATGTTTCATCAAGTAGATATACCCATATCTACTCAAATCATCTTGTGAAGGTCGAAAAATAACGATACTTGCCACGAGCATCAACACTCATTGGATCGCATACATCGGTATATATGTGTTATTTCCAACAAGTCAAGAGCTTGTTCCATTGTTCCGAGAACGGAGTTTTAGTCATCTTGCCCAAAAGGCACGGTTCGCAAGCATCAAATGATTCATAACCAAGTGATTCCAAAATCCATCCTTATGGAGTTTCTTCATGCGCTTTATACCGATATGACCCAAGCGGCAAGGTGCCACAAATAAGTTGCACTATCATTATTAACTTTGCATCTTTTGGCATCAATATTATGAATATGCGTATCACTACGATCGAGGTCCAATAAACTATTTTCATTGGGTGTATGACCATCGAAGGTTTTATTCATTTAAACAGAACAACAATTATTCTTTGACTTTAAATGAATAACCGTTTGCAATAAACATGATCAAATCATATTCATGCTCAACGCAAACACCAAATAACATTTATTTAGGTTTAACACTAATCCCGAAAGTATAGGGAGTGTGCGATGATGATCATATCAATCTTGGAACTACTTCCAACACTCATCGTCACTTCCCTTCAACTAGTTTCTCATTCATTACGCAACTCCGTTTGAGTTACTACTCTTAGCAACTGAACCAGTATCAAATACTGAGGGGTTGCTATGAACACTAATAAAATACACATCAATAATCTGTATATCAAATATCTCTTTGTTCACTTTGCCATCCTTCTTATCCGCCAAATACTTGGGGTAGTTCCGCTTCAAAGACCAGTTCCATTGCAGCAAAAGCACTTAGTCTCGGGCTTAGGTCCAGACTTGGGCTTCTTCACTCGAGCAACAACTTGCTTGCCGCTCTTCTTGAAGTTCCCTTCTTCCTTTGCCCTTTTCCTTGAGACTAGTGGTCTTGTCAATCATCAACACTTGATGCTCTTTCTTGATTTCTATCTTCGTCTATTTCAACATCACGAAGAGCTCGGGAATCGTTTTCGTCATCCCTTGCATATTATAGTTCATCACGAAGTTCTAGTAACTTAGTGATGGTGACTAGAAAATTCTGTCAATCACTATCTTATCTGGAAGATTAACTCCCACTTGATTCAAGCGATTGAAGCACCTGGACAATCTGAGCACATGCTCACTAGTTGAGCGATTCTCCTCCATCTTTTAGCTATAGAACTTGTTGGGACTTCATATCTCTCAACTCGGTATTTGCTTGAAATATTAACTTCAACTCTGGAACATCTCATATGGTCCATGACGTTCAAAACGTCTTTGAAGTCCCGATTCTAAGCCATTAAGCATGGTGCACTAAACTATCAAGTAGTCATCATATTGAGCTAGCCAAACGTTCATAACGCCTCAGATCGCTCATATTGAGCTAGCCAAACGCTCATAACGTCGCATCTGCTCCTGCAATAGGTCATCACCTAGCGGTGCATTAAGGACATAATTCTTCTGCGCAGCAATGAGGATAAACCTCAGATCACGGATCCAATCCGCATCATTGCTACTAACATCTTTCAATACAATTTTCTCTAGGAACACATATGAAAACATAGGGAAGCAACAACGCGAGCTATTGATCTACAACATAATTTGCAAAATACTACCAGGACTAAGTTCATGATAAATTAAAGTTCAATTAATCATATTACTTAAGAACTCCCACTTAGATAGACATCTCTCTAGTCATCTAAGTGATTACGTGATCCAAATCAACTAAACCATGTCCGATCATCACGTGAGATGGAGTAGTTTCAATGGTGAACATCACTATGTTGATCATATCTACTATATGATTCACGTTCGACCTTTTGGTCTCCGTGTTCGAGGCCATATCTGTTATATGCTAGGCTCGTCAAGTTTAACTTGAGTATTCGCGTGTGCAACTGTTTTGCACCGTTGTAGATGGACGTAGAACTTATCACACCCGATCATCACGTGGTGTCCAGGTACTACTGAACTTTGGCAGCGGTGCATACTCGAGGAGAACACTTCTTGATAATTTTAGTGAGAGATCATCTTATAATGCTACCGTCAATCAAAGCAAGATAAGATGCATAAAGGATAAACATCACATGCAATCAATATAAGTGATATGATATGGTCATCATCATCTTGTGCTTGTGATATCCATCGCCAAGCATCGTCATGATCACCATCGTCACCGGTAGCGACACCTTGATCTCCATCGTAGCATCGTTGTCGTCTCGCCAACTATTGCTTCTCGACTATCGCTACTCCTTAGTGATAAAGTAAAGCAATTACATGGCGTTGCATTTCATACAATAAGCGACAACCATATGGCTCCTGCCATTGCGATAACTTCGGTTACAAAACATGATCATCTCATACAATAAAGTATAGCATCACGTCTTGACCACATCACATCACATCATGCCCTGCAAAAACAAGTTAGACGCGTCCTCTACTTTGTTGTTGCAAGTTTTACGTGGCTGCTACGGGCTGAGCAAGAACCGTTCTTACCTCGCATCAAAACCACAGCGATAGTTTGTCAAATAGACTCGTTTTAACCTTCTCAAGGACGGGCGTAGCCACACTCAGTTCAACTAAAGTGAGAGAGACAGACACCCGCCGGTCACCTTTAAGCAACGAGTGCTCGGAGCGGTGAAACCAGTCTCGCGTAAGCGTACGCGTAATGTCGGTCCGGGCCGCTTCATCTCACAATACCGCTGAACCAAAGTATGACATGCTGGTAGGTAGTATGACTTGTATCGCCCACAACTCACTTGTGTTCTACTCGTGCATATGACATCAACGCATAAAACCAGGCTCGGATGCCACTGTTGGGGAACGTAGTAATTTCAAAAATTTCCTCACGAACACGCAAGACCATGGTGATGGCATAGCAACGAGAGGAGAGTATCCGTCCACGTACCTCGTAGACCAAAAGCGAAGCGTTATAACAATGCGGTTGATGTAGTCGTGCCTCTTCACGATCCGACCGATCCAAGCACCGAGCGTCACGGCACCTCCGAGTTCTGCACACGTTCAGCTCGATGGCGATCCCGGACTCGATCCAGCAAAGTGTCGGGGATGAGTTCCGTCAACCTGACGGCGTGGTGGCGATGATGATGCTCCACCGGCGCAGAGCTTCGCCTAAGCTCCACGACGATATGACTTCTCCGGCGCGGGCTTCGCCTAAGCTCATGACGATATGACCGAAGTGGAATATGGTGGAGGGGGCACCGCACACGGCTAAGGAACGATCCGTAGATCAACTTGTGTGTCATGGGGTGTCCCCTGCCCCGTATATAAAGGAGCAAGGGGGGCGGCCGGCCCTTGAGGCGCGCTGAGGAGTCCTACTCCCACCGAGTAGGACTCCCCCTCTTCCTAGTTGGACTAGGACTTGGGGAAGGGGAAGAGGGAAGGGTGCGGCCCCTCCCTAGTCAATTCGGACTAGGCCATGGGAAGCGCGCGCCTGCCCTAGGCAGCCCTCTCTCTTTCCCTGAGGGCCCAATAAGGCCCAATACTTCTCCCGGCGAATTCCGTAACTCTCCCACTCCGAAAAATACCGAATCATTCGAACCTTTCCGAACTCGAATATAGTCGTCCAATATATCGATCTTTACGTCTCGACCATTTGAGACTCCTCGTCATGTCCCCGATCTCATCCGGGACTCGAACTCCTTCGGTACATCAAAACTCATAAACTCATAATATAACATCATCGAAACCTTAAGCGTGCGGACCCTACGGGTTCGAGAACTATGTAGACATGACCTAGAACTATTCTTGGTCAATAACCAATAGCGGAACCTGGATGCCCATATTGGCTCCTACATATTCTACGAAGATCTTTATCGGTCAAACCGCATAACAACATACTTTGTTCCCTTTGTCATCGGTATGTTACTTGCCCGAGATTCGATCGTCGGTATCCAATACCTAGTTCAATCTTGTTACCGGCAAGTCTCTTTACTCGTTCCGTAATACATCATCTCATAACTAACTCTTTAGTTACAATGCTTGCAAGGCTTAGGTGATGAGTATTACCGAGAAGGCCCAGAGATACCTCTCCGACAATCGGAGTGACAAAACCTAATCTCAAATCGCCAACCCAACATGTACCTTTGGAGACACCTGTAGTACTCCTTTATAATCACCCGATTACGTTGTGACGTTTGGTAGCACCAAAGTGTTCCTCCGTAAACAGGAGTTGCATAATCTCATAGTTACAGGAACATGTATAAGTCATGAAGAAAGCAATAGCAACATACTAAGCGATCATGTGCTAGGCTAACGGAATGGGTCATGTCAATCACATCATTCTCCTAATGATGTGATCCCGTTAATCAAATGACAACTCATGTCTATGGCTAGGAAACTTAACCATCTTTGATTCAACGAGCTAGTCAAGTAGAGGCATACTAGTGACACTATGTTTGTCTATGTATTCACACATGTATTATGTTTCCGGTTAATACAATTCTAGCATGAATAATAAACATTTATCATGAAATAAGGAAATAAATAATAACTTTATTATTGCCTCTAGGGCATATTTCCTTCAGGTTCATCCGATGAGATCATCGAGGAGCATGTGGGATCCAACATGGGTATCCAGATCCCGCTATTGGTTATTGACCGGAGAGCAGTCTCGGTCATGTCTGCCTGTCTCCCGAACCCATAGGGTCTACACACTTAAGGTTCGGTGACGCTAGGGTTGTAGAGATATGAGTATGCAGCAAACTAAAAGTTGTTCGGAGTCCCGGATGAGATCCCGGACGTCACGAGGAGTTACGGAATGGTCCGGAGGTAAAGAATTATATATGGGAAGTCGAGTTTCGGCCATCGGGAAAGTTTCGGGGTCCACCGGTATTGTACCGGGACCACCGGAAGGGTCCCGGGGGTCCACGGGGTGGGGCCACTTATACCGGAGGGCCCCATGGGCTGAAGTGGGAGGGGAACCAGCCCCTGGTGGGCTGGTGCGCCCCCCCTGGGCCCCCCTCCGCGCCTAGGGTTGGGAACCCTAGGGGAGGGTGCGCCTCCACTTGCCATGGGGGGCACTCCACCCCCCTTGGCGCCGCCTCCCTAGGAGATCCCATCTCCTAGGGCAGCGCCCACAGGGTCCCTATATAAAGAGGGGGGTGGGAGGGCAGCCGCACCCAACACCTGGCGCCTCCCTCCCCTCCCTGCTACACCTCTCCCTCTCGCAAAACCTCGGCGAAGCTCTGCCGGAACCCTCCTTCATCCACCACCACGCCGTCGTGCTGCTGGAGCTTCTTCAAACTCTCCCTCCTCCTTGCTGGATCAAGGTGCAGGAGACGTCATCCGCTCCGTACGTGTGTTGAACGCGGAGGTGCTGTCCGTTCGGCACTTGGTCATCGGTGATTTGGATCACGACGAGTACGACTCCCTCAACCCCGTTCTCTTTAATGCTTCCGCTCGCGATCTACAAAGGTATGTAGATGCACTCCTATCACTCATTGCTAGATGAACTCATAGATGGATCTTGGTGAAACCGTAGGAAATTTTTTATTTTCTGCAACGTTCCCAACAGTGGCATCATGAGCTAGGTCTATGCGTAGTTCTCTTTGCACGAGTAGAACACAATTTGTTGTGGGCATAGATGTTGTTAACTTTCTTGCCGCTACTAGTCTAATTTTGCTTCAGCGGTATTGTGGATGAAGTGGCCCGGAATGACCTTACACGTACGCTTACGTGAGACAGGTTCCACCGAATGACATGCACTAGTTGCATAAGTGTAACGCCCCGGATTCGATGCGCAAGGTGTCCGCCAGTTATTCGCTGTCATTTGCTTGCGTGTTGCATTTTGCCATGTCATCATCTGCATTTTATCATGTCATCATGTGCATTTCATTTTGCATACGTGTTCGTCTCATGCATCCGAGCATTTTCCCCGTTGTCCGTTTTGCAATCCGGCACTCCTATGTCCTCCGGCGCCCTCCTTTTACCTCGTTTCCTGAGTGGCCGAAAAATGTTCTTGGAATGGGATGCAACTTGGCGTGCGATCTTATTATAGTGTAGACAGAGCGCCTGTCAAGTTTCATCGCATTCGGAGTCCGTTTGGTAGCCCAACCGTCATGTATAGCGGTATCGTTATCGGTACCTTCGTCGGACGTTTTGGCGCCCGAAACTGCCGCCGGACGGCACCTCTCTTCTCTCCCCTCAGTCCAGACCCTCTCGTCACAGCCCACCTGCAGCCTTCCTATAACCCCCTCCGCTCCGGACCGCCAGATCGAGATCCGAGGGTCCGAAACCCCTCCAAAAACCCCCCTAACCCTAGCCTTACCCTATTTAAACACCCCTCCTTCCATTTTGGGCAGCCTAGCCCCTCCACCTACCTCTAGCCGCCTCCCAACCGCAGCCACCCTCCTTCTCCTCGAAATCAGCGCCCCCCCGCTCCAGATCCGCCACTTGGCGAGTTGCCAATGGGCGCGCCGCCGCCTCCACCAACCACCGGGCGCCACTTGTCGTCTCCGCGCCCCAGCCAGCCACTCCTCCGCCACTGGCCCGCTCCCAGCCCGTCCATGCCCCGCCCGGGCGATCTGGGCCCGAGGTGCCCGCACCGCGCCGCTTTGCTCGAGGAGGAGCTCCTCCTGCGCCTCGAGGATCCGGCGCCCCACCACCGCCGCCTCGCGCCTCCCGCCGACGACCCGGCAGCCGCATGGCGCCAACGCCAGAGCGAGCCCCGCCTCCTCCTCTCTACCTTCTCATCCTCCACTTCTCCTGCTCACCCTGCCGACCCTTTCCTTCCGCAGGTAGCCACCGCCGCCATGGAGGTCGCTGTCACCGGCCATGTCTTCACCCAAACCCGGCCGGGATCCACGGGATCCGGTTGCCCCCGGCCGGATCTGCCCGTTCCCTCCGTCCCATGGCCTCCTCCAGCCTCGCTGGCCCTCCTGGACCTCGCCGTCCCTGCCATGTCCGTCGCCTCCCCCTATTCGTGCGGGAGAACGACGGGGACGCCGAGCGGCCTCCGCTCGCTCGGGTGGGCCGCCTCCTGCCGGCCCAGGCAACGGCCTGCCTCGCCTCCTCTCCTCCGGCCCAGCAGAGCCAAGGCCCAGCCCAGCTTCCACCTCCCCTCTTCGGCCCACCTGGCCCTCTGTTTTTTTTGCTAGGTATAAACTGCTAAGTCCCGAAAACTGTGATCATTTTGTTTCATTTTCGTTGCATCATAACTCTGTCATCGTTGCTCCGTTTTGCGCGTGTAATATGTCAAAATGTTCGTCTCGATGAGTAGATCATTTCATCTCATTGCATCATTTTCATTTGAGCTCATCTTGGTGCCCGAAATGCTGTTGCAAGAGTGCTATGTGATGTTAGTTTCTGATTTTATCGAAACTTGCACTTTGTCATTTTGCCATGATTGATGTGTGCATCCTATGGACTTGAGTCCTACATGTGTTTTGTAATATGCCATGTCTTCTTTCCAGTGGTGCTTGCTATGTATTTTTGTGATCTATGTGGTTACTAGCACAAACATGCAAACTAGGTGTCTTGATGTTGCTGATTTCAGCTCTGTTTTGCTGATATTTTGATGCCATGTTAACGTGATGCTACCAAGAGATCCATGCATATTTTGAGATACTTCAGTAAGGATGTTTTGTTATACATGTCTTGCTCTATCCATCCATGCCCTTGTTTGCAATTATGGAGTAGTCTAGCTTGAGTCAATCGAGCTCTACTTTTGCTATCAAATGTTCCTGGCAGATTGTTTACAGGTTATTCAATTTTGCCAAGGTTGTTGTGGTTGATCCATGTATGCTATGTTATTGTTCTTTCCATGTATGTCTTCTATGCCATGTCTTCTTGATGTATGTATGCTTAGTTTTTCATATAAGACTCTGTAGTGAGTGCATTGAGCTTGTAAACATGCCTACTTGTTATCAGTTTTTGACATGCCATGTTGCTGAATCTGTTAACGAAACTTTCGATATTGCCATGGGTGTTACTATATTTTCTGATCCTTTTTGGCTCATGGTCACTAAAGGACTTTTGTTCTATGCATTTAGTAGATTCATGCCATGCCTTTTTTTGCCATGATAAGTTCCTGTAACATGTTGTTTCGTAGCTCTTAACATTGCAACCTGATGTTAATTTCTGCAAAGTCTGAAACTGTTATTAGTTGCAATCTTGCCATGTGTTTTTGAGCATGTTCTAGTTGTTTCTGGAGATAGCTCAGTGTTCATGTTTTGTAATGCTTTACCTGTACATCATGCCCATGCCTTTTGTTTTCTTGTTGAGGTCCTGTAGCATGTTGTTTTGATGCTTGCAATATGCCGAGTTGCTGTTTTGGACAGATTGTTACTATGACTTGTATAGGGTGTATGTGTTGAACCGTTGCTCCGTTTTGAGTGTGCTCTATATGTAACTTGCTTGATTTTGCATGTAGTTTCATATTATCATGTTGGATCCTTGTTTTGAGGTGTTTGCTTGATGTTTGTATGCATTTTGCATCAATGCCATGCTTATCTTGTTTTGCTCATATCTTCTAGACCGTAGCTCCAAATTAAATGAACTTTATATGTAACTTGACTAGAATTTCGTGTAGATCATCGTGGTGCATCTTAAATTGCTGTTTAACCACTTGAACATAATGTTTATCCAGATCTGGACCAATTTCGAAATTTGCATATGAGGACTTACCGGAATTGTTATGTGTTGTTTCCGGCCTCATTTAAACTTGCCTTGATGTGTTGCTCTTGTTTGCATCATCTCTTGCCATGAGTAGCTTCATGTAGATTTGTCATGCATCATGCTTGTTGTGCATCATGTCTTGTTCATGTGTGGGGTGTTTACCATGTTGTGTGCTTCTTCTTGTTAGTTCTTGTTTCGTTGCCATCGTGAGGATTCGTTCGTCTACGCTTGGTTCGGCTTCATCCGTTCGTCTTCTTCATGGACTCGTTCTTCTTCCTTGCGGGATTTCAGGCAAGATGACCGCTACCCTGGATCTCACTACTATCATTGCTATGCTAGTTGCCTCGTTCTTTCGCTATGCTGCGCTACCTATTACATGTTTATCAAGCCATCCCAAATTGCCATGTCAGCCTCTAACCTTTTGCACCCTTCCTAGCAAACCGTTGTTTGGCTATGTTACCGCTTTGCTCAGCCCCTCTTATAGCGTTGTTAGTTGCAGGTGAAGATGAAGTTTGTTCCTTGTTGGAACATGGAGATGTTGTTCCTTGTTGGAACATGTTTACTTGTTGGGATATCACAATATATCTTATTTAATTAATGCATCTATATACTTGGTAAAGGGTGGAAGGCTCGGCCTTATGCCTGTGTTTTGTTCCACTCTTGCCGCCCTAGTTTCCGTCATATCGGTATTATGTTCCCGGATTTTGCGTCCCTAACGCGGTCGGGTGATTTATGGGACCCCTTGACAGTTCGCTTTGAATAAGACTTTTCCAAAGAAGGCCCAACATTGGTTTTACCATTTGCCTCACCTATTACCTTTTTCCCTTGGGAGTCGCGCTCTCAAGGGTCATCTTCATTACCCCCGGCCAATGCTTGTCTAAGTGTTGGTCCAAACTAGAGCCACTTGCGGTGCCGCCCGAGGCAACTTGGGGTATCGTCGGTTGCAGTCGTATCGCTCATCCGGTCGTGGCTCGAGACGAGATACTGTGCTGCTACTATCGAGGTGTCGGCACGCCCGAGGTCTTGCTGGTCTTGTTTTATTGCTGTGAAATGTCTTGTAGCCGGATTCCGAGACTGATCGGGCTTCCCGGGAGAAGGTCTATTCTTCGTTGATCGCGAGAGCTTATCATGGGCTAAGTTGGGACACCCTGCAGGTATAAACTTTTGAAAGCCGTGCCCGCGGTTATGTGGCAGATGGGAATTTGTTAATGTCCGGTTGTAGAAAACCCGAAGTTGATCTTAAGTAAAATACACCAACCTTGTGTGTAACCGTGAGTGTCTCTTTTCGGGGTTGATCGAGAGGAGAACACGGTTTCTGGGTTATGTCTGACGTAAGTAGGTGTTCAGGATCACTTCTTGATCATTACTAGTTGACGACCGTTCCTTTGTTTCTCTTCTCGCTCTCATTTGCGTATGTTAGCCACCATATATGCTTAGTCGCTGCTGCAACCTCACCACTTTACCCCTTCCTTTTCCCATTAAGCTTCGCTAGTCTTGATACCCATGGTAATGGGATTGCTGAGTCCTCGTGGCTCACAGATTACTACACCACCAGTTGCAGGTACAGGTTTGCGATGATCATGACGCGAGAGCGATGCTTGCTTGCGTTGAGTTCTTCTTCTGCTTCTTCTTCGATCAGGGGATAGGTTCCAGGTCGGCAGCCTGGGCTAGCAGGGTGGATGTCGTTTGAGCTTCTGTTTATGTTTCATCCGTAGTCGGATGTTGATCTCTTGTATATGATGTTATTGTATTCTTGTGGCATTTGTGCCTCATGTATGTATCCCTATGTATTATGTAATGTTGATGTAATGATATCCACCTTGCAAAAGCGTTTCAATATGCGGGTCTATCCTTGGTGGGACCTTCGAGTTCCTTTTGGATAGGGTCGCATATTGGGCGTGACAATAAGGTGGCTAGCGGGTGTCTGTATCTCCCACTTTAGTTGGAGCGGATTCGATGAAAAGGGTCCTTATGAAGGGTAAATAGAAGTTGACAAATCACGTTGTGGCTTTTTCGTAGGTAAGAAAACGTTCTTGCTAGAACCCTATTGCAGCCACGTAAAAGATGCAACAACAATTAGAGGACGTCTAACTTGTTTTTGCAGCAATTGCCTTGTGATGTGATATGGCCAAAAGTTGTGATGAATGATGAATGATATATTGTGATGTATGAGATCATGTTCTTGTAATAGGAATCACGACTTGCATGTCGATGAGTATGACAGCCGGCAGGAGCCATAGGAGTTGTCTTAATTATTGTATGACCTGCGTGTCATTGATTCAACGCCATGTAATTACTTTGCTTTATTGCTAAACCGTTAGCTATAGTAGTAGAAGTAATAGTTGGCGAGCAACTTCATGGAGACACAATGATGGAGATCATGATGATGGAGATCATGGTGTCATGCGGTGACAAGATGATCATGGAGCCCGAAGATGGAGATCAAAGGAGCTATATGATATTGGCCATATCATGTCACTACTATATAATTGCATGTGATGTTTATTATGTGTATGCATCTTGTTTACTTAGAACGACGGTAGTAAATAAGATGATCCCTTATAATAATTTCAAGAAAGTGTTCTCCCTAACTGTGCGCCGTTGCTAAAGTTCGTCGTTTCGAAGCACCACGTGATGATCGGGTGTGATAGATTCCTATGTTCACATACAACGGGTGTAAGATAGTTTTACACATGCAAAACACTTAGGTTAACTTGACGAGCCTAGCATGTACAGACATGGCCTCGGAACACAAGAGACCGAAAGGTCGAACATGAGTCGTGTGGAAGATACGATCAACATGGAGATGTTCACCGATGATGACTAGTCCGTCTCAAGTGATGATCGGACACGGCCTAGTCGACTCGGATCATGTAACACTTAGATGACTAGAGGGATGTCAAATCTGAGTGGGAGTTCATTAAATAATTTAATTAGATGAACTTAATTATCATGAACTTAGTCTAAAATCTTCGCAAAAATGTCTTGTAGATCAAATGGCCAACGCTCATGTCAACATGAACTTCAATGCGTTCCAAGAGAAAACCAAGCTGAAAGATGATGGAAGCAACTATTCGGACTGGGTCCGGAACCTGAGGATCATCCTCGTAGCTGCCAAGAAACAATATGTCCTAGAAGCACCGCTAGGTGAAGCACCATCCTGAGAACCAAGGCGTTATGAGCGCTTGGTAGTCTCGGCTGATGATTACTCCCTCGTTCGATGCGGCATGCTTTAAAGCTTAGAACCGGGGCTCCAAAAGCGTTTTGAGCAACACGGAGCATATGAGATGTTCGAGGAGCTAAAATGGTTTTCAAAGCTCATGCCGGGTCGAGAGATATGAAGTCTCCGACAAGTTCTATAGTTGTAAGATGGAGGAAAATAGTTATGTCGGTGAGCACATACTCAAAATGTCCGGGTTGCACAACCGCTTGTCCCAGTGGACATTAACCTCCCGGACGAGGCGGTCATTGACAGAATCCTTGATCGCTCCCACCGAGCTACAAGAGCTTTGTGATGAACTACAATATGCGGGGATGGTGAAAACTATTCTGAAGTATTTTCAATGCTGAAGTTAGCAGAGGTAGAAATCAAGAAAGAACATCAAGTGTTGATGGTCAATAAAACCACTAAGTTCAAGAAGGGCAAGGTACGAAGAACTTCAAGAAGGACGGCAAGGATGTTGCCGCCCGATAAGCCGATTGCGGGAAGAAGTCAAAGAATGGACCCAAGCACGAGACCTGAGTGCTTTTATTGCAAAGGAAGGGTCCTTTGGAGGGAACTGCCCCAAATACTTAGCGACAAGAAGGCCGGCAACACTAAAGGTATATTTGATATACATGTAATTGATGTGTACCTTACCGGTTACTCATAGTAACTCCCGGGTATTGATACCGGTGTCGTTGCTCATATTTGTAACTCACGGCGGGAGCTGCGGAATAACGGAGACTAGCGAAGGGCGAGGTGACGATGCGGCGTCGGGAATGGTTCCAAGGTCGATGTGATGCGCCGTCGCACGCTACCTCTACATTTACCTACGGGATTAGTTTTAAACCTCAATAATTGTTATTTAGTGCCAAATTTGAGCATGAACATTGTATCAGGATCTCGTTTAATGCGAGATGGCTACTCATTTAAATCCGAGAATAATGGTTGTTCTATTTATATGAGAGATATGTTTTATGGTCATGCTCCGATGGTTAATGGTTTATTCTTAATGAATCTCGAACATGATGTTACACATATTCATAGTGTGAATACCAAAAGATGTAAAGTTGATAACGATAGTCCCACATACTTGTGGCACTGCCGCCTTGGTCACATTGGTGTCAAGCGCATGAAGAAGCTCCATGCTGGTGGACTTTTAGAGTCTCTCGATTATGAATCATTTGACACATGCGAACCATGCCTTATGGGCAAAATGACCAAGACTCCATTCTCTGGAACAATGGAGCGAGCAACCAACTTATTGGAAATCATACATACCGATGTGTGCGGTCCAATGAGCGTTGAGGCTCATGGAGGATATCGTTATGTTCTCACTCTCACTGATGACTTGAGTAGATATGGGTATGTCTACTTGATGAAACACAAGTCTGAGACCTTTGAAAAGTTCAAGGAATTTCAGAATGAGGTAGAGAATCAACGTGACCGAAAAATAAAGTTCTTACGATCAGATCGTGGAGGAGAATATTTAAGTCACGAATTTGGTACACACTTATGGAAATGTGGAATCGTTTCACAACTCACGCCGCTGGAACACCTCAGCAGTAACGGTGTGTCCGAACTCGTGTCGCACTCTATTGGATATGGTGCGATCTATGATGTCTCTTACTGATTTACCGCTATCATTTTAGGGATACGCTCTAGAGACAGCTACATTCACTTTAAATAGGGCACCGTCTAAATCCGTTGAGACGACACCGTATGAATTATGGTTTGGGAAGAAACCTAAGTTGTCATTTCTAAAATTTTGGGGATGCGATGCTTATGTCAAGAAAGTTCAACCTGAAAAGCTCGAACCCAAGTCGGAAAATGCGTCTTCATAGGATACCCTAAGGAAACCATTGGGTATACCTTCTACCTTAGATCCGAAGGCAAGATCTTTGTTGCCTAGAACAGATCCTTTACGGAAAAGAGTTTCTCTCGAAAGGAGTAAGTGGGAGGAAAGTAGAACTTCGATGAAGTACTACCTCTTGAACCGGAAAGTAGTGCAGCTCAGGAAAATGTTCTGTGGTGCCTACACCGAATCGGAAAGGAAATTAATGATGATGATCAAGGTACTTGGATCAAGTTGCTGCTGAACTTCAGAGGTCCACAAGGACACGTTCCACACCGTGAGTGGTATGGCAACCCTGTCACGGAAATCATGTTGTTAGACAACGGTGAACCTTCGAACTATGAAGAGGCGATGGCGGGCCAGATTCCAACAAATGGCTTGAAGCCATGCAATCCGAGATAGGATCCATGTATGAAAACAAAGTATGGACTTTGACAGACTTGCCCGATGATCGGCGATAGAAAACAAATGGATCTTTAAGAAGAAGGCGGACGCGGATGGTAATGTTACCATCTATAAAGCTCGACTTGTCGCTAAGGGTTATCGGCAAGTTCAAGGGTTGACTACGATGAGACTTTCTCTCCGTAGCGAAGCTGAAGTCCGTCCGAATCATGTTAGCAATTGCCGCATACTATGATTATGAGATATGGCAAATGGACGTCAAAACGGCATTCCTTAACGGCTATCTTAAGGAAGAACTGTATATGATGCAGCCGGAAGGTTTTGTCGACCCTAAAAATGCTAACAAGGTATGCAAGTGTCGGATTTCGGGTTCCGGCAGACCCTTGAGGTTCGAACTCTGGGGTGCGCATGGAGATCCAACCCTCCACCGTCTCGTACCTCACCGAATCGCAGGGACCTAAACTACTAAACAGAACAGCAAAAGAGACACGAGATTTATACTAGTTCGGGCCACCGTTGTGGTGTAATACCCTACTCTAGTTTGTGGTGTGGTGGATTGCCTCTTGGGCTGATGAGGAATAAGACAGGAAGAACAGCCTCATGAGGGTCTGTTCTTGGTGGGTGTGATGAACTGCTAGGTGGTGTTCCGTCGCTCTAGCTTGAGGATCGGGTCTCTATCTCTCTCTGGATTCCAAATGCCGATCTCTCCCTACTATGGTGGCTAGCTCTACTTATATAGACGAAGGCCTGGGCCTCTTCCCAAATATTGAGCGGGAAGGCGCCAACAATTAGCCATTTGAAGGGAACAACGGGTACACTTATCCCGACTCAAGTTGGTCCTCGCTTTGCCAAAGGCTCGTGATGACGCCCTTTGCTTGGGCTCCACGATGACTCCTTCCAGCCGTTGGGGCTGGTCTTGGTCTTGTTGCACCAAACGGATGCCTTTGCTTGATGCTCTCGCTGCGCTTGCTCCCTTTGCACCAAAGAGGAAAGGAGGGCGCCAGACGGCTGGCGCCGTGGCGCCCTTAGTCGTCATGGCTTGCGTCATGGGCACCTCGCGAGGTACCCTGCCTTGAACTCTCGGCCTCCTCATGAGCCAGCCTGACAAGGCCGTGCCTGAGGAAGCTCCTTGTCATCCGCCCCACGAGGCTTGGCCCCTCGTGAGGGTCTTGAGCTTGTGTTGATGAAGATGGGCCGTCTGGGCCTCCTTTGAGCCACGCCGCAGGCGCAGCGAGCAAGTCAGGGACCCCGTTCCCGAACGCCGACAAGAGCCCCGGGCCGACGGCGCGCCGAACTTGGCCGAGCGAAGAGGCGAAGTCTGCGCGCGGCGTCATGGCCCTAACAGCCTGCGGCCTTGGGCGGCGTGTGGCAGTTGATTGGACGTGGGCGGCACTGTTCCTCCACGCCTCCTTATTTTGTTCCTTGCTAGGCGGACACACTGCTGTACACATCCGTTCTCCTCTCTGCTGCTTGTGCGCCCCTGTCCTACCCTCTGTCGAACTCCAGCTTCCATTTTCAATCCAATCTCGAATCTCCCCCCCCCCTTCAATCGCTATGGCTCCGACGAAGAAGGGGAAAGGGAAGAAACCTGTGCCTCCGCCTCGCTCGCCATCGCCGGCGGCCTCCGCCGTCGACCCGTCGATCATACTCAATCTGGAGGGCTTGGGCAAGGTCAGTTCGGCTCTGGCCATCTCCTTCAACGAATGCGGGAGGACGACGGCCTGGCCCGCGTCCCACTTCTCCATCGACAGGATAGTCATCGAGGTCCGGTATTTTTCTGACGCCCTGTGGGCGGGGCTGGTTCCCCCACTTTTCTGATTTCTTCAATGCCGTGCTTTCCCACTATCAGATCCACATGATGCATCTGGGTCCTGAGTCCATCACTCCCCTCTCAGTCTTCGCCTTCGTTTGCGAAGCAATGATGGGCATCCTTCCTTCGGTTGCCTTGTTGCGCCACTTCTTCTCTCTGCGCCTTGTCGACCCCACCCAATGCTCGGCGTGCGTGAGCTTCGTCGCCGCGCCCAAGACGGCGGCCTCGGGGATTGACTTCAGCCTGCCTCCGCCTGCGGCTGAGTTCCGCGAAAGGTGGTTGTACGTGGATGTGGGGGTGCCCAGCCCCCTGCTATCGGAGCCAACCTCGCCTGCTGTCCCCAATTCAGGTTGGGGCCAGGAGATGCTTTCAAGCCCTCGGCTCATCTTTGTCTGGCGCCGCTTCGCGTTCCTGAGGTCGCTTGCTGTAACAGCGCCCAAGGTGGTGAAGGAGTTCCTGATGCGCCGCATTGCCCTCTCTCAACGCCATTCCCACGGATGTGGGCCTTCAGCCCCTGGTGACCGTATGAGGCTCCGGAAGAAGACCTGATGCTCGAAGAGCTAAGGAAAGTGCTCCTGGTCCCGATCGGGCGATCCCAACCCGGTGGCATCCGGCATGAAGGGGCCTTCTTTGTACCTCTGCGTAACAGGGGTGATTTAGTGAACGGATGCCTATCTTGATGAATGGGCGTCGCGCCCGCTGGTCTCCGTGGGCCTCGCGAGAATCCAATGATGGTGACAGCCCTTCCAATCGGCCAAGGCGGCTCATCCTCAAGTGGCGAGCAGGGAGGCACGAGCCGCCAGAGGTCGAAGGACCCCGCCGGGTGACAGGCGCGGGGCGGCGCCATGAGGGAGCAGCTCCGAGGCTCATGCCGCCCCTGGCCGAGGGCGGCAGAGCACGCACGCGGCGCCTGTGGGCGGAGCCCCGAGGCCCGTCTTGCTTCTCTTGGTGAGGCGATCAGCAGCGCGTCGGCGGACGCCCACGCAGGTTGCCTTGATACTTCTCCTCGCCAAAGGCTGACCCTGCGCTCAAATCTTGGAGTCGTTTCGCGTGAACTTGAGGCCCTCCGGAAGAAGGGAGGCCTTGGGCGATGATTACCCTTGTCGCCTGCTTTGAGCGTGGAAGTGCCGTCACCGATGAGTAAGCCTTCTCCTTCTCCAGCTCCTGATTCTTCTGCTGCTTGTACTGATCCTTGCCCTGCAGGCCCCTTCCTGCCGAGCTCACGGAGACGGGTGAGGAGCCGTCCCCCCCGGCTTCGCCCCTTCCCCCGTCCTTGAGTGCTCCAAGCAGTGGAGCCCTTGTGGTGAGGGCGACCGGGGAGGTGGACCGTCCCTGGCGCGTCAGGGCCTGCGCGCCTCGCGACCCTTCCTCGCGAGCCTTCCCGTGGCATAGCTAGCTGCCAGGGCTTCTCGCTGGTCGTGGGCGGCGATTGGCTGGCGCTTCCTGCGCCCTCGTGCGAGGATGGGCTGGCTCGGTGCGGGCTTCCGGCGCGGCGTGCCCGGCCGTCGCGAGGGTGCCAGCCCCCAGCCCCCTGCGCGGAGAGGGAGTGCTGATTCGCGGCTCCCGGCGCCCGATTGGGGCGGCTGATGGTGTGGAGGACGTGCTCGAGCGCGCCCGAGAGCGTCGCGCTCTCCGCCAAGGATTCCTTCGAAGGGCGGCTGATGCGGTGAGCCTGCTTGGTGAAGAGCTCGCTGACGAAGATGCGTGCCTTGAGGCCGAGGGCCTGCGCCTGGCAGCAGAGAGGCGCGAGCTGGAGGGCGCTGTCGCCCTTGCGCCCCGCCGGCGCGATCTTGATGATGAAGAGGCCAAGGCATCGCTGGCAGCCTCTCGGGAGGCCTGTTCTCGGGCCGTCGAGGAGGCCCGGGAAGCTAACAGGCGGCGAGAGGCGGCGGAGGAGCGGGCACGGGAACTCCTTGCCCGGTGTCACTCACTGGAGGAACAAGTGGAGCTGCACGAGGCAGCCCTCGCGTCGATGAAGGTGACTCCGGCGACCCGGCGGAGCTCCAGAAGCGTGAGGAGGCGCTGACGCTTGAAGCCGCCGAGCAGCGTCGGCGGTCTGGCGCTGGAGACGAGGGAGCGCTTAGCGACGCGGGCGGAGGATGAGGTCGCTGCACGGGAAGCCCGCGTCCTGGAGGAGGTCGGACGCCGAGTGGCGATGGCACGCTCGAACCTCGGCGCGAGTTCGAGGAGAGGCTGGGGTTGATCAAGGCCGAGGCCGAGGCAGGACTGCTGCCTTGAGGGCCAAGCCGGAGGAGGCGGCGCGGCGGGCCGATGCTCTTGGGCCGCCCTCGAGGTGGCGCAGAGGAGTCCACCACCTCTCGGGCCGAGCGCCTTCTTCGCCAATGGGTGGAGGAGGCCGAGGCCGCCGCGCGCGTAATCGCGGACGAGATCGCGCGTGGCGAATCTGGAGCATGAGCACGGCCCCATGCTCGCCACGCCCGGAAAGAGCCAACGCAGCCTTGGGTAATATCTGTGAAGCGGCGGTTGGCGAGCGCACGCGGTTAACTCGCGCCGCAACCTTCGCTTCTTCACCGGCGTGGTGGCGCGGCTGAGGCGCGGATCGGTCGGGCCAATAGGTTGGTGGAGTAGAGGAGCAGCGCTGCTTGGGCACGCCTTTCTCGTGTCTTCAGCCATCTCCAAGACATGGACCCCCACTTCGACTTTAGCGCCTTATCGCCCCAGATTCCCGGGCCGTCCGGGCGACTGGCGCCTTGGGTGGAAGACAATGTGGATGCTCTCGTCCGGGCCTTCGCTTCGGACAACGACGGCGTGGTCGTGGCCGCCGATGAGGGCGGCGTGGTGAACAGCCCAGACGCCGCCGACGACCACGCAGACAGTGACAGCGAGGCTAGCGACGCCAGCAACGGCTCGGGAGGTGCTCCTGAGGACGCATTGGGGGATTTATCCGACTGATTATGTATTGCCCCTGTTCCGTTACCCTGCATGAATAGAACTCAGGTTTTGGCCTGATGGCTGTGAGAGCATTTTGGGAGGGGGAGCCCCTCATGTAAAACTTGTGTTCATCGTATTAGCAGGTGTTACATCGCCCATACGCCCGTGCCAAGTGGTTGGCTAAGCGACGTGCTAGTTGGCTGGTTTACCTTTGTTTCGTACGAGCCCCGAGATAGCCTGTGGGAGGCTGAGGCGATCTGAGTGTCTCCTGATCGAATCCGTAGGACCTGCAGTAAAAACCCTCCGGAGAGGACGCGGCAGCGACAGGCTGGGCTGCGCGCAAGCTAGGCCTGGCCCGGCTCGCGAGGGGCTCACGAGGGGAGGCAGCTGAGGCGGAGTTGTAACCGAAACGCGAGAGATTTGCTCGAACGAGACTAAGCACCCCTTCCCCGAACACACGCAAATCTCAAATTCGAATCCAACTTAAATCCAGCGGGGGAAAGCGACAATCAAATGGAAAGGCGAAGAAAGCAGAAGAAAAGCCGCGTCCGGCACCTAGTCTAGTCTTGGACGTCTTCTCACCAAGTGCGAGCTATGTGCTGCCATCGGGCGTGGGAGGGAGCCCCGGGGCTGAGGCCGCACCCCGAGACTCCGGGCGTGTACAGCCCCACTCATTATTACGTGAGAGTGTCACGGGGCGGCGAGCTTCACAGGCACTGGGCCTTCTTCACAGGTACCGGCCTTGCTTCATATCGCCAGACGAGGGCCCCGCCTTGCGCCACACTCTAGTGCCATCAACGACGACCGGAAACCAGGACGCCGCGATGGGGAAGAGCGGTCGCCAGCGGTTCCCCCAACGACCACGGGTCCTCTGCCAGGGGCAGGCCCTGAGGCGCCTCCCCAGCGGAGGGCCTACCTCCTGAGAACGCCTTGCTCCGAACGCCGCGGTGGTGATGTCGATCTCTGCCCCTCTCCGGCAGCCCCTGCGCCCCCCGAGGGGTAGGAGATCTGCGAGCGGGCAGCCGCTCGTCGTGGCGACCTGTACCTCCTGCGACCTATGGTTAGCGTATGTTTGCTCTTGAGGGAGTAGCGGTACCCGATAATCGTCGCCCCCGGCGTGACCAGTGGGACCGTCTCGAGGCTCCTGGAAGAGCTCGGCTTCTGGCGCCTCATCCCCCCAGCTTGGGCTGAGGAGCGAGCCTTGTTCTCCCTCATGCGGGTGCCCTTGGTCCATCATGTGGGGCACATATTCTTCCGGCGCCGTCATCCCGAAGGCCACGCCGTAGTGCTGAGCGTGCCATGCTGCTCTGCTTGATGCGCCCGCCGTGGGGTGGTGGCGCAGCAGTCCACCAGGGCCGTGAGTTACGTCGAGTCCTTCTTCTCCGCGGGCCGGGGGCGGGGGCAACCCCGCCGCCGGCCCGGCGCTGACAGCTTCGCCAGTGTTGGAGTAGCTTTGGAGCCCGCGGGCACGCGTGGAGCCCCCCATGCGGGCCGCCCTCGTCCTGAGATGGAAGCTGGGTGCAGAAGGGGTGAGCCCCCGAGGCGGCTAAGCCCAGGAGCTCCGCCACTCGCTCCAGCAGCACGTCGCGGCCGCTCTCCAGTAGCCTGCACTGCAGCAGCTCTCGGGCCACTGTGAGCGCGGCCCTCGAGTTCGCCTGCTCCCGGCGGGTGTACGGTGATGTGGTCGCGGCGTGATTGGAGGCCCTTGCTGCCGACCGCGCCTGCCGCGGCGTGAGAGTCGTCGAAGCCTGTCCGCGTCGCCCGCGGCCTGCAGCGCCCTGCGGACCGCGAGCTGCCTGGGGCACGGGGTCACCCGAGGCGAGCGGCTCTGCGTGGGCGGGCCACGCCGCCTAAGGATCTGGTTGCCCGCTGGTCGCGGACATGGTGGTGACGATGCGACGGGACACGAGGTGGCGAGCAGGTGAATTCAGCGCTTTACCGGCGCGCCAAATGTCGGATTTCGGGTTCCGGCAGACCCTTGAGGTTCGAACTCTGGGGTGCGCGCAGAGATCCAACCCTCCACCGCCTCGTACCTCGCCGAATCGCAGGGACCTAAACTACTAAATAGAACAGCACAAGAGACACGAGATTTATACTAGTTCGGGCCACCGTTGTGGTGTAATACCCTACTCTAGTTTGTGGTGTGGTGGATTGCCTCTTGGGCTGATGAGGAACAGTACAGGAAGAACAGCCTCGCGAGGGTCTGTTCTTGGTGGGTGTGATGAACTGCTAGGTGGTGTTCCGTCGCTCTAGCTTGAGGATCGGGTCTCTCTCTCTCTCTCTGGATTCCAAATGCCAGATCTCTCCCTACTATGGTGGCTAGCTCTACTTATATAGACGAAGGCCCTGGGCCTCTTCCCAAATATTGAGCGGGAAGGGCGCCAACAATTGGCCATTTTGAAGGGGAACAGCGGGTACACTTATCCTGACTAAAGTTGGTCCTCGCCTGCCAAAGGCTCTGGTGATGACGCCTGCTTGGGCACCACGATGACTCCCTTCCAGCCGTTGGGGCTGGTCTTGGTCTTGTTGCACCGAAACGGATGCCTTTGCTTGATGCTCTCGCCTGCGCTTGCTCCCTTTGCACCAAAGAGGAAAGGAGGACGCTGCACGGGCTGGCTCCCTTCGTCGTCATGGCTTGCGTCATGGGCACCTCGCGAGTTACCCTGCCTTGAACTCTCGGCCTCCTCATGAGCCAGCCTGACGAGGCCGTGCCTGAGGAAGCTCCTTGTCGTCCGCCCCGCGAGGCTTGGCCCCTCGCGAGGGTCTTGAGCTTGTGTTGATGAAGATGGGCCGTCCTGGGCCTCCTTTGAGCCACGCCAGCAGCAGCGAGCAAGTCTGGGGACCCCCATTCCCAGAACGCCGACAGCAAGCTCCAGCGATCCATTTATGGGCTGGTGCAAGCATCTCGGAGTTGGAACATTCGCTTTGATGAGATGATCAAAGCGTTTGGGTTTATGCAGACTTATGGAGAAGCATGCGTTTATGCAGACTTCTGTAGCATTTCTCATATTATATGTAGATGGCATACTTTTGATGGGAAATGATATAGACTTTTGGATAGCATTAAGGCCTACTTGAATAAGAGTTTTTCAATGAAGGACCTTGGAGAAGCTGCTTACATATTAGGCATCAAGATCTATAGAGATAGATCGAGACGCCTCATAGGTCTTTCACAAAGCACATACCTTGATAAGATATTAAAGAAGTTCAAAATGGATCAGTCCAAGAAAGGGTTCTTGCCTGTATTACAAGGTGTGAAATTGAGCTCGGCTTAATGTCCAACCACGGCAGAAGATATAGAAGAGATGAGTGTCATCCCTATGCCTCAGCCATAGGGTCTATTATGTATGCCATGCTGTGTACTGCACTGATGTAAACCTTGCCGTAAGTTTGGTAGGAAGGTACCAAAGTAATCCCGCAAGGAACAACGGACAACGGTCAAGAATATCCTGAAGTACCGAAAAGGACTAAGGACATGTTTCGTTTATGGAGGTGACGAAGAGCTCGTCAGAAGGGTTACGCCGACGCTTAGCTTCGACACGATCTGATGACTCTAAGTCACAAACCGGATACGTGTATATGTTGAATCGTGGAGCGATGGCTGGTGCAACTGCAAGCGAGGCGTCGTGGCGGGATCTACATGTGAAGGAGAGTACATGGCAGCCTCGGAGGCAGCGCATGAAGCAATTTGGGTGAAGGAGTTCATCACCGACCTAGGAGTCATACCCAATGCGTCGGGGCCGATCAAACTCTTCTCGTGACAACACCGGAGCTATTGCACTTGCCAAGGAGCCCAGGTTTCACAAGAAGACCAGTGCACATCAAGCGCCGCTTCAACTCCATTCGTGAAAATGTTCAAAATGGAGACATAGAAATTTGCAAAGTACATACGGATCTCGAGTGTCGCAGATCCGCTGACTAAACCTCTTCCATGAAAGCAAAACATTATCAACACCGAGAACTCTATGGGTGTTCGATTCATCACAATGTAACTAGATTATTGACTCTAGTGCAAGTGGGAGACTGTTGGAAATATGCCCTAGAGGCAATAATAAAAGGATTATTATTATATTTCCTTGTTCATGATAATTGTCTTTTATTCATGCTATAATTGTATTATCCGGAAATCGTAATACATGTGTGAATACTTAGACCACAACATGTCCCTAGTGAGCCTCTAGTTGACTAGCTCGTTGATCAACAGATAGTCATGGTTTCCTGACTATGGACATTGGATGTTGTAACATCCCAAATTTTGGAATGTTAATATAATTAATTGAATTGTTTGTTTGTTTGCTTGAGTGAATTAAACTTGAGTGAAATTTGAACCTTTTCAAAAACTTTTGAAAGAGAGGGAATAAAATGACTTTCCCCTTCTCCGGTAAATTCAAATTCATCCTATTAAAATCAATGAGAGAAGATGACATGACTTCTTCAACTATAAAGAATTTGAACGGAGTTTTGCAATTTAATTCTTTCAAATATTTGCACTTGCTTCTCTATTTTTCTTCCCCGAGAAATACCCCGAAAAAATAAATTCTTGCAAGCAAGAAAGAGCGGAGGAAAATGACCCTCCAAAATCAGGGGCATTTTTGAAAATATTTGAGCCAAAAAAACCAAAGTTTTTATTTAAAATAATTTGCAAAAAGAAATAAAGCCTTTAGGGATTTTCTGAAAACATTTTTTAAGTTTTTATTTTGGCCGTGGAATAATGCTCATCATCTACATTTTATTTTTCTGATAATTTTAGTATATAAAACTCTTTATTCCGAATTGATTTGATTTCCCTTTTTATTGTTTTAGTTTCCTAATTTTAAAAATAGGAATGGAATCGTTTTATTAGGAAAACCTGGCCCATTAAGCACTTTCCTATTCTAGCCCAACAAGAGATCATCTCCTTCCTCTGCTTCCTCTCACGTTCTGAAGCTTTCCATATCCATGGAGACAGAAACTCCACCTTCCCGATCTCCTCGTCTTTCCATCCCAGCCTCCCGAGACCGCCTATAAAACCCCTCCCACACCCCATTCCCCCTCGCCCCTCGCTGGACCTCCTCTCCCTCCCAGACGAGCTCGCCGGAGTCAAAGCTCCTCCGCCATTGTCGCCGCCGTCGCCGCCCTAGTCACCCCGACCACCCCGACTCCACCGAACCCTCCCGAGCTCCCGCAAGATCCTCCCGCCACTCCGCGACCTCTCCGACGACCGGAGCCTCGCCGCCTCTCGCCACCGCCGCCGCCGCCGAACTCCTGTTAGTCGCGGGATCTCCCCCGCCCGTCCGATCCTGGATGGATGGTGTAGATTAGAACCCCGAAGGGGTATTTCTTTTTATAAAAACCGGCCCGGTTCGCTACGGTTTATTTTAGTTAGGTTTTTATTTATTAGCCCGGCCCGTTTTAGTTTAACCCTAGGCCTGTTTAGGCTATATTACGCTCAGGGCACAGTTTAGGCCCATTAGGCCTTTTTCTTTTATTTCTGTTTTTCTGTTTTAACAGAATAGTTTCTGTTTTGAAAAATTCATATCTTTTATTCCGTTTAATATTTTTAGGTGATTCTTTTTTTGTTGGTTTGCAAATTTTATGTAGTTTCTGTAGAATATATATTTAGCTATGTTAAAATTAATTAAAATTGCTTTAATTTAATTTTAGTCAGAATAGTAAATCTGTTATAACTTGAGTTAGAAAAATTATTTTTATATGATTCTTTTGTCCCAACTTTATTTTGACATTGCAAAACCATAGAAATTAATTTGGGTATTTTAGGATTAATAAATAAATAGATTTAAGAAGAATCTTATTAATCCTAATTAATTAACTAGCTCCTGTTTTCCTAATATTTTAATTAGTAAATAAATTTATTTTAACTTGTGATTGATTATTCTAGGTTAGTTTCTGTCACTTTATAGGATGAACTTTTATTTATAATTAATAAAAGTTTTATTTTATTTTCTTAATAGAAATTGGATTAGGCCTAATAGGAGTTTCATAAGAGGTTTTAAATTAATTCTTTTTGCTCCTAGTTGATTAGTGAATTCTTTTCTGTTAAGTTAACCTAAAACCATGATTAAGTTATGTTAGGAAAATTTTGTTATAAAAACTATTCTAGCTATTGTTTGAAGTAGGAAAACTTTGAGTTGTTTTTCTTTAAGTTTTCCCTTTGGGTTTTGCTTTGTTGGTTTTGGTGTGTTACTTTGTTATGTTATTGTGTTAAGTGATGTTATGCTATGTGCTTATTATAGTTATTGTTTGCCTCGGTAGAATTTCCGGAGTGCGAAGATTGCTACTACGAAACCCTAGTTTTCGAAGATCGTCAACAAGGCAAGTTCACTTTGATCATTGCTTTCATACCTATGTTTTTATTGCATTTAGTGGCATCCTTGCAACCACCCCTCAGTAGTGTTATTGAATCCTTGTAGTTGAGTAGTATGCATGAGGTAGGAACCCATCACCCTGTTACCAAGCCCGGGACGTTATTTATTTTAATGCTACGCTATAGTAGACGGGTTTGGTATGAGTGCTCAGAGTGGTGTGAGAATGAAGGATTTCGCCAATGACGACAACTCCATGATTGGCACCTGCAAGGACTGATCTTCAAGGCCTCAAGACTTCAAGGCTCGAGACAAGAATTCAATACACACTCTTGGGTGAAGGATGGTTGACGGGCACCTGGAGAAACCAGTGGTTGGCGGGATGCATGGAGAAGCGCCATGACATCTTGTGGAAAGCTTCACCCAGCACTCAAAGAGACGGAAGAATACTTCACACCGGAAGCTTACATGCAACCGCAAGTCATTATGGGCTCGGCTTGGTTGACCTTAGCTGTGACTCTGGCTGGGACGGTACTAGCAGATGTAGAACTACGGTAGGATGGGTTGAGTACCGGACAAAGGTCAGAGGAACTCTTTGGAAGACCATGTTTCGGTCATCTTGTTCTCAAACACTCTGAAGTGCGAGAACGTAAAGAGAGGGATCGAATCTTGCGGGTAAAGTGTACAAACCTCTGCAGAGGGTTATAACCTAATCGATTAGCCGTGTCCCGATTCACGGACAATTTGAGCATCCGGACTTGGATCTATCTCGAACTCTCAACACCGGATTGATAACTTAATTGTGGGCAACTTATGATGATTTGGGCTATGAGACATCGGTTGGCGGAACCATGTCATGACAGAAAAACTCCATAGTACAGACTTCATTTATTCCTTTGATGTAGGTAAAATAAAACTAGCTTTTACGCAAACAAAACTCAGATCTGAGCCACAAAGCCATACCGCATATAGTATAGTTTATCATCTGTTTTCTCTTATTGTGATCTTGCCAGACATTCAATGTAATGACCTACACGGCTGCAACGTATCATGTTGCAGATATTTCCTCTACGAGTAGGAGATTACGATACAGGGTTACGATCTACACTCAACCTGCCGATGGTGTTGATGGGACTCCACACTCGTTTGATTGTTTCCGCTGAGTATTATGAGGTATATATCATTTACGTTATTTATACATGTGATTGCACTTTGGTATATACATTGATGTACTTGTGTGTGCCAAATCTACCGATCCGTGGATGGCACAAGAATACGTAGGCTTGACCGTCTGAGGTTGGGTCGCTACAGATGTCGTTGATAACGAGATCACATCATTAGGAGAATGATGTGATGGACAAGACCCAATCCTAAGCATAGCACAAGATCATGTAGTTCGTTTTGCTAGGGCTTTTCCAATGTCAAGTATCTTTTCCTTAGACCATGAGATCGTGTAACTCCCGGATGCCGTAGGAGTGCTTTGGGTGTACCAAACGTCACAACGTAACTGGGTGACTATAAAGGTGCACTACATGTATCTCCGAAAGTGTCTGTTGGGTTGTCACGGATCAAGACTGGGATTTGTCACTCCGTATTACGGAGAGGTATCATTGGGCCCACTCGGTAATGCATCATCATAATGAGCTCAAAGTGACCAAGTGTTTGGTCACGGGATCATGCATTGCAGATGAGTAAAGTTACTTGCCGTAATGAGATTGAACGAGGTATTGGGATACCGACGATCGAATCTCGGCAAGTAACATACCGATTGACAAAGGGAATTGTATACGGGTTGCTTGAATCCCGACATCGTGGTTCATCCGATGAGATCATCGAGGAGCATGTAGGAGCCAACATGGGTATCCAGATCCCGCTGTTGGTTATTGACCGGAGAGCGTCTCGGTCATGTCACTTGTCTCCGAACCCGTAGGGTCTAGACACTTAAGGTTCGGTGGCGCTAGGGTTGTAGAGATATGAGTATGCAGCAAACCGAAGTTGTTGAGTCCGGATGAGATCCGGACGTCACGAGGAGTTCGGAATGGTCCGGAGGTAAAGAATTATATATGGGAAGTCGAGTTTGACCATCGGGAAAGTTTCGGGTCCACTGTATTGTACCGGGACCACGGAAGGGTCCCGGGGTCCACCGGTGGGGCCACCTATCCCAGAGGGCCCCATGGGCTAAAGTGGGGGGAACCAGCCTGGTGGGCTGGTGCGCCTGGCCCCTCTCGCGCCTAGGGTTGGGAACCCTAGGGGAGGGGGCACCTCCACTTGCCTTGGGGGGCACTCCACCCCCCTTGGCCGCCGCCCCCCCCTAGGAGATCCCATCTCCTAGGGACGGCGCCCCCCATGGGGTCCCTATATAAAGAGGGGGGTGGGAGGGCAGCCGCACCCAACACCTGGCGCCTCCCTCCCCTCCCTGCTACACCTCTCCCTCTCGCAGGCTCGTGAAGCTCTCACGAACCTCGCTGCATCCACCACCACGCCGTCGTGCTGCTGGATCTTCTTCAAACTCTCCCTCCTCCTTGCTGGATCAAGGTGCGGGAGACGTCATCCGCTCCGTACGTGTGTTGAACGCGGAGGTGTTGTCTGTTCAGCACTTGGTCATAGGTGATTTGGATCACGACGAGTACGACTCCCTCAACCCCGTTCTCTTGAACGCTTCCGCTCGCGATCTACAAAGGTATGTAGATGCACTCCTATCACTCATTGCTAGATGAACTCATAGATGGATCTTGGTGAAACCGTAGGAAAATTTTTATTTTCTGCAACGTTCCCCAACACCTACTACTCATTGTGATGATGATAATTGCTATACTATTGGTGCTATCAATATTTTTAACGATGAGAGTGATTATGCTTATGATATGAAAGGGCCCAAGCTTGGGGAAGCTACGTTTGATGAGGATGAAATATTTGAGAATATATTTGCTGGAATTAATGTTTGTCCCAAGCTTGGGGATGCTATGTTTAATGAAGATGATATTTTTAGCATCCCAAGTTTTGATATGCAAAGTTGTTATGATGATAGCATGCCTCCTACGTATGATGATTATATTGATAAAAGTGGGTTTGGAAGAGTGTCAACTTTAGGAAGTAGTGATCCCACTATTTTGGAGGATGTTGAATCTCATTGTGATGAATATGAAAGTGGATTTGGAAGAGTGTCAACTTTATTTAGTGATTCCACTATCTTGGGAGAGGTTTCAATCGATTATGATGGGAACGAAGTTGCTACTTATGATGATTATTGTGATGAAACTTATGCTATAAAAAGTAGTGATGATTATATTTACAAATCTTGTCTTATGATTACCCTTTTTCTGAACATTACTCTTTTAGTGTGGAAACAAATTTTAGTGTTCATGTCTCTTATGATACTCCCACTATTCCGAATGAGAAGAATTTTGCTTATGTGGAGAGTAGTAAATTTTCTACGCTTGTAGATCATGAAAAGAATGCTTTAGGTGCTGGTTATATTGTTGAATTCATTCATGATGCTACTGAAAATTATTATGATGGAGGAATATATGCTTGTAGGAATTGCAATAATATCAAGTTTCCTCTCTATGTGCTTAAAATCTTGAAGCTATACTTGTTTTACCTTCCTATGCTAGTTGATTATTGTTCCCATAAGTTGTTTGCTCATAAAATCCATATGCATAGGAAGTGGGTTAGACTCAAATGTGCTAGTCATATTCTTCATGATGCTCTCTTTATGTTTCAATTCTTATCTTTTATGTGAGCATCATTATGCCTAGCTAGGGGCGTTAAATGATAGCACTTGTTGGGAGGCAACCCAATTTTATTTTAGTTTCTTACTTTTTGGTTCTGTTTAGTAATAAATAATCCATCTAGCTTCTGGTTAGATGTGTTTTCATGTTTTAATTAGTGTTTGTGCCAAGTAGAACCTTTGGGAAGACTTGGGTGAAGCCTTTATGATCATGCTGTAAAAAACAGAAACTTTAGCACTCACGAGATTAGCTTCAACTTTTTACTGGAGAGTGATATTTAGTTGATTCTTTTTGCAGATGATTACTAGACAAATTACTCAGGTCCACCAATTTATTTTAGAATTTTTGGATTTCCAGAAGTTTGCGTTAGTCATAGATTACTACAGACTATTCTATTTTTGACAGATTCTGTTTTCATTGTGTTGTTTGCTTATTTTGATGAATCTATGGCTAGTAAAATAGTTTATAAACCATAGATAAGTTGGAAAACAGTAGGTTTAACACCAATATAAATAAATAATGAGTTCATTACAGTACCTTGAAGTGGTGTTTTGTTTTCTTTCGCTAACGGAGCTTACGAGTTTTCTGTTAAGTTTTGTGTTGTGAAGTTTTCAAGTTTTGGGTAAAAATTCGATGGACTATGGAATAAGGAGTGGCAAGAGCCTAAGCTTGGGGATGCCCAGGGCACCCCAAGGTAATATTCAAGGACAACCAAGATCCTAAGCTTGGGGATGCCCCGGATGGCATCCCCTCTTTCGTCTTTGTTCATCGGTAACTTTACTTGGAGCTATATTTTTATTCACCATATGATATGTGTTTTGCTTGGAGCGTCATTTTATCTTGTTAGTATTTGCTTTCTGTTATTTAGAATAATTTTTTGCATCTTTAGTTCCAATAAAAAAGTCAAGGATAGCCTTTGCCATGCTTATTTTGCTACTATACATGTTGCTGTTTGAAAACAGAAAGTTTACCGCTGTTGCAAAAATTCCCTAGAAAAGTCAGAGAGTCGTATAATGTTGAATCTTTTTTAGTATTGAGCTCTGATAAATTTATTACAGTGGGAATTTTAGTTCATAATTTGTGGAGTCAGGGAAGTATTGATACTCTTGCATTCTTTACAAACTGTACTGTTTTGACAGATTGCTGTTATGGTTGCATTGTTTGCATATGTTTGCTTGTTTAATGATTCTATTTGGGGATAGGAGTGTTAAATATGCAGAGGCATTTAGTATTCAATGTTGAATAATAATTTTAGTGATTTGTTACAGTAGAAAATGATAAGGTTTTGCATTGGTTTATACTAACCTATCTCACGAGTTCTTGTTGAGTTTGTTGTGAATGAAGCTTTTGATAAAAAGAAGAGAAACCATGATATGAGAGGAATTAAGGAGACATAAAAGCTCAAGCTTGGGGATGCCCAAGGCACCCCAAGATAATATTCCAAGAAGTCTCAAGCATCTAAGCTTGGGGATGCCCCGGCAGGCATCCCACCTTTCTTCTTCAACAACTATCGGTTAGTATCGATTGAGCCTAAGTTTTTGCTTCTTCACATGAGTTGTGCTATCCTTTCAATGTAATTTTATTTTGTTTTTCTTGCTGTTTGAATACAATACCAAGATCTGGAAATTCTTTAATGAGAGAGAGAGTCTTCGCATAGTTACATAATTATTTAGCTACTCATTGATCTTCACTTATATCTTTTTGGAGTAGTTTGTTATTTACTCGTGTGCTTCACTTATATCCTATGAGTAGATGGTTGAATGAGTTGATTGTCATAAATATGAAATTATATATGCCTCATTTGCTTATCCCATGGGGAGTAATGACTTCACATCTAAGAAGTAGAGGTTGTAAATTTATTGAAGGTTAGCAAGCTTTGTATTGGTCAGTTGAACAATTCATGAAAGAATATTGAAGGAAGAGAGATTTCACATATAAATATACTATCCTAGACACCTTTTATAGTTGGGAGCACTCATTAAGTATGACATGCTAAAGAGTTGATGTTGGACAAGGAAGACGACGTAATGGGTTATGTTTTCCGACATCTTAGTTAAAGTATATTGTCATGGATCATTCAAACATGTTGAGCTTGCCTTTCCCCCTCATGCTAGCTAAAACTCCTTGCACCAAGTAGAGATACTACTTGTGCTTCCAAATATCCTTAAACCCAGTTTTTGCCATGAGAGTCCACCATACCTACCTATGGATTGAGTAAGATCCTTCAAGTAAGTTTTCATCGGTGCAAGCAATAAAAATTGATCTCTAAATATGCATGACTTATTAGTGCGGAGAAAATAAGCTTTGTACGAACTTGTTATGGAAGCAATAAAAGCGACGGACTGCATAATAAAGGTCCATATACAAGGGGCAATATAAAGTTACATTCTTTCGCATTAAGATTTTGTGTATCCAACCCTAAAAGCGCATGACAACCTCTGCTTCCCTCTGCGAAGGGCCTATCTTTTACTTTATGTCTTTTACTTTTATGCAAGAGTCAAGGTGATCTTCACCTTTCCCTTTTTCATTTTATCCTTTGGCAAGCACTTTGTGTTGGGGTGATCTGATATATATATATATATATATATATATATATATATATATATATATATATATATATATATATATCCAATTGGATGTAAGTTAGCATGAACTATTATTGTTGACATCCCCAAAGGTGAATACGTTTGGAGGCAACATTATAAGCCCCAATCTTTCTCTGTGTCTGATTAAAACTTCATAACCACAAGTATTGCGTGAGTGTTAGCAATTGTAGAAGACTATATGATAGTTGAGTATGTGAAGTTTGCTAAATCAAAGCTCTGACATAGACTCTTCCTGAAAATAAGATGAATTGCAATTGTTTGAATGACTGAGAATGAAGTTTGCTAGTTTTCAAGAAAGTTTATGGTCCATGCTTTGACATGTGAATTGCTTGTTTCTTTATCGTGAGAAGTTTTATGAGATGATCTACTGTTATGACATATAATCATGCTAGAAAAGGTGATTGAAATTATCATTGATCAAACTTGTGCACCTTCTAGCATCCACACTTCATAAATTCTTTCTTTTATCATTTACCTACTCAAGGACGAGTAGGAATTAAGCTTGGGGATGTTGATACGTCTCCAACGTATGTATAATTTATGAAGTATTCATGCTATATTACTATGTGTTTTGAATGATTATGGGCTTTAGTATACACTTTTATATTATTTTTGGGACTAACCTACTAACCGGAGGCCCAGCCCATATTGTTGTTTTATTGCCTGTTTCAGTATTTCGAAGAAAAGGAATATCAAACGGAGTCCAAACGGAATGAAACCTTCGGCATCGTGATTTTTTGGAAGAATATCATCCTGGAGGCTTGGAGATCAAGTCAGAAGATCCTCGAGGAGCCCAGGAGATAGGGGCGCCCCTGCTGTATGCGCCCCTGTCTCGTGGACCCCTCGAGCACCCCCCGACCGACTTATTTCGCCTATATATGCCTACGTACACTAAAACCATCGAATATCAAGATAGATCGGGAGTTCCGCCGCCTCAAGCCTCTGTAGCCGCAAACCTCTCGGGAGTTCGTTCCGGGACCCTACCGGAGGGGGAACCCATCACTGGTGGCCATCTTCATCATCCCGGCGCTATCCATGACGAGGAGGGAGTAGTTCACCCTCGGGGCTGAGGGTATGTACCAGTAGCTATGTGTTTGATCTCTCTCTCTCTCTCGTGTTCTCGACTTCACACGATCTTGATGTATCGCGAGCTTTGCTACTATAGTTGGATCTTATGATGTTTCTCCCCCTCTACTCTCTTTTGATGAATTGAGTTTCCCTCTTGAAGTTATCTTATCGGATTGAGTCTTTATTTTAGAACACTTGATGTATGTCTTGCCGTGTTTATCTGTGGTGACAATAGGATATCACGTGCCTCTTGATGTATGTTTTGGTGACCAACTTGCGGGTTCCGCCCATGAACCTATGCATAGGGGTTGGCACACGTTCTTGACTCTCGGTAGAAACTTTGGGGCACTCTTTGAAGTACTTTGTGTTGGTTGGATGAATCTGAGATTGTGTGATGCATATCGTATAATCATGCCCGCGGATACTTGAGGTGACAATGGAGTATCTAGGTGACATTAGGGTTTTGGTTGATTTGTGTCTTAAGGTGTTATTCTAGTACGAACTTTTTTACAGGTTGATCCGAAAGAATAACTTTGAGGTGGTTTCGTACCCTACCATAATCTCTACTTTTGTTCTCCGCTATTAGTGGCTTTGGAGTGACTCTTTGTTGCATGTTGAGGGATTGTTATATGATCTATCTATGTTATTATTGTTGAGAGAACTTGCACTAGTGAAAGTATGAACCCTAGGCCTTGTTTCCTATCATTGCAATACCGTTTGTGCTCACTTTTACCATTAGTTACCTTGCTGTTTTTATTATTTCAGATTACAAATACCTATATCTACCATCCATATTGCACTTGTATCACCATCTCTTCGCCGAACTAGTGCACCTATACAATTTACCATTGTATTGGGTGTGTTGGGGACACAAGAGACTTTTTGTTATTTGGTTGCAGGGTTGCTTGAGAGAGACTATCTTCATCCTACGTCTCCTACGGATTGATAAACCTTAGGTCATCTACTTGAGAAAAATTTGCTAGTGTCCTACAAACCTGTGCACTTGCAGGCCCAACAACGTCTACGAGAAGGTTATGTAGTAGACATCAACCTATAACAGGTAGATCGGCTAGAATTAGCCTAAGTATCCCTTGTGCCATGCACAAAGGTTATATTTGATCTCTATTATACACGAACCTAACACCAAAAATAGGCATACATTTTATCTTATTTCAAACTGAACAGCCGCTCAGCCCAGCCCATCTATAAAGCTCAGTGGCCGAGTCACTGATCCGTATTCTAAGCGACAGCATTCTACCTCTCATCCTCCCACTTCTTTTTCTCAGCCATTCTAGCCACCATGCCGGGCTCCATCGCCTTCGGTCGCTTCGATGACTCCTTCAGCTTGGCCTCTTTCAGGGCCTACATCGCCGAGTTCATCTCCACCCTCATCTTCGTCTTCGCCGGCGTCGGCTCTGTCATCGCCTACAGTAAGAAGTTCTGTTTCAATTACCGCACATGCATGCTCTGCTCGTATGGCTAAAGTGGAAGACGACGACTGCGTGCTAACAAAAAAGTTAAAAAATTGCAGCCAAGGTGAGCGGCGGCGCGCCGCTTGACCCATCCGGGCTGATCGCCGTGGCGATTTGCCACGGGTTCGGGCTGTTCGTCGCGGTCGCCATCGGCGCCAACATCTCCGGCGGCCATGTGAACCCTGCTGTCACCTTCGGCCTCGCCCTCGGCGGCCAGATCACCATCCTTACCGGCATCTTCTACTGGGTTGCCCAGCTCCTCGGTGCCATCGTCGGCGCCTTCCTCGTCCAGTTCTGCACCGGCGTGGTACGTATCCTCAGGCCATGCATATGTGTGCGCTTTCCGGCCGGGGAGCACGAAAACCAACGACACTGATACGGACTTTTTTCTTTCTCAGGCGACCCCTACACACGGGCTTTCCGGCGTGGGCGCCTTTGAGGGCGTCGTGATGGAGATCATCGTCACCTTCGGGCTCGTCTACACCGTGTACGCCACCGCCGCCGACCCCAAGAAGGGATCCCTCGGCACCATCGCCCCCATCGCCATCGGCTTCATCGTCGGCGCCAACATCCTCGTGGCCGGCCCCTTCTCCGGCGGGTCCATGAACCCTGCACGCTCCTTCGGCCCGGCCGTCGCCAGCGGCGACTTCACCAACATCTGGATCTACTGGGCCGGCCCGCTCATCGGCGGTGGCCTCGCCGGCGTCGTCTACCGGTACCTGTACATGTGCGACGACCACAGCCCCGTCGCCGGCAACGACTACTAAGCCAGCCATGGGAAGAGTCGTTCGGTCCATAATGCCTTCGGCAACATAAAAGTGCGTACGTGGTGGGCAGTCTCACGAATGTCTCGATGGTGTGAAGAACATCCTGTTGTTTGGTTCAGATCGAAGCTGTAGCACCTGGATGATGCATGTTCCTTTATCTGTAAAATGTGATGTTGTGAAGTTGGTGGGGTTTGAGAATTCTTCAGTTGAGTTTCCTTATGCGATTCAATAAGAACATCATTGTTTAGTGCATCCAAGACCTCGCTGTGATCCTTCTCTGTTTGTACTTCTTTTCCTCGAATTTTCGCTGTTTGTGTTATGAGCTACATATTTTTTTTCACCACGTTACTGCATCCTGGTGGTTTCTTCTTCAGCTTTTATAATGGATTCTTCAGACATGAATGAGAAACCACAGCAACAAGTTCATGCCTAGCTCTTCACTACCATTCATCATCTGATAAGAACAACTAGCGCAGTGTAATGTCACATTCTCCAGCAACACAATTGAGGACACAGTTGCAGTAACACGAATTTGCACAGAGGATGGGCGAATTCTTGGGGTTTTTTAGGGTGAATTCTTGGGCTTTCGGATAGAGAGGGAGATGACACACGCACGTCACGTCCTTCATTTCCCCGGATTGGAGACGATGACACCTCTAGAGTATGCGACAACTACATCTCGCTTACAGCGAGAGTAACTCCAGTCTCGTCTGAAGATTTCCGTGCGGCGTATTGTACTGAGCCGGCACATTTCTACCTCTCGTTCACGCTCACTCGCTAGCTGTTGCCATTTTGTTTGTTTGTTTTTCTTTCGGCTTTCTTTGTTTCTTCCCCGGGTTTCTTTGTTTTTTCCCCTGTTTTCTTTGTTTCTTCATCAATTTTCTTTGTTTCTTTCTTGGTTTTCAATAAGAACATCATTGTTTAGTGCATTCCAAACCTCGCCTGTTTGTGTTTTTTCGTCTCAAATTTTCTCTGTTTGTGTTATTATCGCCCGTACTTCGGACATGGCTCTTGGATGAACAGTAAAACCGAAAGAAATAGCAAAAAAATATAATTGTTGTTTTGTCAATAAAACATTGATGATTTTACGTGCGCAAATTTTTATGATGTAATCACATTTATGGAGGGGTCGGCAAAAAAACAAAATCGATGCTTTAAAATGAGTGTTTTTTAAAAGCATTTTCGAACATTGATTTTGCCTTTTTTTTCTGACACATCCACAAATGTGTTTCCATTGCAAAAACTTGCACGCGTGTAGGAAAATCATCAACCATTTTTTTTTTTGAAATTTCCTACTATTTTTTGCAATTCTTCCGAGAGCATGTGAGCTCGCGCTCACAATAGCACTTTAGTCGTATATCGATTTAGAGCTACATTTTTTTTCACCACGTTTCTGCATCCTAGTGGTTTTTTCTTCAGCTTCGATAATTAATTCTTTAGACATGAATGAGAAACCACATCAGCAGGTACATGCCTAGCTCTTCCCTACCAGCCCTAAAAAAAGGTCTTCCCTAGCATTCATCATCTGATAAAGAACAACTAGCGCAGTGTAGTGTCACATTCTCCAGCAACAGTTGCCATAGCACGAATTTGCACGGAGGATGGGTGAATTCTTGTGGCTTTTTTTATGGTGAATTCTTGGGTTTTGGGATGGAGAGGGAGATGATACACCCACGCAGCGCTTAAAAAAAAAAATACACCCACGCACAAGAGGTGAGTGATGTGTTGTTCATTTTCCAAGCTGATGACACTTCTAGAGTAGGCGACAACTATATCTTGCTTATAGCAAGAGTAACTCCTGTCTAATCTGAAGATTCATGTGGTGCCAGCACATCTTCTACCTTTCGTTCGCTGTGTGGTGTATTTGCTGCTGCGGGTTTCTTTGTTTTGTTTTTCTTTCACTTTTCTTTGTTTCTTCCCAGAGTTACTTTGGTTTTTTCTATTTTTTCACCAATTTGCTTTGGTTTTAATTTTTTTTTGTTTTCTTTGGTTTTCTTTCTTGATTTTTATTGGGTTTTTTCTTCTATTTTTTCTTTGTTTTGTTTGATTTTATTTGTTTTTTCTTGGTTTTCTTTTTGTTTTTCTTAGTTTTCATTGTTTCCATGCTTTTGCATTGGTTTTTCTTTCTTTTTTCCCATCTGGTTTGGTTTTTTTTTCTCGGCTTGCATTGGGATTCTGTCATTTTTGTTGTTTATTTTTTACGGTTTTCATTGGGGTTTTTAATACATGATTAACATTTTTGTATACATCTAAAACTTATTTATGTACAGGCTGAACATTTTCTAAATACGTGATTAGCATTGTTTAAATATAGGTTTTGATGCACAATTTATTTTTCATACACATTATAAAATTTTCCGTTTACATATAGAACATTTTGTATATCCTTTAAAAGCAACAAGTACATGATTGACATTTTTCAAACATCAATTTTGATGTGAAAAATCATACACTTATATATTTATGTTATACATTTGGTACAATTTTTATATACATGTTTATTTTTTCAAATGCATGATTAACACTTTTTGAATTTTGTTATGTCTACTTGTTTCCATGTGCCTTGTACATTTTTTCATACACTGGGAGCATTTTATACATGTTTAACATTCCGTAAATACATGATTAACATTTTTCAAAATATATATTTTTCATGTCTACTTTTTTCATACACGTTGTACATTTTTCGTATACATCTGAATTTTCACATTTAATAGTTTTCAAACATATATGTTTGACCATTTTACATATTTTTTAAAATTGTTTCAATATGTTTCAAAGATTTTTCTACGTCACAAAATTTTGAATGTTGTCAACATTTATAAAATTTATGCTAACAAATTTTTTGCACCGTCTTTTCTTTCTTGAAATTCACACTTCTTCAGAAAATTTTGGGAAGTTTAAGTTTTGGAATATTTGTATTTAGAATATTTTTTGAAAATATAAACAAACGTAAAAAGGAAGGAACGAACGAAAATTGGAAGAAATTGTCGGCTCATTACTGGGCTGGCCCACTCTATGTGTCCTTGACGCAAAGCTACCTCCACGTTGCACTAAGTAAGGCATAGACGAACCCTCTAGAGTAACCGGCCTGGATATTGATGGGCTTTAGTCAAGGATTATCAGCCCATGCCCCCTCACTTCATTCTTTATCTAAGCCTTATCAGGTGGGCCCCTGCCGTCAGTCGTTCTGGGTTTCATGACCGGCTCCCTCCTCTAAGAAGAATCGGCTTATTTGTCTAAAAAAATTGGCTGGTTCCTAAGCCAATGATTGCAAGAATTGTTGCTTTATGTCATGAAGCAATTCTGTCGACGGAAAGTGGGTTTTGGCCCCATGTTACACATATAGGCGAGTGATGTTCTGGAAGTGCACAGAGCTAGTGGAAGCACATTTTCGGACATTTTTGTCCTAGTTTAGATATCATCCCGATGAAAAGTGTAGGTGATACATGCATTTTGCATCATAATATATTAAGATAGATACTCTACTTCATGTAATTTTTTATCACCACTGCCTCATTTTTTCTTTGAGTTCATCTTTTGTTGGAGAGAATTACTAGAGGGACTACTGCACTGGCACGCTCCCACCAATCGAACTCCCATGTCGGCCTCCCGCGTCAACAACCTCTATCATGCGCTTGCTCCCAGGGCGATGCACCCATGGTGGGGCAAAGGCAGTCACCATCCCTGACCACCCACCCCCGGGCTGATAGCCACCAACTGGCACAATGGGAGGACCTCACGAATGGTGGTGCATCATGCTCGGGTCGGGTTCTAGGGGGAGAGGCAAGAGGACGAAGGGGCGCCTACCGCTGCATGGGATGACCTCACGAACGAGTATTTAAAAAATGTTGAAAAAATATTTGAAAATGTTGAATAAGAATTAAAAATGTTGAGAAAGTATTTGAAAATGTTGAATAAGTAATAAAAAAAGGTTGAGCAAGTATTTGAAAAAAATGTTGAAGAAGTTTTTGAAAAAATGTTGATCATCTATATAAAAAGGTTGAACAAGTATTTGAAAAAATGTTGAACAAGTATTTGAAAAGTGTTGAAAGAGTATTTGAAAAATATGTTGAACAAGTATTTGAAAAAGTTGATCATGTATAAAAAATGTTGAACAAGTATTTGAAAAGAATGTTGAAAAAGTATTTAAATTTTTTTGAACAAGTATTTGAAAAACTGTTAATCATGTATATGAGAATATAGAATGAAAAACAAAAAGGAACAAGAATGAAAAACAAAAAGAAACCCGAAGAAAAAAGTAAGAACGAAAGAAAGAATGTAGAATGAAAACAAAACCATGAAAAAACAAGGAGAAACAAAAAAAAACGAATTGTAACAACGAAAAGGAAGAAAGCCGAAGAAACATAAGAAATCAAAACAAAGAACCAAAGAACCGTAAAAAGAAAAAAACAGAGAAAAAAATCTTGCGGTCTTTTACATCAATTAAAATGCGACTCCTATGTGAATATGGAGTCAGAAGTGGTGCAGTGGCTAGCAGCTCTACACAGTATCGAAACTACTTGGGTTCAAATCCCCTCGCGCGCTCATATTTCTGCTATTTTTTCTATTTCTCTATGGCGCTAGTGGGCCGGCCCGATTTGTGGAAACGCTTCAGCGAGAGAAAACTTCAGGCTTGCTGAATGCGAGAAATAGTCTTCGCGCCCCTAGGCAGCCAGCTTTGTTTCATTCGATCCATCTCATCGAATTTAAAAAGAACGGCAATGTTCATGGTCAAATCTGCTTATAGAATGCTAGTTGAGACCAGACAAAGAAGAAAGGTGTGGCTTGAGGGTTCGGGCGGCTCCGCGAGCACGAATGCACAAGGAGCATGAAAATCATTATGGAAAACTCAGGTATCAGGAAAAATCAAAATGTTTTTATGGAGGCTATCGAAACAACCACTTCCGACAGAAGACGTGAGAGCCCACAGACACATGTCATCGACGAGTTCGTGCGGCCTCTGCAGCTTGCCTGACACTTGGAGGCACTTGCTACTGGAATGGACGACATCGAGGTATTCATTAGCGTTGGTTGACGAGGAACTGGGCCAATGTTTGGTTGCTACGACAGAACCTAATGCATGACAGTTGCTCTTTTCTCTTTTTGGGACAATACAACATGAGCAGTTTGTGAAGATTGCAGTCACACTATAGGCCATATGGTCGTCTCGACATAAGGCTATACACGAAGGGATCTTCCAAACACCGGCGACATTGCACGCGTTTGTATGCATGTTCATTTCAAAGCTCGAGATTGTTCAGAAAGAACCGCACATGTGGTAGCTGCTGCACCTATGAGTTCTGGAATCCAACGACCAAAGCCCCACCTACCTCGGACATGCAAAATTCATGTTGATGCGGCTGTCGGACCAGACAGGGGGGGCTCGGCATTGGCTGGCTGTACAGATAACACGGGAAATTACATTGGCAATTCCTCTCTTGTCATCAGAGGTGTTTGTGCCCTCTGGCGCCGGAAGCAATAGCTTGCCGAGAAGCTCTATCATTAGCGCAAGATCTTCACCTACAAGACATTGTTATAGCTTTTGATTCAAAGCAAGTGGTGGAAGATATAAAGCTTGGCAGTCATGGAAGAATTGGAGCAACCATCAGTTATCACCGAGATAAAAACTGGAGTAGCTACTTTTACTTGTAATTTTACTTTTGAAGGTTGTGCGATCAATGTCGACGCACATAGTTTAGCTAGATTTTCTGTTTCGCTGCCTCCAGGTCGTCATGTTTGGCTTGACCAACCACATGACCCAAATTTTGTCCCACTAGTTGTGGTTTTTGATTAATAAAGATTGGCCTTACCGCTAAAATAATCTCATCACCAGTCGCCATTGTTTCTTCTCGCTTCTTCCTGTCTTCGTGTTCCCCATTCCGCTCCTACTCTCGAAACACACAACATGCCTAGCAAATTAATGGATATTGCCGTTGTACCCGATTTCCTTGATCCCCTATAACTTCTCTATTAATTCCCCTCTGGATTTCTCTATAAGTATTTTATATTCCCATCCAGCGGGCGACATAACATAGAAGGCAACACTTCATCAGCTCAGTCGCTTTGAAAGTTGCAACCTGCTAGCATAGTTTCTTGGGGTCAACGGGCTTAAAGAGTTACTGTAATTTGAGGATACAAGGAATCGACGGTGGAGCCGACCGAGGACCCTTGCAAGATCCGATATGCTTGGCATTGACAACTGGATTTCTTCTATATTTCCTCCGACAAATTCAGGTGGTCCCTCCCGAGCTCATATGCTCCCGCATGAACAATAAAATCGAAAAAATATTAAAAATATTCAAAAAAATCTGTTTTTTTGTGATGAACATTAATAAATTTTCTAACTGCATGCAGAATTTCAGGTTGAAATGACATTCATGGATGTCTGGGCAAAAAAAAATCAATGATCCAAAAAGACTATTGTTGGAAGCATTTTGGAGCATCGATTTTGTTATTTTTGCCTAGACCTCCACGAATGTCATTTCAACCTGAAATTTTGCGTGCAGTTAGAACATTCATGAATGTTCATCATAAAAAAATTCAGATTTTTTTATTCTTTTTACTATTTCTTGTTTTACTGTTTATGCGGGAGCGTATGAGCTCGGGATCAAAAGAGCATTTTCGGTGGTCCCTCTCTTTTCTTGTAAAAATGTTGCCTAAAAGGGATATTATGAGACTTTATTTAGTAATGAGATTTCCTAGTACTTCTATCTAGTTAGATGCTTTTAAACCAAAAAAGAAACTTTGTGATGTGTGTCTATACAATTTAGTTTTTTGATCCAGTAGTGGGCTCATTTCTTAAGTTCGCCCCGGGCCACGGAAAGTTTAGGATCGGCCCTGATTGTATTACACTGATATGTAGCATGAGAGCAGCAGATATATTTCATCATCTTAGTCCTAATTTGGGATCGCTGCACTGGAAGCTTAATGGACATCAAGTAACACTTCGGTTGTATCGGTGACTTAATCTGTTCTGATGATGTGTTATTCTGTTCTCTTCGATTTTATTTCTGCAATCACCGACACAAAATGTATACTCATCCTCAATGAAAATTGGGACAATATGGTTCCCAATCAAACGCCACGCTCTTGGTTTACTATCACTAATTCACAAAACTGTCTGGACTCTGGACCCAGAAGAAGGAAATCAGTATGAGGAGCCCCAGCAGCCCGTGCGCCGGTGGTGCTGAACCGCCTGCAGCGCCGCTCTTCTGGACGGTGAAGGAGACGGGTGCTGGCGGCGACGTGCTCGGGTCGGACCCGTTGAGTATGCCGATCCCGAGGTCGGAGCAGCCTGATCCCAGAGAGTCTGCACGGTGGAAACACCAAACCGCCGGCGAGGCAGCGTTAGCCTAGTCGTACTCATACCTCAGTCACGACAGGTTGTTGAGTCACTCACACTGGCGGTAGCAGGGGTAGGCGTCGTCGTTGAGGAGGTTCCTGAAGCCGTCGGGGCAGGCGCACCTGTGCGCGAACGCCGAGGAGTCAACCTTCTCGCAGCTGCCGCCCCCCAGTACTGCATCAAGCAAGCTGCGCCATTGGAAGGCAGGACTCAGTGACGAATGCTTAAATGGATAAACAGAAACTCTTTCGCGATCATCTGAGGAGGTGATTAATTACGGTCGTAGACGGAGAGGTTTGTCAGCGGTGGCGGCGGTGACGGGGCCGGGGGAGACGACACGTCCTGGCACGAGTAGTTGATGGTGCCTGCCCAGAGAAATTACTGTGGTCGGTTCTTCACTTCTTGATACATCCATCATCAAGAAAACTGGCGTGTGTTGGAATATTAGGCAAAATATTAGGCAAGTTCATGATTAATTCCAGTACATAATTCATGACTAGAAGAGATACTAGCATGCAATAATCTAGCAAACTAGAAGAACAGTAAGACATGCATAACAGCAGCAAACACGTAACAATAGCTGTAGAAACAGACATGAACAGAGGATGTTGGACGTACTGATCGTTAGCTATTATGGGTGCGACAGTGTTGATGACGATGTTGGTGACGATCTGCTGCTGACGGCGATGAATACGACGATGAGTAGCACCGCCCGACTTGGACGGAAGACGACCCGTGATGACGAATTTGAACAGTCGCGCACAGCGCTTCCGAAAAACCTAATTCGTCCTCTCCCGGTGCAGGATCGCAAAGACGAACGGTTCCGGAGACCTGCTCTCCCACGCGCCGATGCAGTTTGGGATGGAGTAGACTACGATGGCGGCGCAAGTTGTGAGATGAGGCAAAACCCTAGGTGTTTTTCGGTGTATCTCTGGCCGCAGCCGGTAGCTGTATATATATATTAGGACCAGAGGCGGTATTGTGTCGCGACCACAATCCCAAACCGACTCGGTTTCTAATTCGTATACTTACCGGACAAGAAATCAAAACTTGTCTGCCAAGACATAAAATAAACGGCAAAGGAAGCTGCGCCCCGCAAGGAGACGGACCGGATTTCGGCGGACCATTCACGCGATAAATGCATGTACGCCGCTGCTCGGCTCGGCACGGCACGGCACGGCACGGCACGGCACGGCACGGCACGGCCCGGCGAGCGAGCGCGCGCGTGTGGTTTTCCCTTTCTCTTCTCACACACCACTTAGAGTGGTGGAGAGAACCCACTATATAAAGAGGTCCAACTCTTCTTCAACTTCCAAGGTGGGACTAAACTTAGCACCACCACTTGCCATTTTACACATGGGCTTTGAGATTTCAGAAATTGCTATGGGCCTAGCCCATTAATTCTAACAATCCCCCACCAGATCTCAAATACCCATTTAGAGATTTGCCTTCTCTCACCACTTGTTTAATATACCAGTGTTTCAGCAGAGACTGTTAAGTTGAACTTCTGCCTAGAACTTTAAGCTACATCCATTCACAACTTGACAATGGACTATGCCTTGAATTGCTAGTTTTGTGTGAACAGGTTTCACTCAAAGTCTTAACCAGACTGACCGCCAAGAGGCTACCCCATGTTTGGAGCTTATACGTCATACTCTCTGGTCTCTTCGTGAGTTTACTAGAGATCATCCAAATCTCATAGATCATGACGCGTTTAATGTAACTCATATAGGTGTGTTCTTTCAAGACTGCTCAGAGGACAGCATCTTTGCTAATTATAGCCAATAGAACCACATTAAGGCATGTTGCCGACCTGCATTACAGATCTGAGCCTTACAGCTCCGAGAGTTTTGCATCTTCACTTGGAGACGATCATAAGTTATTACTCTCCTCGCTTAACCAATAGCTTGTTCTTCCCAGATCCTAATTCACGGGATCTCCGATCACAAAGGTTGGGTTACTACTATGGTGTAACATCTATGGGTCTCATACCCATCTCCTCGATGCAATATCTATCACATTTCGTGATAGTCCCTTTGTAAAGGATCTGCCAGGTTTTTGTCTGCTTGTATATACGTAATGCTTATTACTCCGGAGTTTCTCAACTTCCCGATGACTTCAAACGTCTTTTCACGTGTCTTGATGACTTTGCATTATCTTTAGAATTGTTCACTTTAGCGATAACCGCTTGGTTATCACAATTCATAAGAATAGCCGTACAGGTTTTTCAACAACCGCAAGTCCATCAAGAGCTCACGCAACCATTCTCGCCTCAACAATGAGTCGTGTCCAAAGCGATTAATTCTGCTTCCATAGTTGACCTCGTCAATATGGTTTGCTTGCAAGACCTCCATGACATCGCGCCATCACCATGAGTAAATACATACCCACTTGTTGCGTAAAGTACATCAACATCGGAGATCCAATTTGAATCACTATATCCTTCTAGCACAAAGCAGGATGCCCCGAATAAGTAATTCCGTAACTCATAGTACCTCTCGAGATAGCGCAAGACCCTTTCTAGTGCATGCCAATGATCATCACCCGGTTGGACATGAACCTACTCGGTTTGCTCACAGCAAAGAGATATCTGGTCTTGTAGCGCTAGCTAAGTACATGAGTGAACCGACAATTTGAGAGTATCTTAATTGATCTCTCGCTTTCTTTCTTGTTCTTTCCGAGTGTCACGCCGGGATCATAAGGTGTTGGAGAAGGCTTGCTATCCATAAAACCGAATCGGTTCAAGACCTTCTCAACATAGTGAGATTGCGTTAATGTAATCCCACTCTCATCCTTAATAAGTTTGATGTTTAGAATTACATCGGCTTCTCCCAGATCTTTCATGTCAAAACTTTTTGATAGAAAAGACTTGACCTCATTAATTGCATTAATGTTTGTACCAAAGATCAAGATGTCGTCCACATACAAACATAATATGACACTATTGCCCCCACCATGGCGATAGTAAACACACCTATCAGCCTCATTAATGACAAATCCTGCAGAAGTCAAAGTTCTTTCAAACTTCTCATGCCATTGCTTAGGTGCCCGCTTGCACCATACAAAGATTTTAACAACTTGCACACCTTTCTCTCTTCACCATTTACCACAAACCCGTCAGTTGATCCATATAGATCTCCTCTTCCAACTCTCCATTGAGAAAAGCTGTCTTTACATCCATTTGATGAATGATAAGACCATAAGAGGCAGCCAAGGAAAGTAACACTCGAATGGTGGTAATTCTAGCAACGGTGAATAGGTGTCAAAGTAATCTTCGCTTCTTTCTCGAGTGTAGCCCTTGGCCACTAGCCGCACTTTGTACTTATCAATAGTACCATCAGGCTTTAGCTTCTTTTTGAACACCCACTTACAGCCCACAGTGTTTACAACCATATGGTCTATCGCTTAGTTCGCAAGTTCCATTAGAAAGAATTGAGTCCATCTCATTATGAACAGCTTCTTTCCAATCATCTACATCCGGAGATGCATATGCTTCGCAATCGTTTTGGGTGTGTCGTCCACAAGGTATACAATGAAATCATCACCAAAGGATTTTGCAATCCTTTGTCTCTTGTTCCTTCTAGGAACTTCATTGTTATCCTTCTCAAGGACTTCCTCATGTGATTGTTCAAATATTCATCGGTTGTACTAGATTCAGGAATTATCTCGTAAGAAAATCTAGCAATGCTATGCATATCTTTCATAGGAAATATGTTCTCAAAAATGTTGCATCACGAGATTCCATTATAGTATCAACATGCATATCGTGTACTTCAGATTTTACCACTAAAACCTATAAGCAATGCTCCGTTGAGCATACCCTAGAAAGACACAATCCACTGTCTTTGGTCCAAGTTTATGCTTTCTTAGAATAGGAATATTGACCTTTGCCAAACATCCCCAAGTGCAAATAAGAAAGTGATGGTTTTCTCCCAACCCACTCCTCATAAGGGGTTTTCTTTATTATTGTTGGGAACTCTATTCAGACATGACATGAAGTCAATAGAGCCTCCCCACCATGCCTTAGATAAACCAAAGAAGTCTAACATGGCATTCACCAAGTCACCAATGTGCGGTTTTTCCTCTCGCCACTCCATTTGATTGAGGTGAATAGGGAGGCGTCCTCTCATGAATAATACCATGTTCCTCACAAAATTCATCAAAAACTTTTGGAAAATACTCTCCACCACGATCGGACCTAAGACGCTTGATCTTTCTCTCTAGTTGATTTTCAACTTCAGCTTTATAGATTTTAAAGTAGTCTAATGATTCATCTTTAGTTTACAACAAATAAACATAGCAAAATCTAGTCGCATCATCAATCAAAGTCATGAAATATCTCTTTCCACCTTTTGTCAACACACCATTCATCTCACAGAGATCAGAATGTATGAGTTCTAGAGGTGCCAAGTTTCTCTCCTCGGCAGCCTTATGAGGCTTTCGAGGTTGCTTAGATTGCACACAACTATGGCACTTAGAACCTTTGGCAACTGTGAAGTTCGGAATTAAACTCATGCTGGATAGCCGAGACATTAAACCAAAATTAATATGACATAAACGAGAGTGCCAAATACTTGCATCATCATTAACACTAGCACAAATTTGGTTTATTGACTTATTGCAAAAATCTGAAAGAGAAAAGCGAAACAAGCCTCCGCACTCATAGCCTTTTCCTATAAATTGTCCAAATCTTGACACGATTACTTTATTGGACTCTAAAACTACCTTAAATCCATCTCGACATAGAAGGGAGCCGCTAACTAGATTCTTGTTCATAGTAGGGACATGCTGCACGCCTTAGTTGCACGATCTTTCCCAAGTAAACTTCAGATCCACCGTGCAATGCCACGAATGTAAGCATGTGACCCATTCCCAATTAGGACGGAAGAATCCTTTGCGACCGATAAGAAGTAAACAGGAGATGTCAAGACGACATGAACGTTAGCGCCGAATCAATCCACCATGAAGATGATTGAAATCTCGAAGCATAATAGGTAAATTACCATACCCATCAAGATTGCTAGCGGTCACCATGTTGACAGCCTTGGAGCTTGTTTTCCTCTGCGGTCCGCACGTTCGTGGCATTCCTTGGAAAAGTGTCCAGGCTTCCCACAGCGTAGCACTCTAGCTCAGCCTTGTTGAACTTCTTCTTCTTGAAGGTAGTAGTCTTGGTAGGCTTGTTGAAAACAGGTTTGTTCTTCCCTTTGTTCTTGTTCGTGGGTACCTCTCGCACCATGTTAGCAGAGGGCTGAACCTCACCTCCTTTTTCAGTGGTATCTTTAGCCCGAGCTTTTCTTCAACATCAAGAGATGCAATCAGATTTTCAACTGATATCTCCTGTCTCTTATGCTTCAGAGTTGTGGCGAAATTCCTCCATGAAGGAGGCAACTTTGCAATCATGCACCCAGCCACGAATTTGTCGGGTAGAACACATTTAAGGAGTTCAAGTTCCTTCACAATGCATCGTATCTCATGAGCTTGTTCAACCACGTAATCGATTATTCACCATCTTGTAGTCATGAAAACTCTCCATGATGTACAGTTCATCGCCTACATCTGTTGTAATCAATTTTGCATTCAAGCATCCCACAGAATTTTTCCGTCGTTTATGTGCATGTACACATCACACGACGGTCAAGAAGAACACTCGAATGCATCCCACAAACATAGTATTGGCTTCCTGGAATTTTCTCCGCTCTTCGTCGGTCATTCCTCTAGAGCACCAACACTAGCGTGGAAAACTTTCAGAGCAAGAAGCCGAGCGTGGTCTTCACCGCCACCTCTTAAAGTGCACACCAAGAAACTTATCCGCCTCAAAGCATCAGCGAATCCAGCCATAGTTAACTCAGAAATTGCCTATAATTAGGTTTTTGGATTGTTGGAATATTAGGCAAGTTCATGATTAATTCCATACATAATTCATGACTAGAAGAGATACTAGCATGCAATAATCTAGCAAACTAGAAGAACAGAAGACATGCATAACAGCAGCAAACACGTAACAATAGCTGTAGAAATGACATGAACAGAGGATGTTGGACGATCGATCGTTAGCTATTATGGGTGCGACGATGTTGATGACGATGTTGGTGACGATCTGCTGACGGCGATGAATACGACGATGAGTAGCACCGCCGACTTGGACGGAAGACGACCCGTGATGACGAATTTGAGCGATCAAGACAGCGCTCCGAAAAACCTAATTCGTCCTCTCCCGGTGCAGGATCGCAAAGACGAACGGTTCCGGAGACCTGCTCTCCCACGCGCCGATGCACGCCGGCGCTTGGGATGGAGTAGACTACGATGGCGGCGCAAGTTGTGAGATGAGGCAAAACCCTAGGTGTTTTTCTGTATCTTTGGCATAACGGTAGCTGTATATATATATATATATATATATATATATATATATATATATATATATATATATATATATATATACTACGCCTCGCCACGCGCCGCCCGCCCGCCCGCCCGGCCCGGCCAGCGAGGCGAGGCGAGGCAGCGAGCGCAGTGTGGTTTTCCCTTTCTCTTCTCACACACCACTTAGAGTGGTGGAGAGAACCCACTATATAAAGAGGTCCAACTCTTCTTCAACTTCCAAGGTGGGACTAAACTTAGCACCACCACTTGCCATTTTACACATGGGCTTTGAGATTTCAGAAATTGCTATGGGCCTAGCCCATTAATTCTAACAGCGTGCAGGGTGTACGTACAGTTTGGTATGACGCAGGGGAGGAAGGGGAAGTCCATGTCGCCGAGATGGTACCGGCTCCACCCCGGGTTGCAGCGGCACGCGAACCCGAACATGTAGTCGCCGGACTCGCCGCAGCTCCCCATGCCGCACTTCACCTTGCCGCACAGATCCCCGTCTGCACGGCCTCCTCGAGGTAGCATGTTAGCTGTATTACGTAGTGCTCTAGCATTATTGCTTAGTGCTAGAATATAGAAGGTCTACAGACTTCACTCTTAATTATCCACCATCTCTTGATGTGTAACTGAAGTTGTACGAGCTGTATATAAACAGCTGAATTCTATTGAGAAGAATCACGACAAACAACATCTTCTTACTTGGTATCAGAGCTCGACCCTTTTCCTCACCATGTCCACCGCTCCTGCTTCCAGTGATGGCACCTCCGGCGCGATGGCCTCGTCCGGCTCCGCCTCCATTGCTGCCATCGCCAACTTGATCACCATCCGCCTCACGAGGGAGAATTTTCTTCTGTGGAAAACTCAGGCCGTCCCCGTCCTTCGCACGCAGGGCTCCTTCGGCTATGTCGATGGCTCTATCCCTGCACCACCGGAGACCAGCACCGAGGGCACCGGCGACGCTGCCCGTGTCGTGGCCAATCCGGCGTTCCTTCGCTGGTATCAACAGGACCAGGTGGTCCTCATCGCCTCGCTATCCTCCATGACCGAGGACATCATCGGGCAATTGACCCAGCTCCACACCTCTCGCGCTTTCCGGGATGCGCCGCACATGATGTTTTCTCGCAAAATCGTGCACGTGTGATGCAAATCCGCTACATGCTCTCAAACCGTAAGAAGAAGGACCTACACTCGCATACTACAACAAGATGAAGGGCTACGCCGATGCTATGGCGTCTGCTGGCAAGCCATCTCCGATGAGGAGGTTCTCGCTACATGCTCGCTGGTCCGGGCTCGAATATGAGCCCTTGTTGCTTCAATCACGCACGTGATGAGCCATGAGCCTCGCTAGCTTCTATGCGATTTGCTTAGCGCCGAGCTTCGCCTTGAGCAGCAGACTTCAATCGGCGAGATCTTCTCCTCCGCCAATGCAGCAGCTCGCGGTGGAGGTCGTGGTGGCTGTGGCAGGGCCGTGGCCGTGGAGGCCGCAGCCGCAACAAACCCACCGCCAAGTCTGCGAAGTATGGGCATGATGCTTTGAGGTGCGAGCAACGTTTCAACCATGCGTGCAGTGAGGATAACCGCGAAGCGCTTGGCAACGCCAAACGCCGGCAACACCGAAGCGCCGCAACCCTTCCAACACCGGGCGGCCATGGCGGCTATTCCGTCGACACCAATTGGTACCTCGACTCGAGCAACGGATCACCTCACCAATGACCTTGATCGCCTCACCGCCCATGATCGCTACAACGGCAAGGATAAGGTCCATGTAGCCAACGGAGCAGGTTTGCAAATCTCTCACGTTGGTCAATCTATGCCATCGGCTCACACAAACCCTCCACCTAAAAATGTCCTTCACGCTTCAGGCTTGCACAAACACCTTATTTCAACTCATAAACTTGTTTCGATAACCGTGCTTTTGCCAAATGTATCCCGACTTTTTTCGTGAAGGATCAAGTCACGAGGAGGGTCCTTCGCAAGGTAGAAGCCACGGCGGTCTCTACCCGGTGCCAAGCTCCCATGTGTCTTCATCGTTCGGGCAGTCCAATCGGCACGTCCTCTCCGCTGTCAAGCTCACCTCGATCATTGGCACAAGAGGCTCGCCATCCTTCATCTAGCATCGCCGATTCCGTCATTAGGTTGAATAAACTTGCTTGTGCACCGCCTCGTGAGTCTTTAGTATGTGATGCTTGCCAACGTGGTAAAGTTCATCAACTTCCGTATAATAATTCCTCTCATGTAACCAACTCTCCACTTGAGCTAGTTCACACCGATGTGTGGGGCCGCTCTGCATTCGCTAGCGGATTTAAGTATTACGTGAGTTTCTTGGATGATTTTAGTCGCTTATTTGGATTTATCTGATTAGCGAAAATCTGATGTTGAAAACATATTTTATGTTTTCAAAACCATGTTGAGCGACTTCTTAACACCAAAATTCGCGCGGTGCGATCGACTGGGGGTGAATATCGTCGCCTCCATCGATATTTTTCTCGTGTCGGCATCGCTTCGCCGTGTTACTTGCCCGCACACCTCCCAAAGAAATGGCATCGCGAACAAAGCACCGACACATAGTCGAACAGGCATTGCCCTACTTGCACACTCGCCGCTTCCCTTCGCTTTTGGGATGAAGCTTTCTCACCGCCGCTACCTAATCAATCGCATGCCGAGCGGCACCATTCAAAACTTCACACCCTTGCCATGCTATTCCATGAAAAGCCCGATTATTCTCGCTTCACGTGTTTTTGGCTGCGCGTGTTGGCCTAACTCGAGACCGCATAACAATCACAAACTTGATTTTCGGTCTCGCCAATGTGTTTTTCTCGGATATAGCAGCATGCATAAAGGTTATAAATGTTTGGATCGATCCACGTGTCGGGTCTATATCTCACGCGATGTCATCTTCGATGAACATGTCTTCCCATTTGCTAACTCAATTCTACCAACACCCATTCAACCCGTAATTACACCTATCCTCTCGTCTCATTCCCAGCCAAGAGTACAGGTTGATCACGTAAGAGATTTTGCTTCCTCTTTGTTGGATACTAATCATCCCGCCTCGAGCGATTTTTCGGTGTAGGTACGTCTTCAGCCGCATCTTGATGCGGCAATGCCATGCAGCCCACCGGCGACATGGTTGCCGATGTTAGCTGCCATGCAGCCCGACGTGGTTGTTGACGAGCCAGCGCCGCCGGCCTCCCCTGTTGTGGCCGTGGATGCATCTGCCGCCCCGTCCGTCCTCGCCCGGTTCATCCAACACCACGCGATCGGACACCGTGGCGCCGCATGCATTGCCACCATCTCCTGTTATGGCTGCTCCGACGCCGCCGTTCGACATGGTGTTACTACTCGGCTCCGCAACAACATCGCTGCCTCGGGTGCCTACCGATGGCACAGTTCTCTATGACCCGCGTCGTCGGGCGCCCTTGCGGCACCCACGCCCTACCGCTCCGCAATGACAGATTCATCTGGCGTCAAGCCATGGTGCTTGAGTTCGCCGCTCTGCGGAGAACCGCACTGACGCCGTCCCTCGACCGCCGGACAGAATGTCATTGGGTGCAAGTGGATTTTCAAGATCAAAGAACACGCCGACGGTAGCATCGACAAGTACAAGGCTCGCCTCGTGGCTAAGGGCTTCACTCAACGCTATGGCGTTGACTACCTCGACACCTTCATCCGGTTGTTAAGCGGCAACCGCTCGACTCGCCCTCACTCTAGCTGTTTCGCGGTTGGAGCCTCGCCAACTTGATGTCAGCAATGCTTTCCTTCATGGTGAACTCTCCGAGACTGCCTATATGCAGCAACCACCGGCTTTGAGGATCCCGGTACCGGGTTATGTCCGCAAACTTCAGCGCTCTATATGGCCTCAAACAATGCCACGCGCATGGTACTCCCGGCTCGATGATCATCTCCAAAGAACTTGGTTTTGCTCCCTCACAGAGATACATCCTCTTCATCTTCGCCATGCCGCATCACCATGTATATGCTCGCTCACGCCGATGACATCATCATCGCTAGTTCATGCCTCGACTACTGTTCGGCGCCTATTGATCAGCTAGCCCAATCCTTCCCGTGAAGGACCTTGGGCCATTGCGGTATTTCTTGGGCATCAAGTGGCTTCCAATTCGAGGGCTCGGTCTTACTCGTAAGAAATATGCTACCGACCTTCTTCTTCGTACACACATGGAAAATTGCAAGCCGTTGTCAACCCCCATGAATGTGCAAGAAAAGATATCACGCGACGCTAGCGAAGCACTCAATGATGAGGATGCCTTTGTCACCGCAGTATTGTTGGCGGTCTGCAATACTTGACACTCACCGGACCCGACATTTCGCTCGCTGTCAACAAGGTTTGCCGCTTCTTGGCTCAACCAACCAAGGTCCATTGGGAGGCTGTAAACGAATTCTCCGCTATGTCAAAGGGACAATATCCTCCGGACTCAATATACGGAGATCACCGTCTACACTCTTGAGCATTTTCACAGACGCGGATTGGGCTGGATGTGTTGATGATCGGCGCTCAACCGGTGGCTTTGCGGTCTTCTTTGGGCCAACCTTAATTTCTTGGAGCGCACGGAAACAGTCAACCGTGTCACGCTCATCTACAGAAGCAGAGTACAAGGCGTTGGCAAATGGGACTGCCAAAGTTACTTGGGTACAATCATTACTCAAAGAGTTGCGCATCTCGCAAATGCGCCCTCCAGTTCTATGGTGTGACAACCTCGGAGCTACCTATCTTACAGCGAACCATGTGTTTCATGCAAGGACAAAACACATCGAGGTCGACTTCCACTTTGTCCGAGAGAAGGTGGCACTAGGGGCTCTAGAGGTCCGGTTCATAGCTTCAAAAGATCAGGTCGCGGATATCTTCACCAAACCATGCACGAAGCTTATGCTAGACCGGTGTCGTCGCAATCTCAATCTTGTGTCTCACGGTTGAGATTGAGGGGGTGTGTTAGCTGTATTACGTAATGCTCTAGCATTATTGCTTAGTGCTAGAATATAGAAGGTCTACAGACTTCACTCTTAATTATCCACCATCTCTTGATGTGTAACTGAAGTTGTACGAGCTGTATATAAACAGCTGAATTCTATTGAGAAGAATCACGGCAAACAACATCTTCTTACTTAGCAGCACTAGCAGCAGGGCGAGCAGGCACGCCAGCGCGAGGGCCGACCTGTTGGTACGCCCCATTTCGCCGCCCCGGCCGGATCGAGCTGTACGTACGTGTGATTTGATTTCTTCTTGTGCTCGGATGGAGTTTGGTGGTGTACGAGGACGACGAGGGAGACGAACTTATGTATGGAAACTAATTAACTACTCCCTCCGTCCCATAATGTAAGACGTTTTTTAACACTAGTCTAGCGTCAAAAAATGTCTTACATTATGAGATGAAGGGAGTATAACCCATAGCCGCCGGACGGGCCATTAATTTGGCATGCACCCGCGTGGAGGAACAGAAGCAGTCAGATTTGACGTGAGATCGATCAGACTTGACGACGACCTCGCCCTGCCCAGGAAGGTCGCTGGTCCAGGCTCGTCATCTCTTCCAGAACATAGACTATTTGCAGCCGAGACGGCGAGAACTTTCGTTGATAGCGAATGGACGCCGCCGTTGGTCGAGATTCGAGAAGAGCTGAACTTTTGATCGTGAATGGACGGCGCCCCTGTTAATAATTTCTTCACTCTTAATGGTTGGTGCTGTGCATGCAGAAATAATGCTCTTTAATCTACTCCCTCCGTTGTCAAAAGTTTAGAGTGTAGGAAGTCCATATTGCAATATTTAAAAAAACTTATATTTAAAAATGGAGGGAGTACAAATTGCAAGTTCGTTGAGATTTGTGTGTGTTCGGTGAGTTCCCACTCACCAGTATACGTGTTTGGCCTGCATTCATGTAAAATTTATTTTACCTTGTCTTGTACTTTAAGAAGATCATGTACTTATTATGTATAGGCCTACGAGGCTCAAAATTAAACATCGATTACATCAATCTCCCTCTTTATTCCTTCTACATGGTATCAGCCTAACCTCGATTCACAACCCTAGCAGCCGTCGTCGCTTCCGCACCGTGCCGCCCCTAGGGTGGTCGATCTCCATGATCATCACCGGGGGCTGTGCCGCCTGTACCTAGGGTTTGTTCGCCGGTCATCTTGACCGACTGCCCTAAAGAGTCTTTTTCCTAATCCTGGTTTTTCTCTCTCGCGTCGGTCATCTTGGTCAGTGCTTCATTTTTTTGTTTTCCCGATTTAAGATTGGCTTGCGTCGTCCGCGACCATTGTCGACCCTCGGGCAACTATACTCCAGCTTCGGCGTTGGTTCTACCGGCCTCTTCTTCGACATGGCGGCCTCGCTCGATACGCAAAGGCCGCCATCCAGACGTCCATCTGCCCGTCGCTCTAGGCCGGCCATGGTCGCCATGATTGGATCGGGATCCTCCATCAACCTTCATCCCGCTTGGCTGCATCAGGCCGTTGGGCCCTAGCGTCGCCACGCACATGATGCGTCAGTTGGTTGCATTTGTGCTACGTCGCTCCGCGCCCTTAGGAGTGGGCTGCGCGCACGCGCCGGCCGTTCGCACATCTGTTCGGGCGTCGCCTCCGTGGCTCGGCCCCTTCGTCACCAAGCGACGTCCCCAACCTCGCGCACGATCAGATTGATCACCCCTCCACCCGCGATCTGCCCCATCCGTGCCACGTGACCATCCTAGCCATTCGCTTGTGCGCATCTTCACAGGTCCTGTGAATATCGTCCCCGAGTCCAGCGCGCCCCTCCACTGATCGAGCAATGGGCTGTCGGGCATAGCGCCGCCACCCCGCGGTTGCACGACCCGCACGCTGATGTTGTGCCGTCCCTTCGGACCATAGCGCCACGGCCCACGCTGCTGCCCCGGGGCCATCGCCGCGGTTGCCTAAATCTTGTGGGCCTCTTACTACGCTGTCCTATTTAACTAAACGGGCCACCGTTGGGTCATGCCACGTGTCGACGTTTCATAGACGTAGATCTTCCGTTGGATGGGCAACACCTGTCACAAGGTAGAGCTGTTGTGTGGCTCCATTGGCGAATGAGAACCCGACACGTGCAAAATCCTCATTACTCAGCGCTGTTAACGGGTATCGAATCCGAAACCTGCATCTAATAGCTCAAGGACTACCGTTATGGTGGCTGACACGTCTCAGGTACCCTTGACGAAAATACTTCCATGGGCGCCATTTGCCGTCATGGAAATGGACACTTTCGTGATGAAAAAGTGATTATTGTTATGGTACACATCCTCGACAATGCATGTATGACTATCTTAATTCTATCATAAAACTGTCATTGATGTATATGGGTGACACAAAACGTGACCTACTGTGACAAACGCGTATCATGACAAATGTGTCTTTTTTGTAGTGTTGGTTCCCATCCCTCCTATATTTGGAGGGCGATTCTAGAAGGCCGTGATGTGCTCCGCCAGGGTCTCATAAGGAGGATTGGGACTGTGTGTAGCATTCATATTTGGAACCAGAACTGGTTGCCAAGGGATGAGCTCATGAGACCATCATTATCTTTAGTGCCACTCCAACCTTTGTAACCAAACTTATTAATCGATCACCGCAAGTTGGGACCAAACGTTGGTGTAACAAGATTTCCTTGCCTCGGATGCTGAGGTCATATTCAACATTCCTATTTGCACATGTGTGCAACAAGATTTCTGGTCGTGGAATTTTGGGTGTAATTGCTGGTTTTCGGTTAGGTCGGCATATGCTTGTTAGTGGCGACAAAATGTTGAAAAGAAGTTTGGCTAGAAGACCGCCTTGTATCTTTGAATCCAACCATCGAGCAATCTATGTGGTGCAAACTATGGAAGGTTGAAGTGCCTATAAAACATCAGATGTTCTTGTGATGTCTGTCATCACAGACGGATGAGCGCGAGCAACTTGTGTTCGTTGTGTGGCGCTGTGGATTTATGGTGCAATTCCCTGAGTGCACCATGTTCAGTTGCGTTTGTACACTCGTTGATGGGGATCTGCTTGATGATAGAGGCAAAGGTGTCCCGTCTTTCGATGAGATGGTGGCTATCATTTATAGGATGAAGTCGACTTTGACGATCCGACTACGAACGTGCGAGGACGTCGCGCCTTAGCAATCGCTAAACCAACTCCGAGAGGTTATTGACCACGCCGGAGCACGATCAACCTGACCATGAAGGTCCGTTTCCTGCAGGCAAACAAAGAACAAGCAAGAAACTAAGATTGCAATCTGGATATGGCGAATATAAGAGGAAAGCTTTATTGATCAAGGTGGGGTTCTGTGACGCCTTTGTCTGGTCGTTGAACACAAACATAGTACGCGAAGTTGCAGCTATGGCGAACTTTTAATCTAAACAAAACCCAAAGTCTAAACGACGCCCTAAGGGTTGTATATATGGAGCAAGAGGGGGGGAATTTTGTGGCCCTTGGAGGAGGGGTCCGAAACCAACCCTAACTCTTGTTTCCCCACACATACGGACTCTAAAAACAGCCTATACTTAAGTATTTCGAAAATACATGGGCCTGGCCCAATAATAAGGTGACGCAGCACCTAGAATAGCCTCTAGACAAAATTTATGAAGTGGCATCTTGTATATTTCGTCCAAGGCTTCATGCACTCCTTATGGTGGCTTCAAAGTCCTGAAATCATCACTTGTAACTTCGTTTTGATCCCTTATGCATGCCATCAACTCCATGCGTGTTCTTGCTCCAATGTTCATCCTTCTCCAAGCTAGGCCCTTCATTTGTAAGCAAAACAAATGTATCCAATTTAGGCAGATCATATTCTCATGAACATTAGAATCATCACCAAGAAACGAAAGTACACAGTAATTTAATTGGCGTCGCGAGCTCTAGTAATTGGTCCAAGATATGTAACAAGAGGGGATGTGGGTGTAACAATGGTATTGATGTCCTCATCATCCTCCTCTTCTTGAAATGAAGTCGTCCTCGACGGAAGCTCATCTTCCTCACCCAAATAATGCTTCAAATCTGCAATGTTAAAAGTGGGACTAACCCCAAAATCTGCAGGTAGCTCAAGTTTATATGCATTATCATTTATTTTCTCTAACACCTTAAAAGGACCATCAGCACGTGGCATTAGCTTTGATTTGCGCAAATTAGTAAATCTATCCTTACGCAAATGTGACCAAACAAGATCTCCAAGTGCAAACACAACATGTTTTCTACCCTTATCTCCAGCAAGTTTATATTTAGCATTCATACGCTCAATGTTTTCCTTAGTTAACTCATGCATTTTTAAAATCAATTCAACACATTCTTTAGCATCAAAATTAACCTTCTCTGAAGATGGAAGAGGCAACAAATCAATAGGTGCACGAGGTAGGAAACCATACACAATTTCAAAAAGGCACATCGTAGTAGTAGAATGCAATGAACGATTATAAGCAAATTCAATATGAGCCAAGCATTCTTCCCACATTTTCTTATTATTCTTCAAAACAACCCTAAGCATAGTAGACAATGTTCTATTGACTACTTCAGTTTGTCCATCAGTTTGGGGGTGACAAGTAGTACTAAAAAGCAGCTTAGTCCCCAACTTAACCCATAAACATCTCCAAAAGTGGCTAAGGAATTTAGTATCATGATCTGAAACAATAGTATTTGGCACATCATGCAAGCGAATAATTTCCCGAAAGAACAAATCAACAACATTAACAACATCATCGCTTTTATGACATGGTATAAAGTGTGCCATTTTTGAGAACCTATCCACGACAACAAATATGCTATCCCTCCCCTTCTTTGTTCGAGGTAAACCTAAAACAAAGTCCATAGATATATCCTCCCAAGGAACACTAGGTACAGGCAAAGGCATATATAAACCATGAGGATTGAGTCGTGACTTAGCTTTTTGACATGTAGTGCAATGAGCAACAAACGCCAACATCCCGCCTCATCTTTGGCCAAAAGAAATGTGTAGCAAGTATATCCTCCGTCTTCTTCACGCCAAAGTGTCATATTAGTCCTCCTCCATGCGCCTCCTGCAACAACAAAAGACGAACAGAGCTAGCTGGAATGCATAGCTTGTTAGCACGAAACACAAATCCATCGTTAACGACGAACTTGTTCCACGTTCTACCTTCTTTACCATTCTGCAATACATCTTTAAATTCAGCATCATGCACATATTGATCTCTGATGGTCTCCAAACCAAATATTTTAAAGTCAAATTGTGAAAGCATAGTATAACGACGAGACAATGCATCAGCAATAACATTTTCTTTACCCTTCTTGTGTTTAATGACATAAGGGAAAGTCTCAATGAATTCAACCCATTTAGCATGTCTACGGTTCGGTTTTGCTTGACTTTTAATGTGTTTCAAAGATTCATGATCAGAATGTATAACAAATTCTTTGGGCCATAAATAATGTTGCCATGTTTCTAAGGTCCGAACAAGAGCATATAATTATTTATCCTAAGTAGAATAGTTCAGACTAGGCCCACTCAATTTTTCGTAAAAGTATGCAACAAAGTTAACCATCTTGTAATAACACACCTCCTAATCCAATTCCACTAGCATCACATTCAAGCTCAAAAGTCTTATTAAAATCAGGAAGTTGGAGTAAAGGAGCATGTGTCAACTTATCTTTCAATATCGTGAAGGCTTCTTCCCGTATGCGGTACCCCAAACAAAAGGCACATCCTTCTTTGTAAGCTCATTGAGAGGTGCAGCAATGGTGCTAAAATCTCTCACAAAACGCCTATAGAAACCAGCGAGTCCAAGAAAACTCCTCACTTGTGTGACCGTTTTGGGCTGCGGCCAACTCTCAATAGCTTCAATCTTGGCTTTATCAACTTCAATTCCTCGTGGAGTAACAACATAGCCAAGAAAAGATACTCGGTCGGTGCAAAAGGTGCACTTCCCAAGGTTACCAAACAAACGTGCATCACGTAGAGCAGTAAAAACAACACGTAAATGTTCCAAATGTTCTTCCAAAGATTTGCTATAAATCAGTATATCATCAAAATAGACTACCACAAATCGTCCAATGAAAGCACGTAAAACTTCGTTCATTAGTCTCATGAAAGTACTAGGTGCATTAGTTAACCCAAAAGGCATGACTAACCACTCATATAAACCAAACTTAGTTTTAAATGATGTTTTCCATTCATCTCTCAATTTCATACGAATTTGATGGTATCCACTACGCAAATCAACTTTGGAGAATATTGTAGAGCCACTCAATTCATCAAGCATATCATCTAGCCTAGGAATAGGATGACGATAACGAATAGTAATATTATTAATGCCTCTACAATCAACACACATACGCCGACGCACCATCCTTTTAAGGCACTAGTATAATAGGAACAACACAAGGACTAAGAGATTCGCGATATAACCTTTGTCGAGCAGCTCCTGTACTTGACGATAATCTCCTTTGTCTCCTCCGGATTGGTACGGTATGGTGCATGGTTGGTAGTGATGCACCGAATTAAGTCAATTTGATGCTCAATCCTCGAATAGGTGGTAATCCGGTGGCACGCCTTGTGGGAAGACGCCAACGAACTCCTGCAAAATGTTAGTGACAGAAGGGCAAAGAGGAAGGCACGTCCTCGAATGAAAATAATGCCTCTTTGCACACAAAAGCATAGCAAACAGATTTGCTAAAATCTAGCTCATCAATATCAGATTTGGTGGCAAGTAAACATGCATTTTTCAATTTAATTTCAGAAGCAACACTAGATAGTTTATTATTAGGCTTCATTTGTTGCTCAAATTCTTTTGCCACAATCTGATTTTCACTCTTATTTTCTCCTGTTTTGCTTTATTAGCTCTATTAATATCATCTTTCAAAATGGAATCAGGAGTCATAGGAAGCAAAGTAATATTTTTACCCTTATGAACAAGAGTATACTGATTGTTTCTACCATGGTGTACAGAATTTTATCAAATTGCCATGGTCTACCAAGTAATAAGGAACATGCTTGCATAGGTACCACATCACAATCAACATAATCAGATATGTAGAGATACTAAAATGCACCCAACAAAGACGTGTTACCTTAACCTTTCCGCTATTGTTGAACCATTGGATGTAGTAATGATGTGGATGTGGTCTTGTGGAGAGAGATAGCTTCTCCACCATCTCCATGCTAGCCAAGTTGTTGCAGCTCCTCCATCTATGATGACGCTAATAGAACGCTCCTTCACAACTCCCTTTGTATGGAACAAATTATGCCTCTGATTTTGCTCACTTGTGTAACCTGCACACTCCAAACACGTTGAGCAACTAAACATTCATACATGTCAAAGATCTTCAAGAGCCATGTATTGCGCCTCATGATCGTAATCATCTCCACCGTGTTCTTCATGTGTAATAAGAGCCAAAGTCTCCTCATCATTGTCACTAGCGGACTCATACCCACCATCCTCGGTAGCAATCATCACACGCTGAGATTTGCATTCTCTCACAAAATGTCCTCTTCCCTTACAAAGACGACAAATAATATCACTTGTGTGCCCTGTTGACGCCATGGAAGAAGAAGAGCTCTGTGCAGGCCCGGCAGGTGTGCTCTTGGCAGATAGTGGTGGTTGTGCCTTGTAGCGACCAGACCTCAAATAGTCTGATCTCTGTGCTCAGGTGTCATCCCTGGATCAGTAATTCTAACACCACCCAGTACTTGAAGGATTTATAACAGAGTAGCAATCACACACTTATTACATCGAATGTCTTAAGAGAGAACTTATTACAATAAAAATGGCTTAAGGCCATCTAAAAACGATAACAATGAAGGCTTGGAAGATAAGCGAGTCCATCAACTCCAACGGCATCACTTAGTATAGAACCACGACCTAAAGGCACCTTACTGTCGTTCAAAAGTCTCGCAACATGAAACGTTGCAGCCCGAAAACGGTCAAGACATGGAATATGCCGCAATGTAACACATAGAGAGTAATGAAAGAATAAGCTATACTACATGCATATATGGCTGGTGGAAAGCTCTATGGTTACAGTTTTGCGTAAAGCCAATATTTCCCTACTGCAAAGGAATAAATTTTATTTAACTATCATGGTGGTTGTTAAACATTGAGAATGGTTGACAGCATCCTCAATCTCAATTAAGCATCATCATTAAAACCCAACAAAATTAATTAAAGTAACATGATGAGATTCACATGATAATCCAAATACTAGATACTCAAAACGTCCATAATCGGGGACACGGCTAACCATGATTAGTTTGTACACTCTGCAGAGGTTTGCGCACTTTTCCCCACAAGACTCGATCTCCTCCGTTGGATTTCTCGCACTACATGGTGTTTGAGAAACGGATGATCCGTATATAGTCTTCGTAAGCGCTTAGCACCTTACGATCGGGTAGACCGTACCAACCTACATCCCCTACATCATCTAGTCTACCACTGTAAGAGTTCGCACGACTTAGTCAACTATGCTAGAGCCCATAGTAGCTTGTGGCTGCACACGGAAGTTTCTAGTATGAATAGTCTCATCATCCCTTTGAGCCCGGGTGGCGGTCCAAAAGAAACAGTAATCCTCGAATACCTGTACCTCAATCCACCTAGATGTGTGTTTAAGTTGCCACCTTAGATAAACCATTTATTAACAATCTCACATCCGCTATGGATATCACTCACCCAATCCACGCCTACTAGCATAGCATGGCATAAGAAGCAAACGAGAAGTAACTCCCAAAGGTTTAATAGTAAACGGTAATAGGTACTACCTCATCTACTTCCCATCCCACAATTTAATTAGATCCTAATCATGCAATGTTTGAGGATTGATCTAATGCAATAAAAACTGGGTAGTAGAAAGGTATGATCAAAGTGTTACTTGCCTTGCTGATGATCCGTGAAACCTAGAGATTCGAAGTAACAGGCGGCGCACTCCGGGTACTCTATCGCAAACAAACAAACAAGCATACAATAAGTACTCATCTAATGCACAGGTAAAATCAAATAAGAGATCTAGCCAGAAAGTTCAACTTGCAAAAAGAATCAAATCAAACGAAGCAACGAAAGTCAAACGGCGAAAGAAAACAACTCCATTTTACTAATATGGACTTAAGTAAAATTTTACAGAAGAAAACACTTGTTTAAGTTGGTTAAACGGAAAGAGGCTTTCGAGACAAAACCCCAGGCGCTTGAATCGCCTGATTCCGATAAACGAGCGAAAAGTTATACTAAAACGAAAATCGGATCAGAAATCGCGATCAGAAATAATCGCGGAAAATCCGAGAAAAAGAAAAACGACGAATAGATTAACGAACGAACGTTCGTTATCTGGATCTAAACGATGAACGCATTCGTTAAAACGAACGAACGAGCGAACGCTCACTAAATAAATAAACCGAAAAAAAACCGATCTAAAAAAACGGAACTAAATAAAATAAAATAAACCGCGGTTAAATAAAAAAAACCAGGCGGTTTTCTGAGGAAAACCACCGGCGAGGGCGGCTACCTCGGGCGGCGGGTCCGAGGAGGCGGCAGGCGGCTCCCATGAAGCGGCCGAGGCGGCGGGCGACGCGAGTGGCGGCACATGAGGCAGGCAACAAGGCGTGCTAGGGTTTGTGGCGCAAGGCGGCTGCGGGCTGGTGGGCTGGCTCGGCCCCAAGCGGCGGCTTATAAAGCCCTGCCAAGTGAGTCCTCGGCCGTTACGCCCAAGGTCGGTTCGGACTTAAAAAAAAATTTAGTTCCGCGCAGAAAAACTAACGAAATAAATACTAAACGGAATCCAAAAATCCCGAAATAAATTTTCCACGACTTCTAAAATCAAGCCGGACAAAGTGAACATTTATTTGGGGCCTAAGTGCAATTTTGAAAAACACATATTTTTCCTAAATTCAAATAAAATAGCGAAAAACTTCGAAATAAAATCTTATTTGATTTTATTATTAAATCCTCAATATTTCTTTACTTTGGGAAAGTCATTTTATTCCCTCTCTCATATTTTTTTGTAATAGAAATAATTGAAGATAAAATAATTAAAATCAAATGATCCTATTCTCATAATTTGAGAAAACTCAAATATGAAAATAACGAAATCCCCAACTCTCTCCGTGGGTCCTTGAGTTGCGTAGAATTTCTAGGATCAAAACCAAAAGCAAACAAAATATGATATGCAATTATGATCTAGTGTATAACATTCCAAATTGAAAATTTGGGATGTTACAAACCTACCTCTTAAGATGAATCTCGCCCTCGAGATTCGGGTTGGCTAGAAAATAGGTGAGGGTGGTCTTTCAAAGAAATCTTCCTCTCGCCCCGTGTGGCTTCATCCTCTCGTGTGGTGGCTCTCATCAACTTTGCAAAACTTGATAACCTTGTCATGGGTGACTCGGCGGCAAACTCAAGAATCTTAACTGGTTTCTCCTCATAGGTCAAATTGTTATCCAACCAATTGCCTCCAACGCACGGTATCCTCAAGGGTATATCAGCCATCTCCGCGGCACTTCTTCACCGAGAAACGGGAACACATCATGAACTCCCCGACAATCCTTTTGGGCAATTCCAACTTGTAGGACACTTCTCCCATACGCTCCACAACTCGGTATGGTCCTACAAAACGTGGCGCTAACTTTCCTTAACACCAAAACGCTTAATTCCCAAGTGAAGATATCAAGATAAACTCGGTCTCCGACTTCAGAACTGCCTCCTTGCGCTTAGAATCGCGTAGCTCTTCCGCCTGGACTGGGCTACCTTGAGCCTATCGCGAATCAACTTCACCTTCTGTTCAGAATCCTTAATCAAATCCGGTCCAAACAACTAGCGGTCTCCAACTTCGTACCACGACAACGGTGTCCTGCACCTCCTTCCGCATAAGGCTTCTAAAGGCCATCTTCAAACCGGATTGATAGCTATTGTTGTAAGAGAACTCGATATGGCAAGTTGTCATCCCAACTTGATCCATAATCTAGCGCACAGGCTCTTAGCATATCTTCCAAAATCTGATTGACTCTCTCGGACTGTCCATCTGTCTGTGGATAAAAAGTTGTGCTGAACTCTAGCCTGGTACCCAAAGTTCCGTGCAACTGATTCCAGAACTTTGAGGTAAACTGGGTTCCTCTATCTGATACGATGCTCCTCGGAACTCCATGCAAGCATACGATTCTGGTCATGTATATCTTCGCCAACTTAGCACCGTGTAAGTGGTCTTTACCAGATGAAATGAGCTACCTTTGTCAATCGATCAACTACAACCCAAATTGAGTCATAGCTCAACGAGTCCCGGTAATCCCGTGATAAAATCCATGCCTAACTTATCCCACTTCCATTCGGTATCGGCAATGGCTGTAATAATCCTCGCCGCTTCGATGCTCGCTTTACTCTCCGCATACATCACAAACTGCTACATACTCCGCAATATCTTTCTTCATTCCGTCCACCGAGAGTATCCTTCAAATACAAATACATCTTGGTATTTCCGGGTGAATCAATATGGTGAATCATGGGCCTCTTGCGAATTAACTTCCCGATCTCCGGGTCATTTGGCACATAAACTCGATCCTCAAACCATAGGGTATCGTGGTTCATCCTCACGAAATCCCTTAGCCTTTCCTTTGCTCATTTTCTCCTTTATAGAGGCAATCTCCTTGTCACCTCTTCCGAGCTTCTCGATTTTATCCATCAAAGTCGATCAATCTCCAATGCTGCTACATAGCCTCTCGGAACTATCTCCAAACATAGCTCACGAAGATCCTTGGCTAACTCCTTTGGCAACTCTCCCGTCATTAGTGTATTGACATGACTCTTACGACTTAATGCGCCAGCTACTACATTAGCCTTTCTGGGATGATAATGCAATCTCATATCATAATCCTTGATGAGTTCCAACCATCTCCTTTGTCTGAGGTTTAACTCCTTCTGAGTGAAAATGTACTTCAAACTCTTGTGATCCGTGTACACCTCACAATGGTTTCCAATGAGGAAATGTCTACATGTTTTCAATGCATGCACTACGGCTGCTAACTCCAAATCATGCGTGGCATAATTCAATTCGTGAGGTTTCAGTTGTCGTGAAGCATACGAAACAACTCTCCCCTCTTGCATAAGCACGGCTCCAAGTCCTCGACGTGAAGCGTTGCAATACACCTCATAATCCTTGTTCTGATCTGGCAGAATCAACAATGGTGAGGTAACCAAACGTTTCTTCAACTCCTGGAAACTAGCCTCACACTCCTCAGTCCATATGAACTTGGTATCCTTCTTCAACAACTCCGTCATAGGCTTTGCAATCCTTGAGAAGTTCTCAATAAATCTCCGGTAGTATCCTGCGAGTCCAAGGAAACTCCGGATCTCTCCAACTGTTGTTGGTGCTTCCCAATTTGTTGCAGTGGTAACCTTTGTGGGATCAACTGCTATTCCTTCTCCGGATATAACATGTCCGAGGAATCCCACTTCCTTCAACCAAAACTCACATTTTCTGAACTTGGCATACATCTGATGTTCTCTGAGCTTCTCAAGTACCAATCGCAAATGTTCTTTATGCTCCTCTTCATTCTTCGAGTAAACCAGAATATCATCAATGAACACTACGATTTAACTTATCCAAAAACTCCATAAACACTTTGTTCATCATGTTCATAAATAGGCAAAAGCGTTAGTCGCATCAAATGACATAACGGTATACTCATACAGCCCATACCGTGGTAAAAGCCGCCTTAGGTATGTCCTGCTCTCAATCTTCAATCGATGGTACCGATCGCTAATCGATATTCGAAAACACTTTAGCCCCTTGCAATCGATCAAACAGATCATTGATCATCGGTAGTGGGTACGTGTTCTTGATTGTTACTTAGTTCAATCCACGATAATCAACAACCATCCTTAATGTTCCATCCTTCTTCTCCACTAGAAGTACTGGCAATCCCCAAGGCGAAGAACTTGGGCGAATATACACTTTATCCAATAACTCCTTAATCTGCTTCTTAATCTCCTCCAAATCTTTATGGGCATCCCGTATGGTCTCTTAGATATTGGTCCTGTGCTCGCAAAAGCTCAATCAAAACTCGATGTCTCTATCCGTGGCATGCCCGGCAACTCTTCCGAAATACATCCGGAAAATCCTTTACTACTGGTACTTCCTCCTGCACAACTCCTGATAAGGAATTTACTTGAGTCCTTTTCGGCACATGCCGTGATACATACTTGATCCTTCTTCCTTCTGGCGTCGTAAGCAAGATTGTCTTACTAGCGCATTCAATGTTCCCTTCATACTTTGATAACCAATCGATGCCTAATATCACATCCAATCCTTGAGATTCCAATACTATTAGGTCCAAGGGAAACACATAGTTACCAATCCTTAATGGTAATCGATCACACCATCGACTAGCCATATACTCGCCTCCAAAGCAGGTTACTAACATGGGTGACCTAAGGGCTTGGGTTGGTAGGTTATACTTATCCACAAATCCCTTGAGATGCATGAATGCGATGCACCAAGATCAAAAAGAACGAAAGCAATAAATGACTTAACCAAAACTTACCTATTATCGCATCAAAGTTGAGCTTCAACCTCCTCCACGTTAACGTGGTTCACCTGTCCCATGTTGAAAGGGTTCGCTTCTTCCCGAGCTTCCATTGCCATTCGCCTTCGTGACATTCATTGGCATAATGTCCGGTCTTCCGACACTTAAAATGATGACTTGGCTTAGGTCTCTCTTGGTCAGGGTTGATGGGGTGGTACAGTTTTGGCCGTTGCTTCCTCCATTCCCATTACCATTCTTGGGGCCATTATGGTTGTGCGAGCTACCTCCTCGATGGGTATGCTGAAAATGAACTCCCGTTTAGGGGTAAGACGGGTTTCACGAGCTCCGAATTGTACTTCCCTGTCCATACTTCCTCTTGCGGTTTTCAATTTGTCTGCTTCCTTCAATCATAAGAGCATGATCTACCAACTCGGTAGTTGTTGAAGCTTGCTACCATCAACCGTATGCTCAACTCGTCATTCAAATCCTTCCAAACTTCTCCCGCTTAGTCGCATCCGTAGCAACGCTATCCGGGGCATAACGTGCTAGCTTACTAAAGTCATCCACATATCGCCAACCGTCTGTCCTCCTTGGCGCAAGTTGCGAAACTCACGCTTCTTCATGGCCATAGCTCCTGCTGAAACATGGGCAGACGGAAAGCTTGTTTGGCCCGATCCCATGTGGCAAGATCCACAGGGTAAGTGGCTGTGAAATGCTCCCACCATGCGGTCAAGGGCCTTCAAGTCGATGAGCGGCAAATTTCACCTTTTCCCCATCTCAGACATCCTGCAGTGGTCAACTCCTCCCCGCCTTACGGAGCCAATCATCTCGCCACTATCGGCTCGGTGCTACCGGAGAACACCAATGATTCAGCCTAAAAAACGGATTAAGTGATCAACGGTGGTGGCGGTGGTGGGTTGTTGTTGTTGTTGTTCCCCGGTTCGGTTCGACTAGCAATCGCATCAAAGCATTCTCTGCCGGATCAATTGAGTGAGCTCCGATGGGAAAGCAAATCCATTGTCACGTCTCGGAGGCATCTAAGGGTTTAGAAAAGATGAGAATTAAGAATAGAATGAGGTCTAAAGAGAAAACACTACCCAAATGCACATGAGGCAAATGCACACAAAATCACTTCATTCAATCAAACAAGGCATACAATCGGTCTAGAACTATCGTAAAAGTGCTTGGACTACGCTATGTACATGGTGGAACACTACTACTGTTATGGTGGCCTACTAGAAAAACTGCTCCGATGAAGACTCCATGATATCTCGCCCCGCTTCGCCTTCAAAGTCATCATCACTAGGATCGAATCGGTGTCGCCGATGATGATGTAGTTGTTCGACAAGTGCAATCGCCATCTTCTCCTCTCGGTGTTGAATTCCCCATGAGTTCTTCAATCTTCTCCTTAAGGTCACCGTTTTGTCTCACTAGAGCGACGATCTCCTCCATGTAATCCTTGCGAGTGGCCTTCAGTTCTCCTTCTAGCTCGATAATTCTAGCCTTTGCTTTCTTCAACTCCATCATGTCTGCGCACATCTGGTTCTCTTGGCGTCGAATGTGCTGGTTTAACTCCTGGATGAAGGTTGCAATGGATCTATCCTTCTTGGTGCTAACTATCTCCCATTGTTCATCTCGGCGCCCACAAATCTGGTAGATAGTATCCTTGAGGTCATCTTGGTAGACTTCTCCAATGCGTCCCATGGTGATGTGAGCTGCCATGCTCTTTCCCAGGCTCCAGGTTGGTGCATTAAAAGTACATTCTGTGGGCTCCGTGACTGGCCCGAACGTTCTTCCTGGAACTTGAGCTTGAATCTTGCAACGCTCCTCTTCGGGTAAAGTGGCGTTGTAGGTCCCGGTGAAGCTAGGTATTCCGATGTTCAGGCACTTAGTGACTTCCTTCAGGTGTCGTCCAAAGGGTGTATCTTCATCCGGCTGCGTGAACTTGATCCTCGCTTCCGTCATCCTAAAAGAGTAGAAAAGATGAGGAGTCAGAAATGAGAAGAGAGTAATGATCTAGGGCTTTAGCTTAGTGGTCATGTCCTACAGTTAGCGTGTGCTATGATACCATCTTGTAGCGACCACACCTCAAATAGTCGATCTTCGTGCTCGGTGTCATCCTGGATCGAAGAATCTTGACACCACACAGATTTTGAAGGATTTATAACAGAGTAGCAATCACACACTTATTACATCGAATGTCTCAAGAGAGAACTTATTACAATAAAAATGGCTTAAGGCCATCTAAAAATGATAACAACGGAAGGCTTGGAAGATAAGCGAGTCCATCAACTCCAACGGCATCAGTGAGTATAGAACCACGACCTAAAGGCACCTTACTCGTCGTCTGAAAAGTCTGCAACATGAAACGTTGCAGCCCGAAAACGGGTCGGCACATGGAATATGCTGGCAATGTAACACATAGAGAGTAATGAAAGAATAAGCTATACTACATGCATATATGGCTGGTGGAAAGCTCTATGGTCACAGTTTTGCGTAAAGCCAATTTTTCCCTACTGCAAAGGAATAAATTTTATTTAACTATCATGGTGGTTGTTAAACGTTGAGAATGGTTGACAGCATCCTCAATCTCAATTAAGCATCATCATTAAAACCCAACAAAATTAATTAAAGTAACATGATGAGATTCACATGATAATCCAAGTACTAGATACTAAAAACGTCCATAACCGGGGACACGGCTAACCATGATTAGTTTGTACACTCTGCAGAGGTTTAGCACTTTTCCCCACAAGACTCGATCTCCTCCGTTGGATTTCTCGCACTACATGGTGTTTGAGAAGCGGATGACCGAGACATAGTCTTTCGAGCGCTAGCACCTTACGATCGGGTAGACCGTACCAACCTACATCCCCTACATTAGCTAGTCTACCAAGAGTTATACGACTTAGTCAACTATGCTAGAGCCCATAGTAGCTTGTGGCTGCACACGGAAGTTTCTAGTATGAATAGTCTCATCATCCCTTTGAGCACAGGTGGCGGTCCAAAAGAAACAGCAATCTGGAATACCAGTACCTCAATCCACCCAGGATGTGTGTTTAAGTTGCCACCTTAGATAAACCATTTATTAACAATCTCACATCTGTCATGGATATCACTCAGCCAATCCACGTCTACTAGCATAACATGGCATAAGAAGCAAACGTAGAAGTAACTCCCAAAGGTTTAATAGTAAAACGGGTAATAGGTACTACCTCATCTACTTCCCATCCCACAATTTAATTAGATCCTAATCATGCAATGTTTGAGGATTGATCTAATGCAATAAAAACTGGGCAGTAGAAAGGTATGATCAAAGTGTTACTTGCCTTGTTGTTGATCCGCGAAACCTAGAGATTCGAAGTAACAAAGTAGCGCACTCGGGTACTCTATCGCAAACAAACAAACAAGCATACAATAAGTACTCATCTAATGCACAGGTAAAACTCAAATCAGAGATCTAACTAGAAAGTTCAACTTAAGAACTCCGGTTTGCAAAGAGAATCAAATCAAACGAAGCAACGAAAGTCAAACGGCGAAAGAAAACAACTTCGTTTTACTAATCTGGACTTAAGTCAAATTTTACAGTAGCAAAAACTTGTTTAAGTTGGTTAAACAGAAAGAGGGTTTCGAGACGAAACTCCAGGCGCTTGAATCATCTTATTCCGATAAACGAGCGAAAAGTTATACTAAAACGAAAATCGGATGAGAAATCGCGATCAGAATTAATCGCAGAAAATCCGAGAAAAAGAAAAACGACGAGCAGATTAACGAATGAACGTTCGTTATCTGGATCTAAACGATGAACGCGTTCGTTAAAACGAACGAACGGGCGAACGCTCACTAAATAAATAAACCGGAAAAAACCGATCTAAAAAAGAAACTAAAAAAATAAACCGCGGTTAAATAAAAAAAACCGGGCGGTTTTTCTGAGGAAAACCGCCGGCGACGGCGGCTACCTCGGGCGGCGGGTCCGGCGAGGCGGCGGGCGGCTCATGAAGCAAGGGCGGCGGCATGGGCGGAAGCGGCGGGCGAGGCGAGAGCGGCGGGGCAAGCGGCGGCAGGCTTCAGGGTTTGGGGGCGGGCGGCTGCGGGCCAGTGGGCTGGCTCGGGGCCCGGGCGGCGGCTTATAAAGCCCCGCCAAGCGGAGTCCTGGCGATTCGCCCAAGGTCGGTTCGACTTTTTTTAAAATAAAATAAAATAAAATTAATTCAGCGCTTAAAAAACTAACGAAAGAAATACTAAACGGACTCCAAAAATCCCGAAATAAACTTTCCCCGGCCTTCTAAAATGAAGCCGGACAAAGTGAACATTTATTTGTGGCCTAAATTCAATTTTGAAAAACGCATATTTTTCCTAAATTCAAATAAAATAGCGAAAAACTCCTAAATAAAATCTTATTTGATTTTATTATTAAATCCTCAATATTTCTTTATTTTGGGAAAGTCATTTTATTCCCTCTCTCATATTTTTTTGTAATAGAAATAATTGAAGATAAAATAATTATAATCAAATGATCCTATTCTCAAAATTTGATAAAACTCAAATATGAAAATAACGAAATCCCCAACTCTCTCCGTGGGTCCTTGAATTGCATAGAAGTTCTAGGATCAAAACCAAAAAGCAAAAAAAATATGATATGCAATGATGATCTAGTGTATAACATTCCAAATTGAAAATTTGGGATGTTACATGCCTGCTTTCTTGTATCACGGTTGGAGGTGGCACCTGAAGGAGGTGATGGTGCAGTGGAAGTAGATGATGCACGTGGTGTCCATGATGAAGGTCGACCTGCAGAAAAGTTAGTTCGCGCCAATGCCTATTGATCCTGCACTTCACGTTCAGCTTTACAAGTAAGATGGAATAAACGAGTGATATTATTATAATCCTTATACTCTAGAATGGTCTAAATCTCTCTATTTAATCCACCCATAAAACGTGCAAGCATAACTTCATTATCCTCAACAATACCACATCTAATCAAGCTAGTTTGTAATTCCTGATAATATTCTTCTACAGAATTTTTTCCTTGTCTTAAGCGCTGCAATTTTTGAAGTAATTCACGTTGATAATATGGTGGAACCCAACGAGTACACATAGCAGTTTTCAAAGCAGCCCAAGTAGTCGAACAGATATAATCTACAATGTTCGTACCACCAAACACATGCAAAGCTAGTGAAAGCACAAACAAATGCAGAACACGCCTCTCCTCGTGATATTGTAAACATGTAAATCGTTGTTCAGTTTCTAACTCCCAAGTAAGATATATATCATGAACATATCTACCCTCAAATGGTGGAATATTCAATTTCAGTTTAGGGAGATGGTCATGATCTCGTACCTGAGGGGGAGCCCTAACATCGCCACTATTTGCATGTGGACAACCTGGTGGTTGTGGTGCTGGTGGTTGCACATAGTTCTGATTTTGATCAACTTCATCCTCGTAATCTCCCACATAATCATCCTCCTCCGCATGAGCAGCAGGAGCCACAGATGTAACATCCCAAATTTTCAATTTGGAATGTTATACATTAGATCATCAATGCATATCATATTTTATTTGCTTTTGGTTTTGATCCTAGAAATTCTACGCAACTCAAGGACCCACGGAGAGAGTTGGGGATTTCGTTATTTTCATATTTGAGTTTTCTCAAATTTTGAGAATAGGATCATTTGATTTTAATTATTTTATCATCAATTATTTCTATTACGAAAATATGAGAGAGGAATAAAATGACTTTCCCAAAATAAAGAAATATTGAGGATTTAATAATAAAATCAAATAAGTTTTTATTTTGGAGTTTTTCGCCATTTTATTTGAATTTAGAAAAAGTATGCTTTTCAAAATTGCATTTAGGCCCCAAATAAATGTTCATCTTATCCGCTTGATTTTAGAAGCTAGGAAAATTTATATCGATTTTTGGAGTCTGCTTAGTATTTCTTTTATTTGTTTTCTCGCTATTATAAAAAACGCGAACCGCTTATGGGCCGGTTCCGCCAGACTCCTCCGCCGGGGCTTTAAATAGCGCCACCCGGGCCGCCCACTTAAGCCGCCACGCCTGCGTCCCAGCCCACGCCACGCCGCCCCAAACCCTAACCCTAGCTACCATTGCCGCTGGCCACAAGACGACTCGCCATCGCGGACCCCACCGCCGAGGTAGTCATTGCCGCCATGGTTTTTTTAGAAAACCGCCCGGTTTTTTTAATAGCCGCGTTTATTTTTTTTTAGTTTCGCTTTTTAGATCGGTTTATTTTCGTTCGTTAAATAGCGAAGCGTCATTGCTCGCTCGCTTTTAACGAACGTGTTCATCGCTTAGACCGAGTTAACGAACGCTCGCTCGTTGTCGTTCGTCGCTTTTCCTTTTCTCGATTTATTCCGTGATTTTTCTCGATCGCGATTTCGATCCGATTTTCGCTCTAGTATAACTTTTCGCTGCTTATCGGAATCAGCGATTCAAGCGCCGGAGTTTCATCTCAAACCTCTATCAGTTTAACCAACTTAAACAAGTTTTTGCTTCTGTAAAATATGACTTAGATCTAGATTAGTGAAAGGAAGTCGCTTCCTTTCGCCGCTTGACTTTCGCTGTTTCGCTTGATTTGATTCTTTTGCAAACCGAGTTCTTAAGTTGAACTTTCTGGTTAGATCTTTTATTTGGAGTTTTACCTGTGCATTAGTTGAGTACTTATTGTGTGTTTGTTTATTTGCGATAGAGTACCCGGAGTGCGCCGCTTGCTACTTTGAATCTCTAGGTTTCACGGATCATCAGCAAGGCAAGTAACACTTCGATCATATCCCTTTTCATACCCAGCTTTTATGCATTAGATCAATCCTCAAACATTGCATGATTAGGATCTAATTAAATTGTGGGTTTTGGGAAGTAGATGAGGTAGTACCTATTACCTGTTTTATTATCAAACCCTTGGGAGTTACTTCTACGTTTGCTTATTATGCCATGTTATGCTAGTAGACGTGGATTGGGTGAGTGTATCCATGATGATGTGAGATTGTTATTTAATGGTTTATTTAAGGTGGCAACTTAAACACACATCCTGGGTGGATTGAGGTACGGGTATTCCAGATTGCCTGCTTTTTGGACCGCCACCTGTGCTCAAAGGGATCATGAGATTATTCATGATAGAAACTTCCGTGTAGCCACAAGCTACTATGGGCTCTAGCATAGTTGACTAAGTCGTGCTAACTCTTACAAGGGTAGACTAGCGATGTAGGGGATGTAGGTTGGTACGGTCTACCCATTCGTAAGGTGCTAGCGCTTCGAAAGACTATGTCTCGGCCATCCGCTTTCAAACATCATGTAGTGCGTAGAATCTTAACGGAGGAGATCGAGTCATGTGGGGAAAAGTGCACAAACCTCTGCAGAGTGTATCAAACTAATCATGGTTAGCCGTGTCCCCGGTTATGGACATCTTGAGTATCTAGTACTTGGATATCATGTGAATCTCATCATGTTACTTTAATTAATATTGTTGGGTTTTAATGATGATGCTTAATTGGGATTGAGAATGATGTCAACCATTCTCAATATTTAACAACCACCATGATAGTTAAATAAAATGTATTCCTTTGATGTAGGAAAAAACTGGCTTTACGCAAAACCGTAACCATAGATCTTTCCACCAGCCATATATGCATGTAGTATAGCTTATTTCTTTCATTACTCTCTATGTGTTACATTGCCAAAGATATTCCATGTGTCGACCTGCTTGGCTGCAACGCTCATGTTGCGACTTTTCGCACGATGAGTAAGGTGCCTTAGGTCGTGGTCCTATACTCAAGATGCCGCTGGAGTTGATGGACTCGCTATTCTTCCAAGCCTTCCGCTGTTATCGTTATTAGATGGCCTTAAGCCATGTTTATTGTAATAAGTTCTCCTTGAGACATTCATGTAATAAGTGTGTGATTGCTACTGCTATAAATCCTTCAAGTATTGTGTGGTGTCAAGATTATCGATCCAGAATGACACCGAGCACGTAGATCGGATCTGTTTGAGGTCCTGGTCGCTACAAAGATGGTATCGTGAGCACACGCCGATCAGAGGACACGGCTAGTAAGCTAAAACCCTAGATCACTACTCTTTCCCCTCATTTCTGACTCCTCATCTTTTCTATTCTTTTAGGATGGCGGATGCAAGGAGCAAGTTCACACAACCGGATGAAGATACACCCTTTGGATGTCACTTGAAGGAAGTCACTAGATACCTGAACATCGGAGTACCAAGCTTCACCGGGACCTACAACGCCACATTACCTGAAGAGGAGCGCTGGATGATTCAAGTTCAAGTTCCAGGAAGGAAATTTGCACCAGTCACGGAGCCCATAGAGTTTTCCTTTGATGTACCAACTTGGAGACTAGGAAAGAGTATGGCAGCTCACATCGCCATGGGACATATTGTAGAAATTTACCACAACGATCTCAAGAATACTATCTACCAGATTTGTGGGCGCCGAGATGAGCAATGGGAGATAATTAGCACCAGGAGGGATAGATCAATCGCATCTTACATCCAGGAATTAAACCAAAGACATCCGACGCCAGAGAACCAGACAAAGCGCAGTATGGAGGATCTGCAGAAGGCTATGACCAAGATCAAGGAGCTAGAAGAAGAACTCAAGGCTACACGTGAAGACTACATGGAGGAGATTGTCGCTCTAGTGAGACAGAACGGCGACCTTAAGGAGAAGATTGAAGTATTCATGGGAGGTTCAGCACCCAAAAGAGAAGATGACGAATCCACTTGCCCGGATAACTATATCATCATCGACGACACCGACTCGGATCCCGACGATAGTGATGATGACTATGTTGATGAAGATGGAGCAGATATCATGGAGTCTTCATCGGAGCAGTTTTTCTAGTAGACTACCATAACAATACTAGTATTCCACCATGTACATAGTATAGTCCACGCACTTTTGCGATAGTTCTAGACCGTTTGTATGCCCTTGTTTGATTGAATGAAGTGATTTTGTGTGCATTTGTCTCATGTGCATTTGGTTAGTGTTTTCTCTTTAGACCTCATTCTACTCTTAACTCTCATATTTTCTAAAAACCCTCAGATGCCTCCGAGACGTGACAATGGATTTGCTTTCCCACCAGAGCTCACTCAGTTGATCCAGTAGCAGAATGCATTGATGCAGTTGCTAGTCCAGAACCAGAACAACAACAACAACAACCCACCACCACCGCCACCTGTTGATCATTTGACTCATTTCTTGAGGCTAAATCCGCGGTGTTTTCTAGTAGCACCGCTACCGATTGTTGCAGATGACCGGCTCCGCAAGGTTGGAAGGAGCCGACCACCGCAGGATGCATCGATGCGGAAAGAGTGCGTTTTGCCGCACATCACTTGATGGACCCGCAGCATCATGGTGGGAAAATTACACAGCCACGCACCCCATTGACACAGCCATGTGGGATCAGCCAGCAAGCTTTCCAGATCGCCCACGCTTTCAGCAGGAGCTATGGCTATGAAGAAGCGTGAGTTTCAGAACTTACGCCAAGAAGGACGCACTGAGGGCGAGATTCATCTTAGGGGGGGGTAGGTTTGTAACATCCCAAATTTTCAATTTGGAATGTTATACATTAGATCATCAATGCATATCATATTTTATTTGCTTTTGGTTTTGATCCTAGAAATTCTACGCAACTCAAGGACCCACGGAGAGAGTTGGGGATTTCGTTATTTTCATATTTGAGTTTTCTCAAATTTTGAGAATAGGATCATTTGATTTTAATTATTTTATCATCAATTATTTCTATTACGAAAATATGAGAGAGGGAATAAAATGACTTTCCCAAAATAAAGAAATATTGAGGATTTAATAATAAAATCAAATAAGTTTTTGTTTTGGAGTTTTTTGCCATTTTATTTGAATTTAGAAAAAAGTATGCGTTTTTCAAAATTGCATTTAGGCCGCAAATAAATGTTCATCTTGTCCGGCTTGATTTTACAAGCCGGGGAAAATTTATTTCAGAATTTTTGGAGTCTGTTTAGTATTTCTTTTATTTGTTTTTCTGCGCGTTATTATAAAAAACGCGAACCGCTTATGGGCCGGTTCCGCCAGACTCTCCGCCGGGGGCTTTAAATAGCGCCATCCCGGCCGCCAGCATTAAGCCGCCCGCCACACGCTTCAGCCCACGCCGCCGCCGCCGCCCAAACCCTAACCCTAGCTCCGCCACGCCGCCGCTTCCACGCCACCGCCTACCACACCAGAGTCTGACCTCGCCATCGCTGGACCCGCCGCCGTCGCGGACCTGTCGCTGCCGCCGATTCGCCACGAGTGTCGGTGTACTAGAGTAGGGTACCCTAGTATCCCGAACTCGCACGCGGCAACAGCAGCACTCCAGCGGCAAGGCTTGCTAGTGACCGCCAAGGTCCTCCGTGGTTCCTTTGTAGCCATTCAAGAACAAAGTATTTAGGCCAAGAAGACAAGGCCCCGCAAGAGGAGCTTGCCGGAAGGCCACCCAAGGCATACAGAAGACAAGACCCCGCAAGAGGAACTTGCCGAAGGCTTGGTGAGCGACAAGCTTCCGGGCGCGACAGGATTCAGCCGCTGCAAGACGCTTGCCGCAGCAGCAACCTCTCTTCATCTCCGCTTCCAGCTCATCCACCAACGTGTCGCCATGGGCCCATTCCAGCGCAGGTGTCAAGAGGTGTGCAGCCAGCGGAGAGCAGCGGTAAGCGGCGCCGACAGGGTGCCATCGTGGCAAGCGGTGGCGCCCGACGGTCCCTTTCTCAGACTGCTTAGGCGACGTGGACGGCATTTAATGCTTTTGTCCCTTGTCACGAGTTAGGTAGAATACACTCACAAAGTAGTTGTACCAACCGCAACTCATTTTCCCATTTTGCCCTTGTCTACGCTACACCTGTTGGTGACCCTTGAGCCTATAAAAGGAGGCCCATGCGCAACGAGAGGGGTTCACTCATTCGAGACTACACACACTCAAGCTAGGTTTTGTAGCTCTGCCTCCCTAGCAAGAACACAATACAATCGCATAAGCAGCAGAGGAGTATTATCTCCCGAGAGCTCCGGTTGGGTAAACTGCTCGTGCATCGCCGACCGCTTTCGGCAATCTCCGCCCCAAACCAAAAGGGACTTGGTCCGCCGTCCCATAGGTGTTCGTGGGTTACGATCAGCTTCCCGACATCTTTGGCGCGCTGTAGGGCGCCGAGGCTGTGTGAACTCTGATCCGCGCTCACACGAGCAACATCTTCATCATCTTTATCAACATGCCACCAAGAAGAAGGCTTCGCGGCAGCAGAGCCGTCTGCTGCAAACCCACCACCACCGGAGCCGACGAGTGGTGGGGACGACGCCGCGGAAGAGCGGACGCCGACGAGGGAGCCCGTGTCGCTGCTAAGTCCAAGGACAAGGCGGCGCAAACCTCGGGCGTCCGCTCACGCACCGCATCCATCTCAGGAGGCGCGAGACCGACAGCGCCATGGTGCTCGCGCGCCATGCGCTCGCTGGGCCAAGATCGAGCCGGTGGATCTGGGGACGCCAAGAACAGCTTGCGCGCCAACAGGCTGGTGCGAGTGGGGCACGGTCGCTCGACGGGATATCGCCTTCTAACATATTTAGAAGTCCGAGCATATCCCGCCTCGCACTGCTCGCCATTGCCGCCACCACTCAAGTAGAAGCTTTGGCGCGAGCTCAACTGCTCCTGGATTACCCTCCGACGGCAGACAAGGTCGACGAATGGAGGGCCACCATTCAAAGTCTCATCGGCTTTGCCAACGGCGACGTTCCGCGGCAACCAAGCACATCGCTGCCGCGGCGAGACGACAAGGCACGAGCCGGTGGCGACGAAACCTATGGGGGTGCAACCACCATGCACTCTCCATCCCGAAGGCCAAGATCGCCGACTCGTCGGATCCACCTCGACAGCGACTCCACCGCTTCATCGGATCCACGAGCTCGCCGTGATCAGCGCCAAGTTCTTCAAGAACGGCAACAAGAAGACGCTCGAACTCGCATCGAGCGCCGAAGAGAAGCGCGGCGTCAATCCGACCAGCTCGCTGGGCCCGCTGTCGACATGCAAGCGCCAGGGGAACCAGGTGACTTGTCAGACGCTGTAGGTTGCCCTGCTCACTCGTGAGCTGCGGCAAGTCCAAAGGGTCTGACAAGAAAAATTTCAAGCCAGATGCCGAGAAGTACGATGGCAGACACACCCGCCGGAGTTCCTCAAAGATCTACACCATTGCGTGCAAGCTGCGGGGGACGAGACGAAAAGATCCACGCCAACTACTTCCGGGTGCTCAAGCCCAATGTCGATCTTGGCTCATGCACTTGCCGGACAGCTCCATATCCTCTTGGCAGATCTATGCCATCAGCTTGTCGGCGCTTTCACAGCGCCACAAGCCTCATGGCCAAGAGAGTGACCTTCACCTGCCGCCTGTAAGGAAGGAGAGTCCTCGCAAGTTCATTCAAAGATTCAGCCGCACTGCACTACAACATCCCAGATGTCCACCCCGCCATGGTGATCGCGCTTTCATCGTAACATGCGGAACCGCAGGATGAGGGAGGAAATGGCGATGTGCAAAGTCAAGGACGTCAGTGAGCTGTATGCCTTGGCCGACAAGTGTGCACGTGCTGAGGAAGGGAGGAGACTCCCAGGAGAGAATACAGAAGCAGGATCTGACAGTGAGGAGACCGCCCCGGCAAAGAAGAGCCGGCGACGGAACAACAGAAAGAAGAAGAGCAAAGATGTACTAGTTGTCGAGCAGTCCGGCAACGGTGGTGCCGCCAAGAAATCCAAAGTTGGTGGTTCCGGCAAGGAGGTTGCCGCTGGCGCCGACTGCCAGCCTGTGGCGGCCGCCGACAAGGTGACAACTCCAACAAACAAGATCGCAAGATCCACCGCACTAAGGGCCATGACCTCCAGAGTTGCAAGAAGGTCGAGCAGCTTGTTGAACAGCAGAAGGCTGAGTACGAGCGCGCGACAAGGAGAAGGCCCAGAAGGTGCCGGGGAGCTAGCAAGAAGCAACCCGGCCGGGGAGGACGCCGCGACAAGGCCAAGCAGCGATAAGGAGACAGACTCTCCCGCTGCCACGATAAGGATGAAGACGACGATGACGATGAAGATATGGAAGACGATGAGGCTGATGAGCAGGAGTTTTAGAAAGCCACGGAGGTCCTTCATGCGACGGCGGTGCTTCTTCTCGCATACCTCACACCGCCAACTCAAGCAATGGATGCGGAGGTTAATGCAGCAGTAACCATCCGTAGAGTCACGCAAGCCTTTGAAATGGTCCAAGACGCCTATCATCTTTGATATTGAGGACCACCCTGATCGCATAATCATGGGTCGGGTGCTTGCCGATGTTGGTCTCACCAACTATCCGCAACCTCAAGGTCACCAAGATGCTAGTTGACGGCGGGCCGGCTTAAACCTGATCTCATCCGCGGTGCTCCGAAGCTTCAGATCCCCGACAATGAAGCTCAAGAGACCGGTACATTCCAAGGAATCAACCCAGAAGGAGCAAGCCAAAGGGAAGATCACGCTGTCGGTAACATTTGGCAGCGAACTAAACTTCAGGATCGAGAGGGTCACGCTTGACGTCGCTGATTTTCCATTGCCTTACAATGGAATACTTGGCCATCCAGACTCGCTAAGTTCATGGCAGCCTCTCATTATGCATACAACTTGCTCAAGATGCCCGCCCGATAAGTGTCATTTCTGTCCATGGCGACAAGAAGGATGCTCTTATCTGCGCCGACAAGATCTACCGGAGGCAGAGCCGCAACAGATAGCAAATCACTTGTCACCAAGCTCCCGGGAAGAAGACCAAGTCCGCAAGAGCTCGATGCCCACTTCGCAAGCGCACTCTTCGGAGTGCTGCGCCACCGCCGAGGACGCACCATCGAGCTCCACCGCAAGTGCAAGAAGACGATGGCAGCTCCACCAAGACCAAGAAGGTGCCCGCCAAGGAGGACGGCACCGGTGGTACCTTCACCATCGCCACTCGACCCTAAATAGGAAGGCGCCATTTGCTTTCTCATGGGCGAATGTCGACGTGTTTGCATGGCAACCGTCGACATCCCCGTGTTCCTGTGAAAGTAATTGAGCATCACCTAGCTGTCTGTCCTCATGCGCGCCCACAAGCAAAAAGTTAGAAAACAGCAAAGGAGCGCCAAGAATTCATAGCGTAAGAAATCAAGAAGTTGGAAGCAGCAGCCTTGTCGAGGAGTGCTCCATCCCACGTGGTTGGCCAATCCGTAGTTGTACGAAAGGCAAATGGGAAATGGAGACTTTGTATCGACTTCACAGATGTTAATAAAGCTTGTCCCAAAGACCCATTTCCTTGCCGCAGATCGACCAGATTGTTGACTCCACGGCCGATGTGATTTGCTTTCATTTCTTGATGCATATTCAGATATCATCGATCTTCATGGCGTAAGAGGATGAGGAGAAACCGCATTCATCACCCCATGTGGCACATACGCTTTGTACGGATGCCTTTTGGGCTAAAGAATGCTGGTTCAACGCTTGCAAGAGTAGTCCATGACGCTTTTGAGCCACAAATGCACGTAAATGTAGAAGCTACATGGATGACATAGTGGTCAAGAGCAAGGACAAAGCAACTCGGTTCAAGATTTAGATGAGACCTTTGCAAATCTGCGCAAGATCAACCTCAAACTCAACCCCGAGAAGTGCGTGTTTGGAGTCCCTTCCGCAAGCTTCTCGGTTCTTCGTGTCTCAGCGGGAATTGAAGCCAATCCCGACAAGATCAAGGCCATTGAGCAGATTGAAGCACCAAAGCGCCAAGGATGTACGAAGACTTGCCGGTTGCGTGGCTGCTCTCAAGAGGTTTATCTCTAGGTTCTGCTGAGCGCCTCGCCATTTTTCAAGATTTTGAAAAAGGCAGGTCCAATGAAATGGACTCGAAACGGAGGCTGCGCTGCAGACTTAAAGAGGTACCTGCCCTCCACTCCAATACTTGTCGCACCTAGGCCACAAGAGAAGTTGCTGCTATATATAGCGGCAACCAATCAAGTGGTTAGTGCTGCGTTAGTAGCGGAAAGGGAGGCGGATGATGAGCCGCAAATGAGGCAGATGCATCCAACGACAAGCTGGGGGCTTCACCGACAAGCTCGTCCCGATAAGGACGGATCTGCGCAGGATTGCGAGAAGATGCGTAAAAGGATGGTGCAGCGCCAGTCTACTTTGTCGGGCCCCTTCAGAGGGGCTAGGTCAAGGTACTGTGTGCAGAAATTGCTTTTGGCCTCCTCATGGCCTCGAGAAAGCTGCGCCATTACTTCCAAGCACATGAGATCACAGCTTGTCACCGCTTCATCAAGAGAATATTGCAAAATCCGTAGCAACAGTGTAGGATTGTCGAGTGGGCACTGAACTGCCAAGCTTTGGCCTCAAGTTTGAAAGCACTTCAACTATCCAAAGCAGGCACCGCAGAGTTCATAGCAGAATGGACGCCAACGCAAGATGAAGAAATTCCGGAGACGAGCATCCCCGTCAAGGAGGCAAATAAAGAGTGGCTGATGTACTTTGATTGTGCCTTCTCGCTGCAAGGCGCCGGTGCCGGCGTGCTGCTTATCGCACCCACCGGAGAACACCTCAAGTACATAGTTCAAATGCATTTTCCCAAGGAGCAAGCAACAAACAATACAGCAGAGTATGAAGGTTTGCTTGCCGGTCTCAGAATTGCAGTAGACCTTGGGATAAAGAAGCTCATTGTCAGGGGTGACTCACAGCTTGTCGTCCGCCAAGTAAACAAAGATTATCAGAGTCCGTTGATGGAAGCCTACGTTGATGAAGTGAGAAAGCTAGAAGAACACTTTGACGACCTACAGATGGAACATGTTCCAAGAGCTCGTAATGATATTGCCGATGGCTCACAAAGTGCGCCAGACTCAAGTTACTCTGTGGAACCAGGAATCTTCGTGCTCAAGCTAACTCAACCAACCGTAACACCATCAACTGGACAAAACAAGAAGAGGAAGTTGATCTCGGCGACTATTTTCCGCAGAGCTTCCCGCCGCCGCCAAAAGGTCCCCAAGTTCAACACCAAAATGCCGAGGAGCAGTCTGCCCGACAAGCCCTAGGGTTTGTTTCGCTGAAGCGACGCCCCGACAAGTTTTGCTCCGCAAGCTTGCCGGGAACATCAAGCTCCGCTGAACCACGTGTTCTGCCGAGAAGCTGATGTTCCCGCAGCAGCAGATGTGCCTTTAGTCCTTGTTGTCGAGCCGCAAGCTCCAAAGATGGGCGCAGCAGATCGCCCATTTCCTTCAGACAGAGAACTTCCCAAGAGCAAGAAGAAGCGGAAAGAGTAGCCCAGCAGTCAAGTATGTACCAGTTTGTCGACAAAGACGCTGCAGAAGAAGACTCAACGGAGTGAAATTGAAGTGTATTCACCGAAGATGGATGTAAGCTGCTGGCGAGATACACGGAGGCATATGTGGTCACCACATTGGCGAAGAGCACTTGCCGCAAAGCTTTCCGGCAAGGTTTCTTCCGCCGACAGCCTCCAGATGCAACCGCACAAGTAACCAAGTGTGAAGCGTGCTGGCCCATTCCAAGCAGATACACCAGCCAGCTCAAGCTCTCCAAACGATCCCTTTATCCTCGCCATTTTCGTCCTGGGTTCGACATCCTCGCCCTTTCCCCGAAGTTGTCGGGGCTTTGAGTACTTGTACGCTGTAATCGACAAGTTCACAAAGTGGCCGGAAGTGGAAGCAAGGAGGAAGGTGACAAAGACAACAAGATTCAAGTTCTTCAGGTCAATTGTTTGCCGTTTTGGGATTCCTAACCGGATAATCACCGACAACGGCACACAGTTCACGAGCCGCACCTTCATGCAGTACGTCCAAGATTTTGGCGCCAAGGTCTGCTTCGCTTCTGTTGCTCATCCGAGAAGCAACGGTCAAGCGAAGAGGGCAAATGCTGAAGTGCTGCGAGGACTCAAGACCGTAACTTTCGGCAGTGCTGCACAAGTGCGGAAGAAACTGGATTGAGGAGCTGCAGGTGGTTCTTTGGTCGATCAGACGACACCAAATCGAGCCACCGCCGCACACCTTTCGCTCTAGTCTATGGAGCAGAGGCAGTTCTCCCATGGAACTCATATACGGGTCACCTTGAGTACTCGCTATGATGAGTTTGAGCAAGAGCAGCTGCGACAAGATGACGCGCTGCTCCTTGAGGAGGATCGCCTTCAGTCTGCCGACGAGCTGCTCGTTATCAAAGAAGCTTTGCGCCGCTACCATAGCCGCAGTTAGTGCCGAAGTTTCGAGGAAGGCGACCTTGTTCTTCGCTGCTCAGTCCGCCAAGAATTCCAACAAGTTGACGCCAAGGGGAAGGCCCTATCGGGTGAAACGAAGTCACTAGGCCCGGCGCTGTCCGCTTTGAGACCAAGATGGCATTCCGTGAGCAACTCCTGAACATTGAGCATCTTCGTAAGTTTTACCCATAGGCGCGCGTTGTTTAACCTGTTCCGCAACCACCTTTTGTACAAGTCTTGCCGATGTTGCATGTAATCCTTTGTACAAAGCCGGGCGCAGACCCTGCATAAGTAAAGCTCATGTGTTGCGCATAAATTGTCAACTTCATGCTTTCATCATCATTTTGCATGTGTTATCCGACATTTTGTGCAGCATCCACACCCGTAAGCAATAACGAGCCACAAGGCTCCATAACTTTATTTTCTTCTTTCTTCTCAAAAGAAAGGAAGGTTCCTTCGCCCACAAGTTAGCCGGGGAGGAGAAGATAATGGTGTGGCCGCCAAGCGCCGCCGAGGAAGTTTCGCTTTACCGAAGCAAACGATCGAAAAGCTAAGTTGCTAAAGTTTGAGCAATCAGTTTTTAAATTTTAAGTTATCTTCCTCGAACGATAGTACTTTGTATGGAAAACCTGTGCGCGAGGAACTAACTCAGAGCTAGTTTGCGCCTTACTTTGTTTCGAGTCCGCCAACAACTTAAGTGAGCTGCAACTAGTTGTGACAAGGTTGTTTGTTGGAGGCAGCACCGCCAAAGAGGCTGCCGACGTTCGCACTCAGCGCCATGCAAAAGGTGCCCGCTACCGACAAGTTCCCTAAAAGCGTAAGGCACAAATATACAAAGGAAGGAATCAAGTAAAGGAAATAACCTTGCAATCATTGCCTAAGATAGAGTTATATTACAAAAATAGCTTGTCGCAGATCTAATGAATTGTTCTCCTAAACATGATCAGCAGCGACAAGGGAAAGATAAAATTGGCGGCCTAGTCAACGCGGTCGCCATCAACCCGCTTGATCTTGCCCACCTTGTCCACAATGGGTGCGATAAGGGCTTTGAGCGCCCACATCGGCATCTCGGCGGCAAGGATCCGAGGATGCCGCTGAGGTTGAGGCCTGGATTGCGGAAGGCCACCTTCATCAACACCTTCGAGGGCTCTCGCAGATCCGGCGCGATTCTCGCCAGCTGCTTCGGGATCTCTTCCCGAGTCGCTGGAGAGCCGCCACCACGCCCTTGAGGAACAGGCTGAGCTTGGCGCTGGGTTGAGGCGCCGTCGGAGGAGTACCCGAGATCCACCATCCCCAGCTCCATCAGCTCCTTGTCGATGGCGGCGGCGATGTTCACAAGACCTTCACCCGAGCTCCACATTATCCCCTCAAGGTGCTCTCGCGGCAAGGGCACTCGCCAACAGCTCCTCGCTGGCCTTGATCTTCTCAACAGACCCACCTCTCGCCCTTGGCGCCGGCCCAGCGCCTCCATCGTGGTGGTCAGCTTCAGCTCAAGATCTGCCTTGGAGTCCTTGGCGGCATCGAGCTCTTTGATCCTTTCAAGAAGACGGCCCTGCAACTCGCCAAGAGTGTAGGCGCTTCTTCGCTGCCAGGCTTCAGCGCTGCAAGCTCTTCGCCGCTTCTTCCGCAGACCGGCCTCCACCGCGCCACTTTTGTCTCCAACTCCTTCTTGGCGGCCTCGGCAGCTGCGGCAGCGCCCTTTGCTTCCTTGAGAGCTCCGCCAATTGATTGCTCGCACGCGGCAAGCTCTTCCTCATAGCTGTCAAGGTTGATCTTCCGTTGCGCTAGCTCACCTTCTTGCGCAGATAGCTTCTCGCCGGCAAGCCATTGCTGCTCCTCGACCTCAGCTTTCTCAAGGATGAAGGCTGTGCGCTCTTCAGTGAGTCGCCCCGCTTCTTCTCGCCACGCCCCGAGAGCTTCTTGGTTGGCGACCGAGCTCTTCTCTCGCTTCTCCATGTCTGCTCCCGCCTCGCGACAAGTGCTTCCCGACTCCAGCTTGGCTTGTCGGGCGCGGTAGAGCGACAACAGCTTTTTTCAAGCAACTGCTCCTCCTCGACTTCGCCGCCGTTGCTGCTCATGCGCCAAACCAGCGACAGCCCGCGGAGGCGAGCAGCTCTTCGTCAAAGGTCTCCCTTCGACCGGGCGCCTGAGCTCGACGCCTGGGGAGCTTGATGAAGACGCCGCCACCGCCTTCGATAGGCGCTGGCTGGGCTCTTCGAGCCCGACGCTGCATCGGTGGCGGAGGGATCGGCGGTCGGCGTAGCGCCTGGCGCCTCCTGCGGCCTCGTGGTCGCCAAGACGATCACTGCACCTCGCCAGCCTTTTTGCGGCGGCAGCCTTGGCGGCCTCGCCGGGCGCGACCCATCGGCGCCAGCCTCTTCCTCCATGGTAGCGACGTTGTCGTTGCTGCCGCCCCTCCTCGCCGGGCGACCTCGGTCTCCATCGGCTCTCCGCAGATGGGTCCGACGATCGAAAAAAGAAAGAACAGTCAAGCAAATGTTCAAAAGAAGAACAGAAAAAAAAAAAGAATCCAAGGGAAATTGTCACGCAAAAGGGTTACTGCGATGGGATCCGTGGGTCGCGGTCTCCACCACCGAGGATCGCCGGCGCTGCCCTTGTCGGAGAAACTTCCCTTGTCGGAGAAGCCTCCCTTGCCGGAGAGCGCTCCCTTGCCGGAGAATTCTCCCTTGGCGCGAGTTGAAGCAGACGGAATTTCGGAGCGACTTCCGGCCCTCCCGATGAGGCTGCTCGCTCCTACACAAATCAACAAGTCGATATCAGCAAGAAGGAGCACCCATGCACACCTAACCGTAAGAAATAAACCATATACTTACGCTGGGGCCAGCTGGGGCTGCTCGAGGAAGGGTTGCTGGTCCGCAAGGGGTCTCAGACGTGCCTCCTGCCGCCACGGGGATCGCCTTCGATGACAACCACCGGGGTATTGGCTCTCTTCGACGCTCTCTGAGCCAGCGTGTTGAAAAAGGAAAGAGTTCAGAATGGAGCAAATCAGATACAAGACAAAGCAATCCAATTGAAGAAATACAAGCACCGCATAGAAGCTTACTCTTCTTCTTCTTCCTCGTCGGAGCTGAGCGCGGAGAGATCAAATTCCGGCTCGCCTCCGGTGCGAACAGGTGGAGGAGTGGGTTCTCTTGACCGCTTGCGGGGTGGCAGCGGTGGCCCGAGAGGATCCCGCCTCGCTTGTTGCAGCAGTGGGGTGCCCCTGCAACAAAGCTTGCTGCGGTGGAGCGTGTCGCACGGCGCTGCGGTTGTTGGCCCGCCTGCCGCCCCATCACTTCCCCGCCTTGCGGAGACGCCTTCTCAGGGCTGCGGGCTCGGCCATGCGCAAGCTACTTGAAGGCATGGAGGAGGCGCCGGCGGACTTGCTAGGCTCAACTTCGGCTCGGCCTGTTCCTCCTCACCGCAAGCTCCTCTCGATCGGCAAGGCTTGCCGCCGCTGCCTCTCGCTTCTCCACGGTGAACCCGACCGCCAAAGCAGCAGATGTTGCCGCCTCCACCACTGGTGGCAATGCGCTGCATCTCGGCGCCGGTGGTGTCACGGTGAGCCACTTCGCTTGTCGGGCGGATCGGCACTTCTTCCAAGCTATCAAGAACTGCTGCACGACATCGTCTGCAGTCTTGCCAGTTGGAATGATCCCATGTGAATCGCACAAGGGCATCATGGCGCTGGATGCGGTCGAGCGAAGAATTGTTGCACAATGGGTCGACCCCCCTCGGCAACATAAACCACTCGGGGTGATCGGGGTCATGCTTGAACAACTCCAGAAGCATTGCGTCCAACTCCAAGACGGTGAAATTCCAGTTGAGGCCCGAGCGCAGACTGATGATATCCGCCGGGTTTTGGAACTCCCAAGCAGGTCTCCTCCTCTCCTGCAAGGGAGCGATGCGGCGAAGGAAATCTGCACCAACTGCGCCTACAGTGAGTCCGGCAAACCTGAGGCGCAAGATCCGGGTCACGGCAATCTTCAACCTAGCATATTCTGGCGCCAAGTTGCTCCAATCGTTGCCGCGCGCTATTGGAGTTTGGCGCTGGGTAGTGAAGGGCTGTGGGTTCTCCTCAACGATCCAACACCAATCGGCTCTCCACTCCTCCCACTTGCTGCGGAGCTCTCCTTCCAGATAGGATTCTTTCTTGCCGATCCCGAGATCCAAGCAATCCTCCGCAAGTGGCTCTCTCTCTCTACGCTGGGCATGAAGAAGTGGCGGAAAAGGGCTACGCTTGGGTGGATTCCGACAAAGTTTTCGCAGAGGTGTGCGAAAACCGCCATGGTCAGGACAGCGTTGGGGGTGAAATCAAGGAGGCGAAACCCGTAGGTGTTCATGATGTCGCAGAAGAACTCAGAGAAGGGCGGGCAGAGCCCGCAGTAGAAGAAGAGCGCGAAGAAGGGGTACCCGCTCGAGGCTGACTCTGATGCGGCGGCGGAGAGTACCTTCGCACGGATGCGCCTGCCTCCGCCGACTGAAGAGGTATTAGCCTCCTCAGCTCCTTTGCATCGAGCTGGGGGAGAGAGGGCCCGCCTTGCGCAGCGCCAAGAAGCCGCTGCGCCGGGCCGACTTCACGCCCTTCCCTTGTCGGCTTTGAGCCATGGCGAGGCGGTGGAGGAGGCCGACGGCTTTGATGGCGCTGGTGGCGATGGGGGCGAGCGTTGCTCTCTTCGGACCAGAGAAGAAGGGGGGAGCGACGGTGGTTTTCGAGATGGGACAGCAATGGCGAGGTGGGCGACCTGCCCTGTTTCCCCTGCTTATAAGGAGGGAGAGGGGGCGGACGCTCCGCTTTTCCAATTAAAGAAACCCCCACGATCTCTCCCACGACGCCACGTTCGGCGCGTGCTGTTCATGGGGGACGTGGTGGGTCCGGAGCTAGTTACGGCGTGATCTAGGCCACGCTGCAGTCTGCAGACTGTTTTGGGCCTGACCCAACAGCGCTGGCATCGTGGTGGCCCAGCCGGGGCTCTGCCGGTGTACTAGAGTAGGGGTACCCTAGTATCCCGAACTCGTGCACGGGCAGTCGCAGCGCCCCGCGGCAAGGCTTGCCTGGTGACCGCCAAGGTCCTCCGTGGTTCCTTTGTAGCCATTCAAGAACAAAGTATTTAGGCCAAGAAGACAAGGCCCCGGCAAGAGGAGCTTGCCGGGAAGGCCACCCAAGGCATACAGAAGACAAGACCCCGGCAAGAGGAACTTGCCGGGAAGGCTTGGTGAGCGACAAGCTTCCGGGCGCGACAAGGATTCAGCCGCGGCAAGACGCTTGCCGCGGCAGGCAGCCTCTCTTCATCTCCGCTCCAGCTCATCCACCAATGTGTCGCCATGGGCCCATTGCAGGCGTGCGTGTCAAGAGGTTGTGCAGCCAGCGGAGAGCAGCGGTAAGCGGCGCTGACAGGGGTGCCATCGTGGCAAGCGGTGGCGCCCCTGACGGTCCCTTTCTGACTGTTTAGGCGACGTGGACGGGCATTTAATGCTTTTGTCCCTTGCCGTCAGATTTAGGTAGAATGCACTGTACAAAGTAGTTGTACCAACCGCAACTCATTTTCCCATTTTGCCCTTGTCTATGTTGCCACCTGTTGGTGACCCTTGAGCCTATAAAAGGAGGCCCATGCGCAACGAGAGGGGTTCGACTCATTCGAGACTACACACACTCAAGCTAGGTTTTGTAGCTCTCGGTGCTCCCTAGCAAGAACACAATACAATCGCATAAGAAGCAGAGGAGTATTATCTCTCGGAGAGCTCCGTTGGGTAAACCGCTCGTGTGCATCGCCGATCTGCTCTTCGCAATCTCCGCCCCCAATCGAACCAAAATGACTCGGTCCGCCGGTACCATAGGTATTCGTGGGTTACGATCAGCTTCCCCGACACCGAGGTAGCCGCCGTCGCCGGTGGTTTTCTTTAGAAAACCGCCCAGTTTTTTAAATAGCCGCGGTTTTTTTTTAGTTTCGTTTTTTACATCGGTTTATTTTCGGTTCGGTTAAATAGCGAGCGTTCGCTCGTTCGTTCGTTTTAACGAACGTGTTCATCGTTTAGACCCAGTTAACGAACGTTCGTTCGTTAAGCTGTTCGTCGTTTTTCCTTTTCTCTGATTTATTCCGCGATTTTTCTGATCGCGATTTCTGATCCGATTTTCGTTCTAGTATAACTTTTCGCTCGTTTATCGGAATCAGGCGATTCAAGCGCCTGGAGTTTCGTCTCAAAACCCTCTATCCGTTTAACCAACTTAAACAAGTTTTTGCTTCTGTAAAATCTGACTTAGATGCAGATTAGTGAAACGAAGCTGTTTTCTTTCGCTGTTTGACTTTCGTTGCTTTGTTTGATTTGATTCTTTTTGCAAACAGGAGTTCTTAAGTTGAACTTTCTGGTTAGATATTTTATTTGGAGTTTTACCTGTGCATTAGTTGAGTACTTATTGTGTGTTTGTTTGTTTGCGATAGAGTACCCGGAGTGCGCCGCTTGCTACTTTGAATCTCTAGGTTTCACGGATCATCAGCAAGGCAGGTAACACTTCGATCATATCCCTTTTCATACCCAGTTTTTATGCATTAGATCAATCCTCAAACATTGCATGATTAGGATCTAATTAAATTGTGGGTTTTGGGAAGTAGATGAGGTAGTACCTATTACCTGTTTTATTATCAAACCCTTGGGAGTTACTTCTACGTTTGCTTATTATGCCATGCTATGCTAGTAGACGTGGATTGGGTGAGTGTATCCATGACAGATGTGAGATTGTTATTTAATGGTTTATTTAAGGTGGCAACTTAAACACACATCTGGGTGGATTGAGGTACGTGGGTATTCCAGGATTGCCTGTTTCTTTTTGGACCGCCACCCAGGCTCAAAGGGATCATGAGATTATTCATGATAGAAACTTCCGTGTGCAGCCACAAGCTACTATGGGCTCTAGCATAGTTGACTAAGTCGTGCGAACTCTTACAGTGGTAGACTAGCAGATGTAGGGGATGTAGGTTGGTACGGTCTACCCATTCGTAAGGTGCTAGCGCTTATGAAAGACTATGTCTCGGTCATCCGTTTCTCAAACATCATGTAGTGCGAGAATCTTAACGGAGGAGATCGAGTCTTGTGGGGAAAAGTGCACAAACCTCTGCAGAGTGTATCAAACTAATCATGGTTAGCCGTGTCCCCGGTTATGGACATCTTGAGTATCTAGTACTTGGATATCATGTGAATCTCATCATGTTACTTTAATTAATATTGTTGGGTTTTAATGATGATGCTTAATTGGGATTGAGAATGCTGTCAACCATTCTCAATGTTTAACAACCACCATGATAGTTAAATAAAATTTATTCCTTTGATGTAGGTAAAAACTGGCTTTACGCAAAACTGTAACCATAGAGCTTTCCACCAGCCATATATGCATGTAGTATAGCTTATTTCTTTCATTACTCTCTATGTGTTACATTGCCAGCATATTCCATGTCTCGACCGTTTTCGTGCTGCAACGTTCATGTTGCAGACTTTTCGAACGACAGTAAGGTGCCTTAGGTCGTGGTCCTATACTCAGTGATGCCGTTGGAGTTGATGGACTCGCTATTCTTCCAAGCCTTCCGCTGTTATCGTTATTAGATGGCCTTAAGCCTTGTTTATTGTAATAAGTTCTCCTTTGGAGACATTCGATGTAATAAGTGTGTGATTCCTACTCTGTTATAAATCCTTCAAGTACTGTGTGGTGTCGCATTATCGATCCAGGATGACACCGAGCACGTAGATCGACTGTTTGAGGTCCGGTCGCTACAACAGTAATATCATCAAAGAGCACCAACAGTTTGGCTGCGCGCAAGAGGGACACGGCTCGCTTCGGCGGAGGGCTGTTTCGCGACGTGGAGGTAGTCATTGTTGTTGTTGTTGTAGAGGTTCGTTAGGTGCAGCCGGTGGTGGTGGTGGAAGACGCGCGAGCAATTCATTAAACTTGTTATCGAGCTTTGTTTCGAACGTCTTCTCCATGCCATCTATCTTCTCCATGGCCTATTCAAATCTGTTTAGCACATCTTGCACCTGCCCGCTCATCATTTGCTGAAATTTATCATGCAACTCCTTATTCGTCATGTTCTCCCAGTCTGTCTCATCGGCTTGTGATCCTGGCATGGTTAGCAGCAATAGAAACACACAAGAATATGATCCTACAGACTACTAACAAGAGGTGGTGGTGGGTGTCATAAATCCGTCAAGCAAATCTCAAATTCTTACCAGTTCTTACCCAGCAGTAGGCGGTGATCGGCAACCGTTGTAGTCAAAACTCTCAAAGCTTGGATAGAGCGATTACCAGGGAGAGTCAAACGCAAGACGTAGATGTATGTGGAGCTGGGAAGGCTTATAATATGGTAGCAAAAAGGGTCAGCAATAATCAATACAGAGATGCAAAGTTGAATAAACGATCAACGACGGTACTGTGCTGGTCCTAGGCTAGACCGTACTAGAGACGCGAGCCTAGAACACTAACAAAATCACGGCGCTGCACGTAAACAAGGGAAAAACACACTCTAAAAAAAAATCGCTCTGTTTTTTTGCGCTCATTTTTTTGCGCTCCTCTTTTTTTTGCGAAAAATCACTATAACGGTTAGTGTCTCAAAACTCTTCCCAGGTCAAACTGACCGGATGGGCATGAAATTTTTTTTTGACTTCTTTTTCGGAAATCAGGGCAGCGACGACGAAAAAGTGCGACAAAAAACACTGATGGCACATGGCTCAGAAGACTCAGAAAAGCCTAAAAACAGGATAGGGAAAAAAATTCGGCTGCCAAAATTTTGGCCTAAAAACTGCCCGGGGGTCTCCAGACTTTTTTTTTCCGATACCTACTCAGGCAAGGAAACACGAATCGGAAATTAAACGGACCTCGAAATCGAACCTAATATGAAAGTAACTCGGATTGGTGGTGGATATATGGTGGTAGGATATGGCAGCGGTGCTGGTATATGGATACAGATTGGTGGTGGTATATGGATACGGATTGGTGGTGGTATATGGATATGGATCGGCAGCGAATAAGCGACAGTTGTAGATGGCAGGGCCGATGATGATGGTGCGGCGGCGGCGTGACAACTTATGACCAGAACTCAAAACTCTAAAAGACTAGACTCTAAGACCAGCAACTAGACATGACGATGCAACCGCAAATTCAGCAAAGCAAAATACTGAAAAGACTATGCAAAGGCTCAGACTGGTTCGGATATGATGAACTAACCCTAATTTTTTGTGGCTTTTTCGTGGACTGTAGGTATGAAGGACAGACTCGGTCTAAACTACGAAAAACTGGAAAATCTCACCGAGCAACCTGCAAATCTGATACCACTTGATAGAGGCAAAGGTGTCCCGTCTTTCGATGAGATGGTGGCTATTGTTTAGGATGAAGTCGACTTTGACGATCCGACTACGAATGTGCGAGGACGTCGCGCCTTAGCAATCGCTAAAACAACTCCGAGAGGTTATTGACCACGCCGGAGCATGATCAACCTGACCACGAAGGTCTGTTTCCTGCAGGCAAACGAAGAACAAGCAAGAAACTAAGATTGCAATCTGGATATTGAGAATATAAGAGGAAAGCTTTATTGATCAAGGTGGGGTTCTGTGACGCCTTTGTCTGGTCGTTGAACACAAACGAAGTACGCGAAGTTGCAACTATGGCGAACTTTTAATCTAAACAAAACCCAAAGTCTAAACGACGCCCTAAGGGCTGTATATATGGAGCAAGAGGGGGGAATTTTGTGGCCCTTGGAGGAGGGGTCCGAAACCAACCCTAACTCTTGTTTCCCCACACATACAGACTCTAAAAACAGCCTATACTTAAGTATTTCAAAAATACATGGGCCTGGCCCAATAATAAGGTGACGCAGCACCTAGAATAGCCTCTAGACGAAATTTATGAAGTGGCATCTTGTATATTTCGTCCAAGGCTTCATGCACTCCTTATGGTGGCTTCAAAGTCCTGAAATCATCACTTATAACTCTGTTCTTGATCCCCTTGCGTATGCCATCAACTCCATGCGTGTTCTTGCTCCAATGTTCATCCTTCTCCAAGCTAGGCCCTTCATTTGTAAGCAAAACAAAAGTATCCAATTTAGGCAGCATCATATTCTCATGAACATTAGAATCATTACCAAGAAACGTAAGTACCTGGTAATTTAATTGGCGTGCGTGAGCTCTAGTAATTGGTCCAATATATGTAACAGTAGGGGCTGTGGGTGTAACAATGGTATTGATTTCCTCATCACTTGATCATATTATAGCTACAACAGAGCTGAATCTGAAGACATGATTGTTTGTAATGTTTGAATCATTATCGCCTAGTGGTGACATTATGAGTTATATGGATGATGGCTCGTGTCCGCATCAGTATTTCCCAGAAGATGAAGGGATGATGCAGCACAGCTACGGTAGGTATTTCCCTTAGTTATGAAACCAAGGTTATCGAACCAGTAGGAGAACCAAGCAACACTATGTAAACGGTACCTGCACACAAAGAATAAATACTTGCAGCCCGACGCGTAAGAGGGGTTGTCAATCCCTCTCGGGTAAAAGATAGATTGGTTTGTATGATTTTGGATAAATAGATCTCGCGATAAAACAAAATAAATAAATATAGAAAAAGTGCAACAAGGTATTTTTGGGTTTTTAGAATAATCGATTTGAAAACAAAAGCAAATAAAAATAGAACTCAAAGCAAATATGATAAAGAATAGACCCGAGGGCCATAGATTTCACTAGTGGCTTCACTCGAGAAAAATAGCATACGGCGGGTAAACAAATTACTGTTGGGCAATTGATAGAACTTCAAATAATTATGACGATAACCAAGCAATGATCTTTATATAGGCACCATGTCCAAGATTGGTAGACCGACTCCTGCCTGCATCTACTACTATTACTCCACACATCGACTGCTATCCAGCATGCATCTACTGTATTAGGGTCATGGAGAAACGGAGTAATGCAATAAGAACAATGACATGATGTAGACAAGATGTATTCATGTAGGAATAGACCCCATCTTGTTATCCTTAATAACAACGATCAATACGTGTCTTGCTGCCACTTCTGTCACTGGGAAAGAACACCGCACGACCGAACCCATCGCAAAGCACCTCTTCTCATGGCAAGAAACATCAATTTAGTTGTCCTAACTAAACCAAAGATTTGAAGAAGAAATACGAGGCTATGAGTAATCATGCATATAAGAGATCAAAGAAACTCAAATAACTTTCATGGATAAAATAGATGTCATCATAAACTCTAAGTTCATCGGATCCCAACAAACACAACACAAAAAGAGTTACACCAAATAGATCTCCAAAAGACCATTGTAATGAGAATCAAAAGAGGGAGAGGAAACCATCTAGCTACTTACTACGGACCCGTAGGTCTACAATGAACTACTCACGCATCATCGAAGAGGCACCAATGAGTATGATGAACCCCTCCGTGATGGTGCCTAGATTGGATGTGGTGGTTCTGGAACTTGCGGCGGCTGGAATTGGGTTTCGTCGACTCCCCTAGGGTTTTTGGATTTTCGGGGTATTTATAGAGCAAAGAGGCGGTGCGGGAGTCGGCCAAGGTGGGCACAACCCACCGTAGGCGCCAAGGCCAGTGGGTTGTGCTCCCTCGAGCCCCCCGTGGTACTTCTTTGGCCCAATAGTGTCTTCTGGTCCATAAATTTTTTCCAAAAAGTTTCGCTGCGTTTGGACTCCATTTGGTATTGATTTTCTGCGAAGTAAAAAAAAAGCAAAAAACAACAACTGGCACTGGGCACTATGTCAATAGGTTAGTCCCAAAAAATGATATACAGTTGCTATAAAATGATTGTAAAGCATCCAAGAATGATACTATAACATCATGAAACGAGCAAAAATTATAAATACGTTGGAGACGTATCAATGGACAATAAGGAGAAAGGCAATTCATGATGACATTTTTGAAAGTCCTTTCCAAACTCATGAATTAGTAACGAGGTATATCAACCAGTTGGATGATTTGAACAATCTCAAAGCTCGTAGGACAACATTCTTGAAAAAAGCTCCTAGGACAACTAGTTCTACTACCTCGCCTGCTCTGGTTAATACATGGAAGTTTCCTCCCTCTAATGCGGAAATATTAATGTTGATGGTGATGTTTCCAGGCCCGAATCTACCGGCATTGTCGTGGCCGTTTGTCATGAACTCGTGATGATCAAGGAGTATACTTGGGTGTGTCGTCCCTATTAAATGTCGTGTGTAACAGATCTTGCTACTTTGGAGTCTCATGCTTGTCTGGAAGGGCTAGCGTTGGCGATGGACCTTTATCTACAAGACTTGCACATTGCATCAGATTGTTTAACGTCGTCAACAACATTGCTACAAAGATAGGAGGGAAATATGAAGATTTCATCAAATAATTTAGCACTTGTAGATCATCATGTACCTCTTATAGTTCTGTTCATGAACAAAGAGGCTCAAACAAGCCCACAACGGCACAACCTAACTTGGTTTGCTTCTTTAGATCAAAGGCGCCGCACTTGGCTTGGGATCCCTTCGGTGATCATTAATCTATAAAGGGTGTGACTATGTCTCATCTAGATGTGACATATTATGTCATCTAAGATGGTGTCACCCCTATTTATGGCTCTCTTGTTGAAAACGTCCTCCCACTGTTCGTTTTTGTATGCCAAGCCGTTGTATTATTGTTTGTTTGTTTTTTTTGTACTGTCCAACCCAGCTTCCTCCCCATGTTTTGTATCTGTATTGTCCAGCCCAGCCATTGTTTTATTGTTTGTTTGTTCTTTTTTCGTATTGTCCAACCCAACTTCTGGGAACAAGACGTAAATATTAGCACTCTAATCAACAATCGAACTTCCAACCTCAAAATAGTAAACGTGTGTTTGTTATCCACCAGAACTAATAGCTGTTGCTGGCAAATAAACAATGCAAATTTTTAATAACTGAATGAATCGTCGGATCTGAAACCATTTTGAAGATTTATTGAAAAATTGTGAATAATATTGAAAATGCCGAATATTTTCTAAAAACACAGAGAATTTGCGGAACTCCAAACTTTCTAAAATTGTAACAATTTTTGAAAATTCTGAACATTTTCTGAAAACACAAACAAATTTTGAAAAAGAGAACATACTTTGAAATTCCAGCACATTTGTTGAAAACCTATATTTTTTTATTAAAACATGAACTGTTTTTGGAAATGGGAAAATGTCTTGAACATCAGAAACATTTATTATACACAAGCTGAACTTTTTTAGTGCATGATGAACTATTTTTAATATATGCTAAACATTTCCTTTAACAAACTAAACTTTTTTTAGTGTACGGTGAACCTTTTTAGTTTTTGAGTGCGTATTTGTATGCGCTGATCATCGTGCATGCCTTTTATATCTTGGCCTTGTATATATGCATGTACTAGTACGTACCTCGACTTAGTCATGTAAGAGGCAATAAATCAACCATATTTACTGAGTCGATGGCGGACTTGGAACGGAGCAAAAAATCCTGGCCCACTTGTGAGTCAAAGGATGGACTTGCATACCGGAAAAAATGACCAAAGAGCCTAGTTGCAAGTCAACAGTGGACTTGCAACTCAGACAAATATAAATGGTCGACACAATTGCGGGTCGATGATAGACTTGCAACTGAGATAAGATAAAAGGGGCCGACCCTAGTTGTGAGTCTTTTTGGACCTACAATTCGGTAAAATTAACGCCTAGCACAACTACAAGTCGAGGGTGGACTTGTAGTTAGGGCAACTAAAAGGATCAAAGGCCTAGTTTCAGGTCAATGGAGGACATGCAATTAGGACAAAAAAAGTTTGGGCCTAGATGCAAGTCGTTGGTTGACTTTCAACTCCGGCAAAGAAAAGGATCAACAGACCAGTTTTGAGTCGATGGTTATCATGCAACTAGGATAAATAAAGGGGTGGGCCGAGTTGCGAGTCGATGGTTAACTTGCAACTGAGATAAAAAAAGTAAACATCTGGTTGCGAGTCGATGGTGGACTTGCAACTGAGGTGAAAAAAATGTGAGACCCACTTGCAAGCTAAGGGTTGACTTGCAACTAATGGAAAAAAGAAGACTCGGGCCTAGTTGCAAGACAAAAGAAACATCGAGCCTAGTTGTGAGTCAATGGATGGACTTGCAACTGGAGACAAAAAAAGTTAGCTCCTAATCACGAGTCCATGGTGGACTTACAACTAAGGCGGAAAAAGATTCAGCCAGTTCCAAGTCCATCTCAACTTGCAACTAATGAAAAAAATGTCTATGCCCCAGTTGCAAAACAAAAGAAAATCGAGCCCAGTTACATGTCGGGGAGTCGACTTGCAACTAGAGACCAAAAAATGTTATGCCCAAATTGCGAGTGAAAGGTGGACATGCAAGTGGGGGCAAAAAAGTCCAACAACCCAGTTGCATGTTAATGGTGGAGCCCAGTTGTGATTCGATGTTTCTCCTCGAACTAGGATTAAAAAAGGGGCAGACATAGTTGCGAGTCGATTGCTGACTTGAAATTAGGTTAAAAAAAGTCAGCTTCTAGTCGCGAGTCGATGATGGATTTGCAACTGGAGTACTTGTGAAAATGCCTCAATTGCGAGTCAAGGATTGACTTGTAACTGAGGAACGGTTGCAAGTCGTTGGTCGGCTTGCAACTAGGGTAACTACAAAAAAAATCTAGTTGCGAGTCAATAATTGACTTGCAAATGGGGCACCTACAAAACTATGAAAACACACCCTAGTTGGAGATCGATGGTTGACTTGCAACTGTGCCAACTACAAACTATGGCAAGACCCTAGTTGCGACAAGATGGTGGACGTGCAACTAGAGCAATTGCGAAAAATGCCCCCAAGTGCGAGTTGAAGGTTGACTTGCAACTGGGTCACAATTGCGAGTCGATGGTTGGCATGCAACTAGTGAAACTATAAAAAAATCAAGTTAAGAGTCAATGGTTTACTTGCAACCGAGGCACCTACAAAAACTATGAAAACACGCCCTAGTTGTGAGTCAATGGTTGACTTGCAACTGGGCTAGCTACAAACTATGACAGGACCCTAGTTGCGACACGATGGTGGACATGCAACTGGAGTACTTGCAGAAAATCCCCCAGTTGCGAGTCGAGGGTTGACTTGCAACTGCGGCACGATTGCGAGTGGATGGTTGACTTGCAACTGGGGCAACTACAAAAAAACAAAGAAAACTAGTTGTGAGTCAATGATTGACTTTTAACTTAGATGAAACAAACTACAACCCTAGTTGCGAGTAAAGGGGAGACTTGCAATTTTGATGAAATAAACTATGACCCTAGTTGTAAGTCGATGGTGGACTTGCAACTAGGTTCGAAACAAGGACAAAGATGTGTGGCGGTGGTTGGGCTTGTAATCGGGAAGACAACAACACCCCGTGGGCCTAGTTGCGAGTCGAGGTGGGGACTCGCAAGTGCGACAACACCTACTACAAACCTAATTGCGAGTCGAGGGTGGACTTGCAACTGGAACAAAAAAGGGCGTGCCCCCAATTGAATGTCGGGCGTGGACAAAAATGTGTCGCCCCCTCCCACAGTTGTGTGTCAAGGGTAGGCTTGCAATTGGGTAAAAAAAGGCAGGGCCCAGTTGTGTATCAAAGGTGAACTTGTAACTTGGGACAGAAAAAGTCAGCCCCCAAGTTGCATGTTGGTGGTCGAGTGGCAATTGGGACAAATAAGGACGCCGAGTTGCGTGTCAAGGCTGGACTTGCAACTAGGACAAAAATGGGGTTTGGGCCTAGTTGCGTATTGATGGTGTATTTTTAACTAGGTGAAAAAAAGAAGGTGGACCCTCCCAACTGCATGTCTGGGATGGAGTTGCAACTGGGACATAATGTTGGGGAACGTAGTATTTCAAAAAAATTCCTACGATCACGCAAGATCTATCTAGGAGATGCATAGCAACGAGTCAGGAGAGTGTGTCCACGTACCCTCGTAGACCGAAAGCGGAAGCGTTCAGTAACGCGGTTGATGTAGTCGAACGTCTTCCCGATCCAACCGATCCAAGCACCGAAAGTACGGCACCTCCGTGTTCAGCACACGTTCAGCTCGGTGACATCCCTCTAGCTCTTGATCCAGTTGAGGACGAGGGAGAGTTCTGTCAGCACGATGGCGTGGTGACAGTGATGATGAAGTTACCGGCGCAGGGCTTCGCCAAAGCACTACAACGATATGACCGAGGTGTGTAACTGTGGAGGAGGGCACCGCACACGGCTAAGAGAAGACTTGGTGTGTCTTTGGGGTGCCCCCTCCAACGTATATAAAGGGGGGAGGAGAGGAAGCCGACCATAGGGGGGCACTCCATAGGGGAGTCCAACTAGGATTCCCAATCCTAGTTGGAGTCCCCTTCCTTTCCAAGAGAGGGAGAGAGAGAGGGAAGGAGGAAGAGGGGAGAAGGAAAGAGGGGGCGTGATACATCTCCAACGTATCTATAATTTTTTATTGTTCCATGCTATTATATTATCTGTTTTGGATGTTTAATGGGCTTTATTATGCACTTTTATATTATTTTTGGGACTAACCTATTAACCGGAGGCCCAGTGCAAATTGCTATTTTTTGCCTATTTCAGTGTTTCACAGAAAAGGAATATCAAACGGAATGAAACCTTCGGGAGAGTTATTTTTTGAACAAACGCAATCTAGGAGACTTGGAGTGGACGTCAAGGAAGCAACGAGGAAGCCACGAGGCAGGGAGGCGCGCCCAGGGGGGTAGGCATGCCCCCACCCTCGTGGGCCCCTTGTGGCGCCACCGACCTACTTCTTTCGCCTATATATACTCATATACCCTGAAAACATACGAGAGCACCACGAAACATTATTTCCACCGCCGCAACCTTCTGTACCTGTGAGATCCCATCTTGGGGCCTTTTACGGTGCTCCGCCGGAGGGGGAATCGATCACAGCGGGCTTCTACATCAACACCATAGCCTCTCTGATGATGTGTGAGTAGTTTACTGTAGACCTTCGGATCCATAGTTATTAGCTAGATGGCTTCTTCTCTCTCTTTGGATCTCAATACAAAGTTCTCATCAATTCTCTTGGAGATCTATTTGATGTAATTCTTTTTTGCGGTGTGTTTGTCGAGATCCGATGAATTGTGGGTTTATGATCAAGATTATCTATGAACAATATTTGGTTCTTCTCTGAATTCTTATATGCATGATTTGTTATCTTTGCAAGTCTCTTCGAATTATCAGTTTGGTTTGGCCTACTAGATTGATCTTTCTTGCAATGGGAGAAGTGCTTAGCTTTGGGTTCAATCTTGCGATGTCCTTTCCCAGTGACAGCAGGGGCAGCAAGGCACGTATTGTATTGTTGCCATCGAGGATAAAAAGATGGGGTTTATATCATATTGCTTGAGTTTATCCCTCTACATCATGTCATCCTGCCTAATGTGTTAATCTGTTCTTATGAACTTAATACTCTAGATGCATGCTGGATAGCGGTCGATGTGTGGAGTAATAGTGGTAGATGCAGAATCATTTCGGTCTACTTGTCGCGGGCGTGATGCCTATATACATGATCATGCCTAGATATTCTCATAACTATGCACTTTTCTATCAATTGCTCAACAGTAATTCATTCACCCACCATAAATTATGCTATCTTGAGAGAAGCCACTTGTGAAACCTATGGCCCCCGGGTCTATCTTCCATCATATTATTTTCCTATTAATTTACTATTTCTTCCATCTTTTATTTTGCAATCTTTACTTTCCAACCTATATCATAAAAATACCAAAAATATTTATCTTATTATCTCTATCAGATTTCACTTTTGCAAGTGCCCGTGAAGGGATTGACAACCCCTTTATCGCGTTGGTTGTAAGGTTCTTATTTGTTTGTGTAGGTACGAGGCGACTTGCGTGTAACCTCCTACTGGATTGATACCTTGGTTCTCAAAAACTGAGGGAAATACTTACGCTACTTTGCTGCATCACCCTTTCCTCTTCAAGGGAAAACCAACACATGCTCAAGAGGTAGCAAGAAGGATTTCTGGCGCCATTGCCGGGGAGGCCTACACCAAGTCAAGTCAAGTCAAGACATACCAAGTACCCATCACAAACACTTATCCCTCGCATTACATTATTTTCCATTTGCCTCTCTTTTTCCTCTTCCCATTTCACCCTTGCCGTTTTATTCGACTTCTTTTTCCGTTCATCTCTTTTCACTTGCTTCTCGTGTGCTTGTGTGTTGGATTGTTTGTCACGATGGCTCAAGACAATACAAAATTGTGTGACTTTTCCCATACCAACAACAACGATTTTCTTAGCACTCCGATTGCTCCTCTTACCGATGATGAATCTTGTGAAATTAATGCTGCTTTGTTGAATCTTGTCATGAAATATCAATTCTCTGGCCTTCCTAGTGAAGATGCCACTACACATCTAAACAACTTTGTTGATTTGTGTGATATGCAATGATATAGTTAAATTTAAGCTATTTCCGTTTTCGCTTAGAGATCGTGCTAAAACTCAGTTTTCGTCTTTGCCCAAAAATAGTATTGACTCATGGAATAAGTGCAAAGATGCTTTTATCTCTAAGTATTTTCCTCTCGCTAAGATCATCTCTCTTAGAAAAGATATTATGAATTTTAAGCAACTTGATCATGAGCATGTTGCACAAGCTTGGGAGTGGATGAAATTAATGATACGTAATTGCCCTACTCATGGTTTGAATTTATGGATGATCGTACAATTTTTTATGCTGGATTGGATTTTGCTTCTAGAAATCTTTTAGATTCGGCTACAGGAGGCACTTTTATGGAAATCACTTTAGGAGAAGCTACTAAACTCCCAGATAATATTATGGTTAAATATTCTTAATGGCACACCGAAAGATCTACTAGTAAAAAGGTTCATGCGATAGAAAAGATTAATGTTTTGAGTGGAAAGATGGATGAACTTATGACATTGTTTGCTAATAAGAGTGTTCCTTTTGATCCTAATGATATGCCTTTGTCTACTTTGATTTAGAATAATAATGAATCTATGGATGTTAATTTTGTTGGTAGGAACAATTTTGGTAACAACGCGTATAGAGGTAATTTTAATCCTAGGCCGTTTCCTAGTAATTCCTCTAATAATTATGGTAATTCCTACAACAACTCTTATGGAAATTATAATAAGATGCCCTTTGATTTTGAGATTAGTGTTAAAGAATTTATTAGTTCACAAAAGAATTTCAATGCTTTGCTTGAAGAAAAAATGCCTAAGATTGATGAGTTGGCTAGGAACATGGATAGAATTTCTCTTGACGTTGATTCTTTGAAACTTAGATCTATTCCACCTAAGCATGATATCGATGAGTCTCTCAAAGCTATGAGAGTTTCCATTGATGAGTGCAAAGAAAGAACCGCTAGGATGCGTGCTAAAAAAGATTGCTTTATGAAAGCGTGTTCTTCTAGTTTTCATGATAATAATGATGAAGATCTAAAAGTTATTGATGTTTCTCCTATTAAAACTTTGTTTTGCAATATGAATCTTGATAAAGATGGCACTGGAGATGAGTCAACTTTAGTTAAGAGGCGTCCCAATGATTCGGAGTTTTTAGATCTCGATGCAAAAATTGGTAAAAGTGGGATTGAAGAGGTCAAAACTTTAGGTAGCAATGAACCCACTATTTTGGATTTCAAGGAATTTAATTATGATAATTGTTCTTTAATAGATTGTATTTCCTTGTTACAATTGATACGTCTCCAACGTATCTATATTTTTTTATTGTTCCATGCTATTATATTACCCTTTTTGGATGTTTATGGGCTTTATTTCACACATTTATATCATTTTTGGGACTAACCTACTAACCGGAGGCCCAGCCCATATTGTTGTTTTATTACCTGTTTCAGTATTTCGAAGAAAAGGAATATCAAACGGAGTCCAAACGGAATGAAACCTTCGGAATCGTGATTTTTTGGAAGAATATCATCTTGGAGGCTTGGAGATCAAGTCTGAGGACCCTCGAGGAGCCCAGGAGAAAGGGGGGCGCCCCCCCCCCAACAGGGCGCGACCCCCTGTCTCGTGGACCCCTCGAGCACCCCCCGACCGACTTCTTTCGCCTATATAGTCCCACGTACCCTAAAAACATCCACAGAGAAGATAGATCGGGAGTTCCGTTGCCGCAAGCCTCTGTAACCACCAAAAACCTCTCGGGAGTCCGTTCCGGCACCCTGCCGGAGGGGGAACCCATCACCGGCGGCCATCTTCACCATCCCGACGCTCTCCATGACGAGGAGGGAGTAGTTCACCCTCGGGGCTGAGTGTATGTACCAGTAGCTATGTGTTTGATCTCTCTCTCTTTCTCTCTCTCTCTCTCTCTCTCTCTCTCTCTCTCTCGTGTTCTCTCTACGGCACGATCTTGATGTATCGCGAGCTTTGCTATTATAGTTGGATCTTATGATGTTCCTCCCCCTCTACTCTCTTGTGATGAATTGAGTTTCCCCTTTGAAGTTATCTTATCGGATTGAGTCTTTGATTTGAGAACACTTGATGTATGTCTTGCCGTGTTTATCCGTGGTGACAATGGGATATCACGTGCCACTTGATGTATGTTTTGGTGAACAACTTGCGGGTTCCGCCCATGAACGTATGCATAGGGGTTGGCACACGTTTTCTTGACTCCCCGGTAGAAACTTTGGGGCACTCTTTGAAGTCCTTTGTGTTGGTTGGATGAATCTAAGATTGTGTGATGCATATCGTATAATCATGCCCGCGGATACTTGAGGTGATAATGGAGTATCTAGGTGACATTAGGGTTTTGGTTGATTTGTGTCTTAAGGTGTTATTCTAGTACGAACTCTTTAATAGATCGATCCTAAAGAATAACTGTGAGGTGGTTTTGTACCCTACCATAATCTCTACGTTTGTTCTCCACTATTAGTGGCTTTGGAGTGACTCTTTGTTGCATGTTGAGGGATTGTTATATGATCTATCTATGTTATTATTGTTGAGAGAACTTGCACTAGTGAAAGTATGAACCCTAGGCCTTGTTTCCTACCATTGCAATACCGTTTACGCTCACTTTTATCATTAGTTACCTTGCTGTTTTTATATTTTCGGATTACGAAAACTTATATCTACTATCCATATTGCACTTGTATCACCATCTCTTCGCCGAACTAGTGCACCTATACAATTTACCATTGTATTGGGTGTATTGGGGACACAAGAGACTCTTTGTTATTTGGTTGCAGGGTTGTTCGAGAGAGACCATCTTCATACTACACCTCCTACGGATTGATAAACCTTAGGTCATCCACTTGAGGGAAATTTGCTACTGTCCTACAAACTTGTGCACTTGCAGGCCCAACAACATCTACAAGAAGAAGGTTGTGTAGTAGACATCAAGCTCTTTTCTAGCGCCGTTGCCGGGGAGGCTAGGTAAGCGGCACTCACTCACACCCCGTCAACTAAGCTCTTTTCTGGCGCCGTTGCCAGGGAGGAGTGCTTGAAGGTATATCTTTAGATCTTGCAATCGAATCTTTTTGTTTCTTGTTTTATCACTAGTTTAGTTTATAAAAGAAAATTACAAAAAAAATGGAATTGAGTTTGCCTCATACGCTTCATCTTTTTAATATCTTTCGTGAGTATGATGGGAAGGAAAATTGTGCCAAAGTGTTAGAAGAAGAATGCATTAAAATGTTTGGCACTAAATATTTGAATGATGAGCATGATTGCAATGTTGTTAGTATGAATTCCTTGAATATCCATGATGCTAATGATATGCAAAGCCACAAGCTTGGGGAAGCTATGTTTGATGAATATGATATTTTTTGTCCCCCAAGTTTTGATATACAAAGTTGTTATGATGAAAGCATGCCTCCTATTTATGACGATTATATTGATGAAAGTGGATTTGGAAGAGTGTCAACTTTATTTAGTGATTCGACTATCTTGGGAGAGGTTTCAATCGATTATGATGAGAACGAAGTTGCTACTTATGATGATTATTGTGATGAAACTTATGCTATAAAAAGTATTGATGATTATATTTGAAAATATTGTCATGATTATGATTACCTTTTTCTGAACATTACTCTTTTAATGTGGAAACAATTTTTAGTGTTCAAGTCTCTTATGATACTCCCACTATCCCGAATGAGAAGAATTTTGCTTATGTGGAGAGTAGTAAATTTTCTATGCTTGTAGATCATGAAATGAATGATTTAGGTGCTGGTTATATTGTTGAATTCATTCATGATTCTAATGAAAATTATTATGAGGGAGGAACATATGCTTCTAGGAATTGCAATAATATCAAGTTTCCTCTCTATGTGCTTAATTTTTTGAAGTTATGCTTGTTTTGTCTTCCTATGCTTGTTGATTATTGTTCCCATAAGTTGTTTTCTCAAAAAATCCCTATGCATAGGAAGTGGGTTAGACTTAAATGTGCTAGTCATATTCTTCATGATGCTCTCTTTATGTTTCAATTCGTATCTCTTATGTGAGCATCATTGAAATCATCATGCCTAGCTAGGGGTTAAATGATAGCGCTTGTTGGGAGGCAACCCAATTTTATTTTTGTTTCTTGCTTTTTGGTTCTGCTTAGTAATAAATAATCCATCTATTTTATGGTTAGATGTGTTTTCATGTTTTAATTAGTTTTTGTGCCAAGTAGAACCTTTGGGAAGACTTGGGTGAAGTATTTATGTTCATGTTGTAAAAAATAGAAACTTTAGCGCTCACGAGATTAGATTAAACTTTTTACTGGAGAGTGCTATTTAGTTGATTATTTTTGGAGATGATTACTAGACAAATTACTCAGGTCCACCAATTTATTTTAGAATTTTTGGAGTTCCAGAAGTTTGCTTTAGTTACAGATTACTACAGACTGTTCTGTTTTTGACAGATTCTGTTTTCATTGTGTTGTTTGCTTATTTTGATGAATCTATGGCTAGTAAAATAGTTTATAAACCATAGAGAAGTTGGAATACAGTAGGTTTAACACCAATATAAATAAATATTGAGTTCATTACAGTACCTTGAAGTGGTGTTTTGTTTTCTTTCGCTAACGGAGCTCACGAGTTTTATGTTAAGTTTTGTGTTGTGAAGTTTTCAAGTTTTGGGTAAAGATTCAATAGACTATGGAATAAGGAGTGGCAAGAGCCTAAGCTTGGGTATGCCCAAGGCACCCCAAGGTAATATTCAAGGACAACCAAGAGCCTAAGCTTGGGGATGCCCCGGATGGCATCCCCTCTTTCGTCTTTGTTCATCGGTAACTTTACTTGGAGCTATATTTTTATTCGCCACTTGATATGTGTTTTGCTTGGAGTGTCATTTTCTTTTGTTAGTATTTGCTTGATGTTATTTAGAGTAATGTTTTGCATCTTTATTTTCAATAAAAAAGTCAAGGATAGCCTTTGCCATGCTTATTTTGCTACTATACATGTTGCTGTTTGAAAACAGAAAGTTTACCGCTGTTGCAAAAATTCCCTAGAAAAGTAAGAGCATGATATAATGTTGAAACTTTTTGCATAATGAGCTCTGATAAATTACTACAGTGGGAATTTTATTTCATAATTTTTGGAGTTAGGGAAGTATTGATACTCTTGCATTCTTTGCAGACTGTACTGTTTTGTGAGATTGATGTTATATTTGCATATGTTTGCTTGTTTAATGATTCTATTTAAGGATAGGAGTATTAAATATGCAGAGACATTTAGTATTCAATGTTGAATAATAATTTTAGTGATTTGTCACAGTAGAAAATGATAAGGTTTTGCATTGGTTTATACTAACCTATCTCACGAGTTCTTGTTGAGTTTGGTGTGTATGAAGCTTTTGATAAAAAGAGAAACCATGGTATGAGAGGAATTAGGGAGACACAAAAGTTCAAGATTGGGGATTCCCAAGGCACCCCAAGATAATATTTCAAGAAGTCTCAAGCATCTAAGCTTGGGGATGCCCCGGTAGGCATCCCACCTTTCTTCTTCAACCACTATCGGTTAGCACCGGATGAGCCTAAGTTTTTGCTTCTTTACATGAGTTGTGCTATCCTTGCAATGCTATTTTATTTTGTTTTGCTTGATGTTTGAATACAATACCAAGATCTGAAATTCCTTAATGTTAGAGAGTCTTCACATAGTTGCACAATTATTTAACTACTCATTGATCTTCACTTATATCTTGTTGGAGTAGTTTGTCGTTTGCTCTAGTGCTTCACTTATATCTTTTAGAGCACGTCGGTGGTTTTATTTTGTAGAAATTAATGAACTCTCATGCTTCACTTATATTATTTTGAGAGTCTTAAACAGCATGGTAATTTGAATGAAAACTTTCATAGGAGGTGAACTGGATGCTATGATCAATTTGATACTTGATAATTGTTTTGAGATATGGAGGTAGTGATATTAAAGTCATGCTAGTTGGGTGATTATGAGTTTAAAGAATGCTTGTGTTGAACTTAGCAAGTCCCGTAGCATGCACGTATGGTTAAAGTTGTGTAACAAATTTGAAATATGAAGTGTACCTGGCTTGTGCATCCTTATGAGTGGCGGTCGGGGACGAGCGATGGTCTTTTCCTACCAATCTATCCCCCTAGGAGCATGCGCGTAGTGCTTGATTTTTGATGAATTCTAAATTTTTGCAGTAAGTATATGAGTTCTTTTGACTAATGTTGAGTCCATGGATTATACGCACTTTTACCTTTCCGCCATTGCTAGCCTCGTCGGTACCGTGCATTGCCCTTTCTCACCTTGAGAGTTGGTGCAAACTTCGCCGGTGCATCCAAACCCCGTGATATGATACGCTCTATCACACATAAGCCTCATTATATCTTCCTCAAAACAGCCACCATACCTCCCTATTTATGGCATTTCCATAGCCATTCCAAGATATATTGCCATGCAACTTTCCACCGTTCCGTTTATCATCATTATGACATACATTACTTTTGTCATATTGCCGTTGCATGATCATGTAGTTGACATCGTATTTGTGGCAAAGCCACCATGCATTATTTTTCATACATGTCACTCTTGATTCATTGCACCATCCCGGTACACCGCCGGAGGCATTCATATAGAGTCATATTTTGTTCTAGTTTTGAGTTGTAATTCATATGTTGTAATCAATGAAAGTGTGATGATCATCATTATTAGAGCATTGCCCAAAAATAAAAAAAATAAAAAAAAAAGAAGAAAGGCCAAAATAAAAAAGAAGGCCCAAAGAAAAAGAAAGAAAAAAAGAAAAAAAAGAAAATAAATAAAAAGGGGCAATGCTACTATCTCCTTTTCCACACTTGTGCTTCAAAGTAGGACCATGTCTTTCATATAGTGAGTCTCATATGTTGTCACTTTCATATACTAGTGGGAATTTTTCATTATAGAACTTGGCTTGTATATTCCTACGATGGGCTTCCTCAAATGCCCTAGGTCTTCGTGAGCAAGCAAGTTGGATGCACACCCACTAGTTTCCTTTTGTTGAGCATTCATTTATAGCTCTAGTGCATCCGTTGCATGGCAATCCCTACTCCTCATGTTGACATCAATTGATGGGCATCTCCATATCCCGTTAATTATCCTCGTCAATGTGAGACTTTCTCCTTTTTTGTCTTCTCCACACAATCCCCATCATCATATTCTATTCCACCCATAGTGCTATATCCATGGCTCGCGCTCATGTATTGCGTGAAGGTTGAAAAAGTTTGAGATTATTTAAGTATGAAACAATTGCTTGGCTTGTCATCGGGGGTATAGAAGTTGGGAACATCTTTGTGTGACGAAAATTAAGCATAGCCTGACTATATGATTATGTAGGGATGAACTTTCTTTTGCCATGCTATTTTGAGAAGACATGATTACTTTGATTAGTATGCTTGAAGTGTTACTATTTCTTTTATCAATATGAACTTTTATTTTGAATCATTTGGATCTGAACATTCATGCCACAATAAAGAAAATTACTTTGAGAATCATGCTAGGTAGCATTCCACATCAAAAATTCTGTTTTTATCATTTACATACTCGAGGACGAGCAGGAATTAAGCTTGGGGATGCTTGATACGTCTCCAACGTATCTATAATTTTTGATTGTTCCATGCTATTATATTACCCTTTTTGGATGTTTATGGGCTTTATTTCACACATTTATATCATTTTTGGGACTAACCTATTAATCGGAGGCCCAGCCCATATTGTTGTTTTATTGCTGTTTGAAGATTTCAAGAAAAGGAATATCAAACGGAGTCCAAATGGAATGAAACCTTGAATCGTGATTTTTGGAAGAATATCATCCCGAGGCTTGGAGATCAAGTCAAGACCCTCGAGGAGCCAGGAGATAGCCCCCCCTGGTGTAGCGCTACCTGTCTCGTGGACCCCTCGAGCACCCCTGACCGACTTCTTTCGCCTATATAGTCCCACGTACCCTAAAACATACACGGAGAAGATAGATCGGGAGTTCCGCCGCCGCACGCCTCTGTAGCCACCAAAAACCTCTCGGGAGTCCGTTCCGGCACCCTGCCGGAGGGGGAACCCATCACCGGTGGCCATCTTCACCATCCCGGTGCTCTCCATGACGAGGAAGGAGTAGTTCACCCTCGGGGCTGAGGGTATGTACCAGTAGCTATGTGTTTGATCTCTCTCTGTCTCGTGTTCTCTCTATGGAACGATCTTGATGTATTGCGAGCTTTGCTATTATAGTTGGATATTATGATGTTTCTCCCAATCTACTCTCTTGTGATGAATTGAGTTTCCCCTTTGAAGTTATCTTATCGGATTGAGTCTTTGATTTGCGAACACTTGATGTATGTCTTGCCGTGTTTATCCGTGGTGACAATGGGATATCACATGCCACTTGATGTATGTTTTGGTGACCAACTTGCGGGTTCCGCCCATGAACCTATGCATAGGGGTTGGCACATTTTTTCTTGACTCTCCGGTAGAAACTTTGGGGCACTCTTCGAAGTACTTTGTGTTGGTTGGATGAATCTGATATTGTGTGATGCATATCGTATAATCATGCCCACGGATACTTGAGGTGACAATGGAGTATCTAGGTGACATTAGGGTTTTGGTTGATTTGTTTCTTAAGGTGTTATTCTAGTACGAACTCTTTAATAGATCGATCTGAAAGAATAAATTTGAGGTGGTTTCGTACCCTACCATAATCTCTACGTTTGTTCTCCGCTATTAGTGGCTTTGGAGTGACTCTTTGTTGCATGTTGAGGGATTGTTATATGATCTATCTATGTTATTATTGTTGAGAGAACTTGCAGTAGTGAAAGTATGAACCCTAGGCCTTGTTTCCTACCATTGCAATACCGTTTACGCTCACTTTTATCAATAGTTACCTTGCTGTTTTTATATTTTTAGATTAAGAAAACTTATATCCACTATCCATATTGCACTTGTATCATCATCTCTTCGCCGAACTAGTGCACCTATACAATTTACCATTGTATTGGGTGTGTTGGGGACACAAGAGACTCTTTGTTATTTGGTTGCAGGGTTGTTCGAGAGAGACCATCTTCATCCTACGCCTCCAATGGATTGATAAACCTTAGGTCATCCACTTGAGGGAAATTTGCTACTGTCCTACAAACCTGTGCACTTGCAGGCCCAACAACGTCTACAAGAAGAAGGTTGTGTAGTAGACATCAACAATCCATGTTAAATTCTCCTCATGCTTATAGTCAAAAATAAAGCTTTTACCAAACATATCTTGATGCTCTAATGCAATCCTAAGAAGAAAAGCTTGAATTGGAAGTTTCTATCCCTAGAAAACTTTATGATGAGTGGGAACCTAATATTACAATTAAGATTAAAGATCATGAATGCTATGCTTTGTGTGATTTGGGTGTTAGTGTTTCCACGATTCCAAAAACTTTGTGTGATGTGTTAGGTTTCCGTGAATTTGATGATTGTTCTCTAAATTTGCACCTTGCGGAATCCACCATTAAGAAACCTATGGGAAGGATTAATGATGTTCTTATTTTTGCAAATAGGAATTATGTGCTTGTAGATTTCATCATTCTTGATATAGATTGCAATCCTACATGTCCTCTTATTCTTGGTAGACGTTTCCTTAGAACGATTGGTCCAATTATTGATATGAAAGAAGGAAATATTATATTCCAATTTCCGTTAAGGAAAGGCATGGAACACTTTCCTAGAAATAAAATTAAATTACCTTATGAATCTATTATGAGAGCCACTTATGGATTGCATACCAAAGATGATAGTACCTAGATCCATTCTTGCCTTTATGCCTAGCTAGAGACGTTAAACGATAGCGCTTGTTGGGAGGCAACCCAATTTTATTTTTGTTTCTTGCTTTTTGTTTCTGTTTAGTAATAAATAATTCATCTAGCCTCTGTTTGGATGTTTTTATATTTTAATTAGTGTTTGTGCCAAGTAGAACCAATAGGATCTTCTTGGGTGATAGTTGTTTGATCTTGCTGAAAAAGACAGAAACTTTGCGCTCATGAAAATAATTGTTAAAATTCACGAGAATGTGATAAAATACCAATTCTTTTTGCAGTAGATCAATATACAAAATTTCCAGGTTGTCCTAGTGTTTCCGAATTTTTGGAGTTCCATAAGTATTAGAACAAATCTGATTGCTACAGACTGTTCTGTTTTTGACAGATTTTGTTTTTCGTGTGTTGTTTGCTTATTTTGATGAATCTGTGGCTAGTATTGGGTGGTATGAACCATAGAGAAGTTGGAATACAGTAGGTTTAACATCAATATAAATAAAGAATGAGTTCACTACAGTACCTTGAAGTGGTGATTTGTTTTCTTATACCAACAGAGCTCATGAGAATTTCTGTTGAGTTTTGTGTTGTGAAGTTTTCAAGTTTTGGGTAAATATTTGATGGATTATGGAATAAGGAGTAGAAAGAGCCGAAGATTGGGGATGCCCAAGGCAACCCAAGGTAAAATTCAAGGACAACCAAAAGCCTAAGCTTGGGGATGCCCCGGAAGGCATCCCCTCTTTCGTCTTCGTCCATCGGTACTTGAGGCTATATTTTTATTCAGCACATGATATGTGTTTTGCTTGAAGCATCTTGTATGATTTGAGTCTTTGCTTTTTAGTTTACCACAATCATCCTTGATGTACACACCTTTTGGAGAGATGCACATGAATCGGAATTTATTAGAATACTCTATGTGCTTCACTTATATCTTTTGAGCTAGATAGTTTTGCTCTAGTGCTTCACTTATATCTTTTAGAACACGGTGGTGGTTTTATTTTATAGAAATTATTGATCTCTCATGCTTCACTTATATTATTTTGAGAGTCCTCTAGAACAGCATGGTAATTTGCTTTGGCTATAAAATTAGTCCTAATATGATAGGCATCCAAGTTGGGTATAATAAAAACTTTCATAAGAAGTGCATTGATTACTATGAGAAGTTTGATACTTGATGATTGTTTTGAGATATGAAGATGGTAATATTAGAGTCGTGCTAGTTGAGTAGTTGTGAATTTGAGAAATACTTGTGTTGAAGTTTGCAAGTCCCATAACATGCACATATGGTAAACGTTGTGTGACAAATTTCAAACATGAGGTGTTCTTTGATTGTCATCCTTATGAGTGGCGGTCGGGGACGAGCGATGGTATTTTCCTACCAATCTATCTCCCTAGGAGCATGCACGTAGTGCTTGGTTTTTGATGACTTGTAGATTTTTGCAATAAGTATGTGAGTTCTATATGACTAATGTTGAGTCCATGGATTATACGCACTCTCACCTTTCTATCATTGCTAGCCTCTTCGGTACCGTTCATTGCCCTTCTCACATTGAGAGTTGGTGCAAACTTCGCCGGTGCATCCAAACCCCGTGATACGATACGCTCTATCACACATAAACCTCCTTATATCTTCCTCAAAATAACCACCATACCTACCTATTATGGCATTTCCATAGCCATTCCAAGATATATTGCCATGCAAGTTTTCACCGTTTCATTTATTATGACACACTTCGTCATTGTCATATTGCCTTGCATGCTCATGTAGTTGACATCGTATATGTGGCAAAGCCACCATGCATAATTTATCATACATGTCACTCTTGATTCATTGCCCATCCCGGTACACCGCCGGAGGCATTCATATAGAGTCATACTTTGTTCTAGTATCGAGTTGTAATCATTGAGTTGTAAATAAATAGAAGTGTGATGATCATCATTAATAGAGCATTATCTCATAAAAAAGGCCAAAAAAAGGGGAAGGCCAAATAAAAAAAGGAAAAAAAGATAGGCCAAAAAAAAGAAAGGCCCCCCCAAAAATAAAAAGGGACAATGCTACTATCTTTTTTTTCCCACACTTGTGCTTCAAAGTAGCACCATGATCTTTATGGTAGAGAGTCTCTTGTTTTGTCACTTTCATATATTAGTGGGAACTTTTCATTATAGAACTTGGCTTGTATGTTCCAACAATGGGATTCCTCAAATGCCCTAGGTCTTCGTGAGCAAGCAAGTTGGATGCACACCCACTTAGTTTCTTTTGTTGAGCTTTCATACATTTATAGCTCTAGTGCATCCGTTGCATGGCAATCCCTACTCCTTGCATTGACATCAATTGATGGGCATCTCCCTAGCCCGTTGATTAGCTGCGTCAACGTGAGAATTCCTTCCTTTTTGTCTTCTCCACACAACCCCCATCATTATATTCTATTCCACCCATAGTGCTATGTCCATGGCTCACGCTCATGTATTGCGTGAAAGTTGAAAAAAGTTTGAGATTACTAAAGTATGAAACAATTGCTTGGCTTGTCATCGCGGTTGTGCATGATGAGAGCATTTTTGTGTGACGAAAATGAAGCATAGCCAAACTATATGATTTTGTAGGGATAAGCTTTCTTTGGCCATGTTATTTTGAGAAGACATAATTGCTTAGTTAGTATGCTCGAAGTATTAATATTTTTATGTCAATATTAAACTTTTGTGTTGAATCTTTCAGATCTGAACATTCATGCCACAATAAAGAGAATTACTTAGAAAATTATGTTAGGTAGAATTCCACATCAAAAAATCTATTTTTATCATTTACCTACTCGAGGACGAGCAGGAATTAAGCTTGGGGATTCTTGATACGTCTCCAATGTATCTATATTTTTTTATTGTTCCATGCTATTATATTATCTGATTTGGATGTTTAATGAGATTTATTATGCACTTTTATATTATTTTTGGGACTAACCTATTAACCGGAGGCCCAGTGCAAATTGCTGTTTTTTTGCCTATTTCGGTGTTTCGTAGATAAGGGATATCAAACAGAATCCAAACGGAATGAAACCTTCGGGAGAGTTATTTTTTGGAACAAACGCAATCCAGGAGACTTGGAGTGGACGTCAAGGAAGCAACGAGGAAGCCACGAGGCAGGTGAGGGAGTCCTGGATTAGGGGGTGTCCGGATAGCCGAACTATCACCGTTGGCCGGACTCCTGGACTATGAAGATACAAGATTGAAGACTTCGTCCCGTGTCCGGATGGGACTTTCCTTGGCGTGGAAGGCAAGCTTGGTGATACGGATATGTAGATCTCCTACCATTGTAACCGACTCTGTGTAACCCTAACCCTATCCGGTGTCTATATAAACCAGAGGGTTTTAGTCCGTAGGACGAACAACAATCATACCATAGGCTAGCTTCTAGGGTTTAGCCTCTCTGATCTCGTGGTAGATCCACTCTTGTACTACCCATATCATCAATATTAATCAAGCAGGAGTAGGGTTTTACCTCCATCGAAAGGGCCCGAACCTGGGTAAAAACATCGTGTCCCGAGATCCGCACAGTTCAGGACCCCCTGCCCAAGATCCGCTGGTTTTGACACCGACACTGGTGCTTTCATTGAGAGTTCCTCTGTGTCGTCATCCTTAGGCCCGATGGCTCCTTCGATCATCAACAACGACGCGGTCCAGGGTGAGACTTTTCTCCCCGGATAGATCTTCGTATTTGGCGGCTTTGCACTGCGCGCCAATTCACTTGGCCATCTAGAGCGGATCGAAAGCTACGGCCCTAGACATCAGGTCAGGTTTGGGAGTTTGAACTACACGGCCGACATCCGCGGATACTTGATCTTCGACGGATTCGAGCCACAGGCAAGCGCGCCGCACTGTCTCGATGGGCACGATGTAGCTCTGCCGCCGAACAGTGCCCTGGAGGCCGCACCAGCGTCCGCTCCGACCCTTAGCTCAGAGCCGACTCCGCCGATCGAGGACGAGTGGCTGGACACCGCCTCGGGGGCTACGATCTCTCGGCGATTGAGCGAACACCATCCCTGTCGCTGCGAATCCGTGACTCCAAGGTGCGGACTCCTCTCCGGACTACGAACCTCCCGCGCCCCGGCCAATCGAATCCGATTGGGCGCCGGTCATGGAGTTCACTGCCGCGGACATCTTTCAGCACTCGCCCTTTGGCGACATCCTGAATTCACTAAATTCTCTCTCTTTATCAGGAGAGCCCTGGCCGGACTACGGCCAGGAAGGTTGGGATGCGGACGACGAAGAAATTCAACGCCCACCCACCACCCACTTGTAGCCACTGTCGATGATTTAACCGACATGCTCGACTTCGACTCCGAAGACATCGACGGTATGGACGACGATGCTGTAGACAACCAAGATCCGGCGCCTACAGAGCACTGGAAGGCCCCTCGTCATACGACATATACATGGTGCACATCCCAAAAGATGGGAATGGCGATGGAACAGCGGAGGATGACCCCTCCAAGAAACATCCCAGGCGCCGGCGTTAGCGGCGCCGCTCTAAATCCCGCCACAGCAAAAATGGTGATAACGGCACGGGAGATAATGACACCCCGGACAGTGCCGAAGACAACCTCCTCTAGCAGGATTCAGCACAGGAGGAGGGAGAAGCTAGCCCTCATGATAGAGCGGCAGACAGGGAGGTGGAGGACGATAATTATATGCCTCCCTCCGAAGATGAGGCAAGCCTCGACGACGACGAATTTTTCATGCCGGAGGATCCCGCCGAACAGGAGCGTTTCAAACGCAGGCTTATGGCCACGGCAAGCAGCCTCAAGAAAAAGCAGCAGCAGCTTAGAGCTGACTAAGACTTGGTAGCTGACAGATGGACTGAAGTCCTTGCAGCTGAAGAGTACGAACTCGAACGCCCCTCCAAGAGATACCCAGAACGCAGGCTGCTACCCCAATTAGAGGAGGAAGCACCCAAACCTACATCTCCAGCGCATGATGCGGCCGACCGGCCACCCCATGGCCGCGACAGAGAGGCCTCTAGGCCCTCCATTCAAGCCGCACCCCGGCGTCGCTCGAAAAGTACCAAGGCACGGGGAAACGCGTCAGACCTGCAAGACATATTGGAGGACAAGGCAAGGCAAACAAGATCGATCTACGGATCGCGTGGGCGCCCCATGACACGTGATGATAACCGTCACGCCGGATAAAACAATTCTGGCCGGGACGAACACAGTAGACAAAGCTCATTTGAGTTGCGTCGTGATATAGCTCAATACAGAGGCACCGCACACCCACTATGCTTCACAGACGAAGTGATGGATCATCAAATCCCCGAGGGTTTCAAACTCGTAAACATCAAATCATACGATGGCACAAAATATCCTATGGTTTGGATCAAGGACTACCTCCTCCATATCCACATGGCCCGCGGTGATGATCTACACGCCATCAAATACCTCCCACTCAAGCTTAAAGGACCAGCTCGACATTGGCTTAATAGCTTGCCAGCAGGATCAATTGGTTGTTGGGAGGACCTGGAAGCCGCATTCCTTGATAACTTCCAGGGCACATATGTGCGACCACCAGACGCCGATGACCTCAGCCACATAATTCAGCAGCCAGAAGAATCGGCCAGACAATTCTGGACACGGTTCCTAACCAAGAAAAATCAAATCATTGACTGTCCGGATGCAGAGGCCCTTGCAGCCTTCAAACATAACATCTGCGACGAGTGGCTCGCCCGGCACCTAGGACAGGAAAAGCCAAAATCCATGGCAGCGCTCACAACACACATGACCCGCTTCTACGCGGGAGAGGATAGCTGGCTAGCTCGTAGTAACAACTTGACCAAAAACCCTGGTAGTTCGGATACCAAGGACAGCAATGGCGGTCGCGTTGCAACAAGCACAAGCGCCGCGTTAACAGCGATAATCTGAAGATATCTGCGATCAATGCGGATTCAGAGGCTCTAAACCCGGTCGTGAAAAAAGCTGTTCAAAAGAAATATTCAGGGCCCATCAATCTGGACCGAATACTCGATCGCTCGTGCCAAATACATGGCACCCTGAAAAACCAGCCAACCACACCAACAGGGATCGTTGGGTCTTCAAACAGCGAGCAAGTTAAATGCGAACTCAATGACAAGGGGCTGCATAGCGATGACGAGGAGGAGCCCGGCTGCCGAACAATAGAGGACGAAGGGCTTCCCCCACAAGTGCGGACGGTGAACATGATATCGCAACCCACATACCCAAAAGGGAGCGGAAGCGTGCACTAAGGGACGTATATGCGATGGAGCCAGTCGCCCCAAAGTTCAACCCATGGTCCTCCTGCCCGATCACCTTTGATCGAAGGGACCATCCCACTAGCATCCGCCACGGCGGATTCACCGCATTGGTTCTTGACCCAATCATCGATGGATTTCACCTCACTAGAGTCCTGATGGACGGCGGTAGCAGGCTGAACCTGCTCTATGAGGATACAGTGCGCAAAATGGGCATAGACCCCTCAAGGATTAAACCCACAAAGACGACCTTTAAAGCGTCATACCAGGTGTAGAGGCCAATTGTACAGGCTCGATTACACTCGAAGTGGTCTTGGATCCCGAATAACTTCCGGCGAAGAGTTAATCTTCGACATAGTCCCGTTCATAGCGGCTATCATGCATTGCTTGGGCGAACCGCATTTGCAAAGTTCAATGCGGTGCTGCACTCGCATACCTCAAGCTCAAAGATGCGGGCCCTCGAGGAGTAATCACGGTCAATGGAAACACCGAACGCTCTCTCCGAACGGAGGAGCATACGGCGGCCCTCGCGGCGGAGGTGCAAAGCAGCCTCTCACAGCAATTCTCGAGTCCGGCTACTAAACGTCCGGGCACCGTCAAGCGCGCCCGGAGTAATCTACAACAAGACCGCCTGGCACGATCCGAGCACGCGTAGCAATCCGGCCCCAACCCCAGCCCTCGCGAAATTGCAAAGCTAGTACTACGCGTACATAACTACGCTCTGGAGATACCATGGGCATAAGGGGAGGGGCACGACCACGGCACACCCAGAATGCGGCTCAACCACACCAGGGGCTCCCGATTGTGTCATTCTTTTTCTTTCTTCTTTTCTCTTACTTTCAGGACTCCGTTTTTCAGAAGCCCTGTCCGGCTCTAGAATTGTCGAACTCACGATGCAACAGCCAGGGAAGCAGAAAGCTACGTCGAGTGTCCAGGTGGTCTCTACTATGAGTATTATACCTGTTTTACATACCATCCCGCAGCTTACCCCTGGAGGGGGACATGTCAAATAGTCACATCCCTTGCTTATCGCACTATTTTTATCGTTCTGCTTTCATTGTAGTACCTTTTTGAATAAACAATACATAGCTTTTGCCTATTATTGCACTCCTTTCTTTATCTATATATATATGTTCATTCATGAAACGTTGCACCCATACACTTTGGTACGGCCAATACACCAGGGGCTTAAGTACCCCAAAAATATGGTGTGATAAGTCCGAACACTTTCACAAGTGCGGCACCCCGAACTTATAGCATTATATGCATCGGCTCCGAATCATGTCTTGGGTCAATAGTTGGGTTTGCCCGGCTCCCATGTTTTGGTACCTTACGTTCCGTTATATCGGCTAAGGTAGCGTTGGGAGAACCACTGCGATTGTGCCCCGGTTGAGCTGGGTTGAGCACCTCAGTGGAGAAGGCTAAAACTGACCGTCATGATAGGGCGAGAGCCGGTCGCTGTTCGAGAGGTTTTTTCGGGTCCCTAAAGACTTATGCCGCTTAGAGCGAGGAGTCGGCATTGTCCGGCCAAGGCGTGGATAGCGCCACGAACTCGGTCTTCCGAGTACTAGGGGCTTCGCCGAAGTTTAAAATTATAGAATTCTATGGCTAAGTGAGAGTGTTCAAGCACTATAGTCCGGTTGCCTTGTTCGTTGCGTTGAGCGCCTCCCTCGAAGGGCCCAAGAATGGGAACAAGAGCGCTCAAGTTTATCCCGAACACCCCAGCACTCGTGGCATGGGGGTTGAAGCCAACGACTTGCCATCTTTCAAATTTGATAAACGGCCGCACAAAAGGTAATATTTTAAATTCACAAGCGTTGCTTAGCGCATATGAACAAGTTTTCAGCATACAGGATAACAAATGCGAGTCTATTCAAAAATTACATCTTTGGAGCATTCACCCGCTATAAGGCGGGCACCCTTCAGGACGCCCTCATAGTACATTTCGGGCTTGCGATGCTCCTTGCCCTTCGGTGGCCCGTCAGTCACAAGCTTCTCAGCATCCATCTTGCCCCAGTGCACTTTGGCACGGGCAAGGGCCCGACGGGCACCTACAATGCAGACGGAGCGCTTGATGACTTCAATCCATGGACGGGCGTCCACCAGCCGCCGCACTAGCCCGAAGTAGCTCCCAGGCATGGCTTCCAATGGCCACAGCCGAATTATGAGGCCCTTCATGGCCTGTTCGGCGACCTTGTGGAGCTCGACCAGCTGCTTCAGCTGGTCGCTCAGGGGCACCGGATGTCCGGCCTCAGCATACTAAGACCAGAACACCTTTTTCATCGAGCTCCCCTCCTTGGCACGGTAGAACGCGGCAGCATCAGACACACTACGGGGCAGATTTGCGAATGCTCCTGGAGAGCTCCGGATTTGGGTAAGTAATAGATAATTCACTTTCACATGCTTGCTTTGCATAAAGAATGCCTTACCCGCCGCTATCTTCTTTAATGATTCAATTTCCTGGAGGGCTTTTTGGGCTTCGGCCTTAGCGGCTTTGGCACTTTCAAGAGCCGAGGCGAGCTCGGACTCTCGAGTCTTCGAGTCACGCTCCAAACTCTCGTGTTTTTTCACGAGAGCCCAGAGCTCTTGCCGCACCTCCGCCGCCCGCGCCTCCTGCTTCTCTCGCTCGGTGCGCTCCGCGGCCGCTTTGCTTTCGGCCGTGGACACCGCTTCCTTTAGGGTCGCCACCTCGTTCGTGGCCCCTACAATACCCACGTTAGTCCTGTCATTTTTGCAACCAAATCCTTTCTATAAGGTATTACTTTAAGAAGGTATTACTTACCTTCCTTGTCCTCGAGCTGCTTCTTGGCAAGGCCGAGCTCGTTCTCGGACCGCTCGAGGCTCTACTTCAATGCATTGACCTCCGCAGTCAGTGCGGCAGAGGTCAGCAGCGCAGCCTGAATTCCCATATTGACATACTTATGTTAGACTCCTGCGTATATCTTTCTAGATCCTCAGTCCGGTTTTTCTTTCCGAACACCGAACTAAGCATCAGGGGCTACTGTCTATGCGGTAATATTTTTATATATTCTAAACTTACCTCAAAGCCTGTTAGAAGGCTGGTATAGGCTTCAGTCAGCCCGCACTTGGCGGACTGAACTTTCTGGATCACCACACTCATAATAGTGTGGTGCTCCTCGTCGATGGAGGCACCGTTAAGCGCCTCCAGCAAGCTATCCGGTGCCTCCGGATGGACGGAGGTCACCGGCGTCGCACTCTTACCCTTCTTCTGAAGGGCGCTTGCGGACTTCGAACCACTAAAGGTTTGATGCAGTCAGCACAGGGCCGGACTTAGAGCCCTCTGGGGTTTCGCCCCCTTTGCGCCCGGAGTCCGGGAGGTCGCCTTGCGGCGCCTCCAGGACCACCTCCTCCTGGTTGGGCCCCTCTTGGGATTCCACCGCGATGTCGTCTGCGTCACGAGGAGAGGAGGCGGTCGGAAGTGAAGTGCCATTCACATCCGACGAATCCAGGGAGCCGCTCGACGAAGCGGCGAGCTCGCCCTTGGGCGGGCTACATGGTTTTATTCGGCGTTAGAAGACACTATGCGACAAATAAAAAGTCATGAGCTATTCCGGAGTCCGGACACTTATGATCTCGCCAGGGGCTTGGCCCTCGGTGGCCACTCCTCCTCGTCGTTGTCGGCGTTGGCGGAGAAGTCCGAAGGAAGGGTCCTTCCTTTCTTGGACCCTCCGACCTCCCCAGTCGGGGCGGCCTTCCTTTTCTTCTCTCCCCCCACTGGGGGAGAGGCTTCTTTTTCCTCCTCCTCGTCCTCAGGGGAGGATTCCGCCTCAGAGTTGTCGGACAATGAGTCCGACAGTACCTAGCGCTGGGAGCTCCTTCGAGTTCCCATGGCCTTTTTCTTGGCCTTCTTCTCCGGCACCACGTGATGTGCCGGAGCCAGCAGCCCCGTCAATCGGGCGTCCGCTGGATCTTCGGCAAGGGCGGACAGCCAATCTGTCCGGGCGTCTTCACCGATCTGTCAAAGGTTAGGGAGTTTTAGATCCCGCATAGAGTAAAACTATGAAAAAAGAGTCCCATAAAGGGTAAAATAACTTACCTCGCTGGCTTGACGCTGCGAGCTGAATCCGCGATCTTCGGTAGCGGATGCGGGAGCTTCGGCGCCCTTGAACAGCACCTTCCAGGCATCTTCGTACGTAGTGTCGAAGAGCCGGCTCAAGGTTCGGTGTTGTGCCGGATCAAACTCCCACAAATTGAAGGCCCGTTGCTGGCATGGGAGAATCCAGTGGATGAGCATCACCTGGATTACGTTGACAAGCTTGAGATTCTTGTCCAGCAGGTTTCGGACGCAGGTTTGGAGTACGGACAGCTCTTCCGAATCACCCCACGTCAGGCCCGTCTCTTTCCATGATGTGAGCCGTGTGGGGAAGCTAGATCGGAATTCGGGGGCCGCCGCCCATTAAGAGTCGTGCGGCTCGGTGATGTAGAACCACCCCGATTGCCACCCCTTCACGGTCTCCACAAAGGAGCCCTCGAGCCATAGGACTTTGGCCATCTTGCCAACCATGGCACCTCCGCACTCCGCTTGGCGGCCTCCCACTACCTTCGGCTTGACATTGAAGGTCTTCAGCCATAAGCCGAAGTGGGGCTGGATGCAGAGAAAGGCCTCGCACGCGACGATAAACGCCGAGATGTTGAGGATGACGTTCGGGGCCAGATCGTGGAAATCCAGGCCGTAGTAGAACATGAGCCCCCGGACAAATGGGTGAAGTGGAAAACCTAGTCCGCGGAGGAAGTGGGTGAGAACACCACCCTCTCATGGGGCCTGGGGTGGGAATGAGCTGCCCTCGTTGGGGAGCCGGTCGCGATGTCATTGGACAATTATCCGCCATCCGCAGCTTTTGACTTGTCCCTCCGTGTGGAGGAGACCATGCACTTGCCTCCCGCTCTGGACATGGCTGGAGAAGGTTGAGGAGGATGTGCGGACTTGGGCGCTGGAGCTCGAGTCTTGAAATGGATGAGCAAAGGAGGAAGAAGGCGTGGGTTAAAGGTGGATCCTTATCCCTTATATGGGCGGACGAAGCTATCGTCCCCGCCACTGGTAAAACTTCGCTTATCTCCCAAGCGTCATAATCAATGGCGCGTTTGGGTTACTACGCCCGTATTGATGAGGACCCCGAATAAGGGGCACGATCTCCGCTCGATAAGGCGTGCGAAGAAACCGCCTCGCTAAACGCTACCGAGGTGGAACGATAAACGATTCGTATAAAGGCTGGCCGTGGTGTGATGTCACGCCGCGGAATACGTCAGCAGATCTGTGCAAAGGTTATTCTCTCTACGGTGGTATGTGGAACTTGTTTTGCGAGCGGACACTATCCTTGTGTTCAAAATATTCTATGAAGTATTCGGAGGAGGAACCCGCCTTGCAATGCCAAGACAATATGCGCGTCGGATTAAATCGTCATTGAAGCCTGGTTCGAGGCTACTCTTGAGGAGTCCACGGATTAGGGGTGTTCGGATAGCGAACTATCACCGTTGGCGGACTCTGGACTATGAAGATACAAGATTGAAGACATCGTCCCGTGTCCGGATGGGACTTTCCTTGGCGTGGAAGGCAAGCTTGGCGATACGGATATGTAGATCTCCTACCATTGTAACAGACTCTGTGTAACCCTAACCCTATCCGGTGTCTATATAAACCGGAGGGTTTTAGTCCGTAGGACAAACAACAATCATACCATAGGCTAGCTTCTAGGGTTTAGCCTCTCTGATCTCGTGGTAGATCCACTCTTGTACTACCCATATCATCAATATTAATCAAGCAGGAGTAGGGTTTTACCTCCATCGAGAGGGCCCGAACCTGGGTAAAAACATCGTGTCCCTTGTCTCCTGTTACCATCAGCCTAGACGCACAGTTCGGGACCCCCTACCCGAGATCCGCCGGTTTTGACAGCGACAGCAGGGAGCCCCCCCCCCCCCACCCTCGTGGCCCCCTCGTGGCTCCACCGACCTACTTCTTTCGCCTATATACACTCATATACCCTGAAAACATCCGAGAGCACCATGAAACCTTATTTCCACTGCTGCAACCTTCTGTACCCGTGAGATCCCATCTTGGGGCCTTTTCCGGTGCTCCGCCGGAGGGGAAATCGATCACGGAGGGCTTCTACATCAACACCATAGCCTCTCCGATGATGTGTGAGTAGTTTACCAAAGACCTTCGGGTCCATTGTTATTAGCTAGATGGCTTCTTCTCTCTCTTTGGATCTCAATACAAAGTTCTCCTCGATTCTCTTGGAGATCTATTCGATGTAATTCTTTTTTGCGGTGTGTTTGTCGAGATCCAATGAATTGTGGGTTTATGATTAAGATTATCTATGAACAATATTTGGTTCTTCTCTGAATTCTTATATGCATGATTTGTTATCTTTGCAAGTCTCTATGAATTATCAGTTTGGTTTGGCCTACTAGATTGATCTTTCTTGCAATGGGAGAAGTGCTTAGCTTTGGGTTCAATCTTGCGGTGTCCTTTCCCAGTGACAGCAAGACATGTATTGTATTGTTTCCACCGAGGATAAAAAGATGGGGTTTATATCATATTGCTTGAGTTTATCCCTCTACATCATGTCATCTTGCCTAATGCATTACTCTGTTCTTATGAACTTAATACTCTAGATGCATGCTGGATAGCGGTCGATGTGTGGAGTAATAGTAGTAGATGCAGAATCGTTTCGGTCTACTTGTCACAGACGTGATGCCTATATACATGATCATGCCTAGATATTTTCATAACTATGCACTTTTCTATCAATTGCTCGACAGTAATTCGTTCACCCACCATAAATTATGCTATCTTGAGAGAAGCCACTAGTGAAACCTATGGCCCCCGGGTCTATCTTCCATCATATTATTTTCCTATTAATTTACTATTTCTTCCGTCTTTTATTTTGCAATCTTTACTTTCCAATCTATATCATAAAAATACCAAAAATATTTATCTTATTATCTCTATCAGATCTCACTTTTGCAAGTGGCCGTGAAGGGATTAACAACCCCTTTATCGCGTTGGTTGCAAGGTTCTTATTTTTTTGTGTAGGTACGAGGCGACTTGCGTGTAACCTCCTACTGGATTGATACCTTGGTTCTCAAAAACTGAGGGAAATTCTTACGCTACTTTGCTGCATCACCCTTTCCTCTTCAAGGGAAAACCAACACATGCTCAAGAGGTAGCAGGGCGCCGCCCCCTCCCTAGTCCAATTCGGACTGGCCAGGGGGGAGCGGCCTCCCTTGTGGCCCTCCTCTCCTTTCCACTAAGGCCCATGAACTTCCAGCGGGGGGTTGTTCAGTAACCACCGGCTCAAACTCATCCAAAACAACCCGAACCATTCTGGTGTCCAAATGTAACCTTCCAATATATGAATCTTTACCTCTCGACCATTTCGAGACTCCTCTTCATGTCCGTGATCTCATCCGGGACTCCGAACAAACTTCAGTCATCAAATCACATAACTCATAATACAAATCGTCATCGAACGTTAAGCGTGAGGACCCTACGGGTTCGAGAACTATGTAGACATGACTGAGACACATCTCCGGTCAATAACCAATAGCGGAACCTGGATGCTCATATTGGCTCCTACATCTATGAAGATCTTTATTCAAACAGCATAACAACATACGTTGTTCCCTTTGTCATCGGTATGTTATTTGCCCGAGATTCGATCATCGGTATCATCATACCTAGTTCAATCTCGTTACCGGCAAGTCTCTTTACTCGTTCCGCAATGCATCATCCCGTAACTAACTCATTAGTCACATTTCTTGTAAGTCTTATAGTGATGTGCATTACCTAGAGGGCCCAGAGATACCTCTCCGATACACGGAGTGACAAATCCTAATCTCGATCTATGCCAACTCAACAAACACCATCGGAGACACCTATAGAGCATCTTTATAATCACCCAGTTATGTTGTGACGTTTGATAACACACAAGGTGTTCCTACGGTAACCGGGAGTTGGATAATCTCATAGTTAGAGGAACATGTATTAGTCATGATGAAAGCAATAGCAATAAAAAAACGACCATTAATGCTAAGCTAACGGATGGGTCTTATCCATCACATCATTCTCTAATGATGTGATCCCGTTCATCAAATGACAACATATGTCTATGGTTAGGAAGCTTAACCATCTTTGATTAACGAGCTAGTCTAGTGGAGGCATACTAGGGACACTCTGTTTGTCTATGTATTCACACATGTACTACGTTTCCGGTTAATACAATTCTAGCATGAAAAATAAACATTTATCATGATGTAAGGAAATATAAATAACAACTTTATTATTGCCTCTAGGGCATATTTCCTTTAGTCTCCCACTTGCACTAGAGTCAATAATCTAGATTACATAGTAATAATTCTAACACCCATGGAGTCTTGGTGCTGATCATGTTTTGCTCGTGAGAGAGGCTTAGTCAATGGGTCTGCAACATTCAGATCTGTATGTATCTTGCAAATCTCCATGTCTCCCTCCTTGACTTGATCGTGGATGGATTGAAGCGTCTCTTGATGTGTTTGGTTCTCTTGTGAAATGTGGATTCCTTCGCCAAGGCAATTGCTCCAGTATTGTCACAAAAGATTTTCATTGGACCCGATGCACTAGGTATGACACCTAGATCGGATATGAACTCCTTCATCCAGACTCCTTCATTTGCTGCTTTCGAAGCAGTTATTTACTCTGCTTCACACGTAGATCCTGCCACGATGCTCTGCTTGGAAGTGCACCAACTGACAGCTCCACCATTCAATATAAATACGTATCCGGTTTGTGACTTAGAGTCATCCGGATCAGTGTCAAAGCTTGCATCAACGTAACCATTTACGATGACCTCTTTGTCACCTCCATAAACGAGAAACATATCCTTAGTCCTTTTCAGGTATTTCAGGATGTTCTTGACCGATGTCCAGTGATCCACTCCTGGATTACTTTGGTACCTCCCTGCTAAACTAATAGCAAGGCACACATCAGGTCTGGTACACAACATTGCATACATGATGGAACCTATGGCTGAGGCATAGGGAATGACTTTAATTTTCTCTATATCTTCTGCAGTGGTCGGGCATTGAGTCTGACTCAAGTTCACACCTTGTAACACAGGCAAGAACCCTTTCTTTGACTGGTCCATTTTGAACTTCTTCAAAACTTTATCGAGGTATGTGCTTTGTGAAAGTCCAACTAAGCGTCTTGATCTATCTCTATAGATCTTGATGCCCAATATATAAGTAGCTTCACTGAGGTCTTTCATTGAAATATTCTTATTCAAGTATCCTTTTATGCTACCCAGAAATTCTGTATTATTTCCAATCAACAATATGTCATCCACATATAATATTATAAATGCTACAGAGCTCCCACTCACTTTCTTGTAAATACAGGCTTCTCCAAAAGTCCGTATAAAATCATATGCTTTGATCACACTATCAAAGCATATATTCCAACTCCGAGAGGCTTGCACCAGTCCATAAATGGATCGCTGGAGCTTGCACACTTTGTTAGCACCTTTAGGATCGACAAAACCTTCTGGTTGCATCATACACAACTCTTCTTTAAGATATCAATTAAGGAATGCCGTTTTGACATCCATTTTCCAAATTTCATAATCATAAAATGCGTTAATTGCTAACATGATTCGGACAGACTTAAGCATCGCTACGTGTGAGAAGGTCTCATCATAGTCAACTCCTTGAACTTGTCGAAAACCTTTCGCAACAAGTCGAGCTTTGTAGACAGTAACATTACCGTCAGTGTCAGTCTTCTTGAAGATCCATTTATTCTCTATGGCTTGCTGATCATCGGGCAAGTCAACCAAAGTCCATACTTCGTTCTCATACATGGATCCCATCTCAGATTTCATGGCCTCAAGCCATTTCGCGGAATTTGGGCTCATCATCGCTTCCTCATAGTTTGTAGGTTCGTCATGGTCAAGTAACATGACTTATAGAACAGGATTACTGTACCACTCTAGTGTGGATCTTACTCTGGTTGACCTACGGGGTTCGGTAGTAACTTGATCAGAAGTTTCATGATCATCATCATTAGCTTCCTCAACAATTGGTGTAGGAATCACTGGAACTGATTTATGTGATGGACTACTTTCCAATTCGGGAGAAGGTACAATTACCTCATCAAGTTCTACTTTCCTCCCACTCACTTCTTTTGAGAGAAACTCCTTCTCTAGAAAGGATCCATTCTTAGCAACGAATATCTTGCCTTCGGATCTGTGATAGAAGGTGTACCCATAGTCTCCTTTGGGTATCCTATGAAAACACATTTCTCCGATTTGGGTTTGAGCTTATCAGGTTGAAGCTTTTTTCACAGAAGCATCGCAGCCCAAACTTTCATAAACGACAACTTGGGTTTCTTGCCAAACCACAGTTCATATGGTGTCGTCTCAACAGATTTAGATGGTGCCCTATTTAACGTGAATGCAGTCATCTCTAAAGCATAACCCCAAAACGATAGCGGTAAATCAGTAAGTGACATCATAGATCGCACCATATCTAATAAAGTACGGTTACGACGTTCAGACACACCATTACGCTGTGGTGTTCCAGGTGGCGTGAGTTGCGAAACTATTGCACATTGTTTCAAATGAAGACCAAACTCATAACTCAAATATTCACCTCCACGATCAGATCGTAGAAACTTTATTTTCTTGTTACGATGATTTTCCACTTCACTCTGAAATTCTTTGAACTTTTCAAATGTTTCAGACTTATGTTTCATCAAGTAGATATACCCATATCTGCTCAAATCATCTGTGAAGGTTAGAAAATAACGATACCCTCCGCGAGCCTCAACACTCATCAGAACACATACATCAGTATGTATTATTTCAACAAGTTTGTTGCTCGCTGCATTGTTCCGGAGAACGGAGTCTTAGTCATCTTGCCCATTGAAAGTGCGTTAAGTCGTCTAGAGGGGGGGTGAATAGGCGATTTTTACAAATTCATCACTGAGGAATTTTAGGGTAAGGAAAATCCTAAGTCACGAACGACTAGCAGTGGAATAAGTACTCAGATGCAAACATAACAGAGCAGAAACACAGTCATCATGATGAAATGAAAACAAGCACAGAGTACAGAAAGCGTAAACACATGATAAGCAGGTTGAAGACAAACTGAATAAAGAAATTGAACTGAGGAAATTGAGAAAGTCTTCAGTCAAAGTCTTCAATTAGTAGCGATCAAGTACACAACACAGTAATGAGGAAATGGAAGGGTTCAGGAAATAGAACCAGTTAGCTCGGTGAAGAAAGTGATTTGGTAGACCAGTTCCAACTGCTATGACAGGTGTACGTCTGGTTGGAGCGGCTAGGTATTTAAACCCGAGGACACACAGTCCTCACCGTATTCTCCTTGATCTAAGGTCACACAGACCTCGCCCAATCACTCGTGGTAAGTCTTCAGGTGACTTCCAAACCTTCACAAACTCGGTCACTCGGTGATCCACAATTTCCTCTTGGATTCTCTAGACCAAGACGCCTTACCGTCTGGAAGATGCCAAGTCTTCAAAGGTAACAAGCGTCGGATCCACACAGGAAAAATCTCTTCAGTGATGCTCAATCACTTTGGGTTTGTAGGTTTTTGGGTTTGGGTTTTCCTCACTTGATGATTTTCGCTCAAAGTCCTCAGAGGATGGGATGCTCTCAATGACAAGTGTCAGTTTCTCTTGGAGCAGCCAACCAGCTAGTGGTTGTAGGGGCGGCTATTTATAGCCTAGGGAGCAGCCCGACATGATAAGACATAAATGCTCTTCAATGATATGACCGTTAGGTGGATAAGATATTTTGGGACAGCTGGCACATAGCATAACAATGGTCGGAAAGTTGAGGTTCAAATTCCTCAGGGCTATCATGTTCCTCACTTGTAGGCAATCCGCACTGGCGAATTCCTAACTCCTCAGTCAGAACAAATTCCTCAAATACCAGAAGAACTTCGTCTCTGTCACTGAAGAAATTCACTGAACTTTATGAGATTTCCAATGGCTTCACTCGAAAGGATTGGTAGGTGTAGGATTTTGAGATGAGCATCACATGGAAAATTTTCCTTAGTTTTTCCTCGGCCCCCTTTAACGGTATGGTGTTTCCTATGAATCAAGAAAGGTAAAATGAAACTATGAAAGCAAAAGTCTTCATGCTTCATGTTTCTCGTATGAATATCAAGTCTTCACGGTCACACCAATTTCTTCACTTTCAAAGTCTTCAGAAAGCCAAAGTCTTCAGTTGAAGACATTCATTTTTAGGGGTCGACTTTCTTTGTAAATATCAAACTCCTCATAGACTTATAGACCTGTGTACACTCACAAACACATTAGTCCCTTAACCTATAAGTCTTCAATACACCAAAATCACTAAGGGGCACTAGATGCACTTACAATCTCCCCCTTTTTGGTGATTGATGACAATATAGGTTAAGTTTTCGACGAGGATAAACATATGCAGTGTAACTACTGATATTGAGGAATTTGATTGCAAGATATAGAAGTACTCCCCCTGAAGATGTGCATGAGTGAGGAATTGGCTTTTGCGAAGCAATGCACATTGAAGAGTAGATTCATGGAGATCTCCCCCTATATCTTGTAATTCATACACGCATTTAACATATAATATGAAAAATTTGAAATGCATGATGAAATATGGTGATTGATGTAATTCAACATGAATGCATTAACATATATGAGGAAATAGCATGCAGAAGAACATAACAAAAGTATCAGACCACCATCGGGTTTAAGTTTACAACTCGATCCAATAAAGACTTCAAAAGAACGAGAGTTGTAACTTAGCAAAAAAACGCCCATATATAGACCCGTTTGAAGACTAACTCAAATTTCTCCCCCTTTGTCATTGAATGACCAAAAGGGACGAAAAATGAGGACTAGCGACCCTGAAGACTATCATCACAAAGTCGATGGAGGAGCACCAGCGTTGTTGGGGTCGGTTGTTGAAGTAGGGCCTGCCACAGTGTCGTTCAAGTCTTCATTTTCATGAGTCTCGCGCGAGGAAGAATAAGAGCTGGCCACCACGTGAGGAACTTTAACCTTCTTGAATTTCTTTAAAGGTGGTTGAGACCAGTCAAAGTCCTGCTTGAAGCCCATCTGCTTAAGATCTTCTTCACCGTAGAGATGAGATAGGACAGTCCAGGTGCGATCAAATACTTCATGGAGGTAGTAATGGTTTTTCTTCACTGAATTCTGAGTGATGGTCATGTTCTGAAGAATTTGAACCAAACTGTCTCTTGACCTATGTATGGTTGCGATTGACCTTCTGGTGAAGACTGAGGAGAAGCTCACGATCAGTCATCACCCTTGGAGTTGTGCCTTGAGGATTTTTCTTAGAAGCATTAGCGAGAGAGTCATGAGTGGCAGAGTCATCATTGGTGGAGTAAGATGCAGCTTTGCGAAACTGTCCATCCAATGGACGAATGCCTTCATTAATAATCGCAGTCGACTTGCCCTTCTCATCAGCTGAGGAAAATGTCCACTGATGTCTACTATGCAACCTTCTTCTTATAGACGTTGTTGGGCCTCCAAGTGTAGAGATTTGTAGGACAGTAGCAAATTTCCATCAAGTGGATGACCTAAGGTTTATCAATCCGTGGGAGGCGTAGGATGAAGATGGTCTCTCTCAAGCAACTCTGCAACCAAATAACAAAGAGTCGCTTGTGTCCCCAACACACCCAATACAATGGTAAATTGTATAGGTGCACTAGTTCGGCGAAGAGATGGTGATACAAGTGCAATATGGATGGTAGATATAGGTTTTTGTAAACTGAAAATATAAAAACAGCAAGGTAGCAAGTGATAAAAGTGAGCACGAATGGTATTGCAATGCGTTGAAACAAGGCCTAGGGTTCATACTTTCACTAATGCAAGTTCTCTCAACAATAATAACATAATTGGATCATATAACTATCCCTCAGCATGCAACAAAGAGTCACTCCAAAATCACTAATAACGGAGAACAAACGAAGATATTATGGTAGGGTACGTAACCACCTCAAAGTTATCCTTTCTGATCGATCTATTCAAGAGTCCATAGTAAGATAACACGAAGCTATTCTTTCCGTTCGATCTATCATAGAGTTTGTACTAGAATAACACCTTAAGACACAAATCAACCAAAACCCTAATGTCACCTAGATACTCCAATGTCACCTCAAGTATCCGTGGCTATGATTATACGATATGCATCACACAATCCCAGATTCATCTATTCAACCAACACAAAGAACTTCAAAGAGTGCCCCAAAGTTTCTACCGGAGAGTCAAGACGAAAACTTGTGCCAACCCCTATGCATAAGTTCACAATGTTATGGAACCCGCAAGTTGATCACCAAAACATACATCAAGTGGATCACGTGATATCCCATTGTCACCACAGATAAGCACATGCAAGACATACATCAAGTGTTCTCAAATCCTTAAAGACTCAATCCGATAAGATAACTTCAAAGGGAAAACTCAATCCATTACAAGAGAGTAGAGGGGAAGAAACATCATAAGATCCAACTATAATAGCAAAGCTCGCGATACATCAAGATCGTACCACCTCAAGAACACGAGAGAGAGAGAGAGAGATATCAAACACATAGCTACTGGTATATACCCTCAGCCCCGAGGGTGAACTACTCTCTCCTCGTCATGGAGAGCGTCGGGATGATGAAGATGGCCACCGGTGATGGATCCCCCCTCCGGCAGGGTGCCGGAACAAGGTCCCGATTGGTTTTTGGTGGCTACAGAGGCTTGCGGCGGCGGAACTCCCGATCTAGGTTATGTTCTGGGGGTTTCTGTATATATAAGAGGTTTTGGCGTCGAGAACAAGTCAGGGGGGTCTCCGGGCTGTCCACGAGGTAGGGAGGCGCCCAGGGGGTGGGCGCCCCCCACCCTCGTGGGCAGCCCGGGACTCTTCTGGCCCAACTCTTTTACTTCATGGCCTTCTTCTGGTCCAAAAATAATTTCCGTGAAGTTTCAGGTTAATTGGACTCCGTTTGGTTTTCCTTTTCTGCGATACTCAAAAACAAGGAAAAAACAGAAACTGGCACTAGGCTCTTGGTTAATAGGTTGGTCCCAAAAATCATATAAAATAGCATATAAATGCATATAAAACATACTAGATGGATAATATAATAGAATGGAACAATCAGAAATTATAGATACGTTGGAGACATATCAAGCATCCCCAAGCTTAATTCTTGCTCGTCCTCGAGTAGGTAAATGATAAAAATAGAATTTTTGATGTGGAATGCTACCTAACATATTTATCACTGTAATCTTATTTATTGTGGCAAGAATATTCAGATCCATAAGATTCAATACAAAAGTTTAATATTGACATAAAAATAATAATACTTCAAGCATACTAACCATGCAATTATGTCTTCTCAAAATAACATGGCCAAAGAAAGCTTATCCCTACAAAATCATATAGTTTGGCTATGCTTCGTTTTCGTCACACAAAATGCTCCCATCATGCACAACCCCGATGACAAGCCAAGCAATTGTTTCATACTTTAGTATTCTCAAACTTTTTCAACTTTCACGCAATACATGAGCGTGAGCCATGGACTTAGCACTATCGGTGGAATAGAGTATGATGATGGGGGTTGTGTGGAAAAGACAAAAAGGGAGAAAGTCTCACATTGACGCGGCTAATCAATGGGCTAGGGAGATGCCCATAAATTTATGTCGATGCAAGGAGTAGGGATTGCCATGCAACACATGCACTAGAGCTATAAATGTATGAAAGCTCAACAAAAGAAACTAAGTGGGTGTGCATCCAACTTGCTTGCTCACGAAGACCTAGGACATTTGAGGAAGCCCATTGTTGGAATATACAAGCCAAGTTCTATAATGAAAAATTCCCACTAGTATATGAAAGTGACAAAATAAGAGACTCTCTATCATGAAGATCATGGTGCTACTTTGGAGCACAAGTGTGGAAAAAGGATAGTAGCATTGTCCCTTTTATTTCCTTTTTTTATTTGGCCTTTCTTTTTTTACTTTTTTATTTGGCCTTTCTTTTTTTGGCCTTTCTCTTTTTCTTTTTTTATTTGGGACAATGCTCTATTAATAATGATCATCACACTTCTATTTATTTACAACTCAAAGATTACAACTCGATACTAGAACAAAATATGACTCTACATGGATGCCTCCGGCGGTGTACCGGGATGGGCAATGAATCAAGAGTGACATGTATGAAAAATTATGCTTGGTGGCTTTGCCACAAATACGATGTGAACTACATGATTATGCAAGGCAATATGACAATGATGAAACGCGTCATAATAAACGGAACAGTGGAAAGTTGCATGGCAATATATCTCGGAATGGCTATGGAAATGCCATAATAGGTAGGTATGGTGGCTGTTTTGAGGAAGATATAAGGAGGCTTATGTGTGATAGAGCGTATCGTATCACGGGGTTTGGATGCACCTGCGAAGTTTGCACCAACTCTCGAGGTGAGAAAGGGCAATGCACGGCACCGAAGAGGCTATCAATGATGGAAGGGTGAGAGTGTGTATAATCCATGGACTCAACATTAGTCATAAAGAACTCACATACTTATCGCAAAAATCTACAAGTCACAAAACCAAGCACTACGCGCATGCTCCTAGGGGGATAGATTGGTAGGAAAAGACCATCGCTCGTCCCCGACCGCCACTCATAAGGAAGGCAATCAAAGAACACCTCATGCTTCAAATTTGTCACACAATGTTTACCATACGTGCATGCTACGGCACTTGCAAACCTCAACACAAGTATTTCTCAGTTTCACAATTACTCAACTAGCACGACTCTAATATCACCATCTTTATATCTCAAAACAATTATCAAGTATCAAACTTCTCATAGTATTCAATGCACTTTATACGATAGTTTTTATTATATCCCTTTTGGATGCCTATCATATTAAGACTAAATCAATAAACAAAGCAAATTACCATGCTGTTCTAAAAAGACTCTCAAAATAATATAAGTGAAGCATGAGAGATCAACAATTTCTTCAAAATAAAACTACCGCCATGCTCTAAGAAGATATAAGTGAAGCACTAGAGCAAATGACAAACTACTCCAAAAGATATAAGTGAAGATCAATGAGTAGTTGAATAATTATGCAACTATGTGAAGACTCTCTAACATTTAAGAATTTCAGATCTTGGTATTTTATTCGAACAGCAAGCAAAACAAAAGAAAATAAAATGACGCTCCAAGCAAAACACATATCATGTGGTGAATAAAAATATAGCTCCAAGTAAAATTACCGATGAACGAAGACGAAAGAGGGGATGCCATCCAGGGCATCCTCAAGCTTAGGATCTTGGTTGTCCTTGAATATTACCTTGGGGTTCCTTGGGCATCCCCAAGATTAGGCTCTTGTCACTCCTTATTCCATAGTCCATTGAATCTTTACCCCAAACTTGAAAACTTCACAACACAAAACTCAACAGAAAACTCGTAAGCTCCGTTAGTATAAGGAAATAAATCACCACTTTTGTTACTGTTGTGAACTCATTCTAAATTCATATTGGTGTAATATCTACTTTATTCCAACTTATCTATGGTTCATACCCTCCGATACTACTCATAGATTCATCAAAATAAGCAAACAACACAATGAAAATAGAATCTGTCAAAAACAGAATAGTCTGTAGTAATCTGTATCAAACGTATACTTCTGGAACTCCAAAAATTCTGAAATAAATTGGTGGACCTGAGGAATTTGTCTATTAATCATTTGAAAAAAGAATCAACCTAAAATCACTCTCCAGTAAAAAATGGCAGCACATCTCGTTAGCGCTAAAGTTTCTGTTTTTTACAGCATGATCATAAAGACTTCACCCAAGTCTTCCCAAAGGTTCTACTTGGCACAAACACTAATTAAAACATAAAACCACATCTAACAAGAGGCTAGATAGATTATTTATTTCTAAACAGGAGCAAAAAGCAAGTAATAAAAATAAGATTGGGTTGCCTCCCAACAAGCGCTAACGTTTAACGCCCCTAGCTAGGCATGATGATTTCAATGATGCTCATATAAAAGATAAGAATTGAAACATAAAGAGAGCATCATGAAGAATATGACTAGCACATTTAAGTCTAACCCACTTCCTATGCATAGGGATTTTGTGAGCAAACAATTTATGGGAACAAGAATCAACTATCATAGGAAGGCAAAACAAGCATAACTTCAAGATTTTATGCACATAGAGAGGAAACTTGATATTATTGCAATATGTAGAAGCATATGATCCTCTCTCATAATAATTTTCAGTAGCATCACGAATGAATTCAACCATATAACCAACACATAAAGCATTCTTTTCATGATCTACTTGCATAGAAATTTTATTACTCTCCCCATAAGCAAATTTCTTCTCATGAATAGTAGTGGGAGAAAACTCAACAAAATAATTATCATGTGAGGCATAATCCAATTGAAAACTAAAATAATGATGAAAAGTTTCATGGTTATCATTATTCTTTATAGCATACACGTGATCACAATAATCATCATAGATAGCAACTTTATTCTCATAATCAATTGGAACCTCTTCCGAAATAGTGGATTCATCACTAAATAAAGTCATGACCTCTCCAAATCCACTTTCATAATTATCACAATAAGATTCAACACCCTCCAAAATAGTGGGATCATTACTTCCTAAAGTTGACACTCTTCCAAACCCACTTTCATCAATATAATCATCATAAATAGGAGGCATGCTTTCATCATAATAAATATTCTCATCAAAACTTGGGGGACTAAACATATCATCTTCATCAAACATAGCATCCCCAAGCTTGTGGCTTTGCATATCATTAGCATCATGGGTATTCAAAGAATTCATACTAACAACATTGCAATCATGCTCATCATTCACATATTTTATGACAATCATTCTATGTAATTCTTCTTCTAGTACTTGAGCACAATTTTCCTTCTTTTCACGAAAGACATTAAAAAGATGAAGCATATGAGGCAACCTTAATTCCATTTTTTGTAGTTTTTTTTATACACTAAACTAGTGATAAAACAAGAAACAAAAATATTCGATTGCAAGATCTAAAGATATACCCTCAAGCACTCACCTCCCCGGCAACGGTGCCAGAAACTGCTTGATGTCTACTACGCAACCTTCTTCTTGTAGACGTTGTTGGGCCTCCAAGTGCAGAGGTTTGTAGGATAGTAGCAAATTTCCCTCAAGTGGATGACCTAAGGTTTATCAATCCGTGGGAGGCGTAGGATGAAGATGGTCTCTCTCAAGCAACCCTGCAACCAAATAAAAAAGAGTCTCTTGTGTCCCCAACACACCCAACACAATGGTAAATTGTATAGGTGCACTAGTTCAGCGAAGAGATGGTGATACAAGTGCAATATGGATGGTAGATATAGGTTTTTGTAAACTGAAAATATAAAAACAGCAAGGTAGCAAGTGATAAAAGTGAGCACGAACGGTATTGCAATGCGTTGAAACAAGGCCTAGGGTTCATACTTTCACTAGTGCAAGTTCTCTCAACAATAATAACATAATTGGATCATATAACTATCCCTCAACATGCAACAAAGAGTTACTCCAAAGTCACTAATAGCGGAGAACAAACGAAGAGATTATGGTAGGGTACGAAACCACCTCAAAGTTATCCTTTCTGATCGATCTATTCAAGAGTCCGTAGTAAAATAACACGAAGCTATTCTTTCCGTTCGATCTATCATAGAGTTTGTACTAGAATAACACCTTAAGACACAAATCAACCAAAACCCTAATGCCACCTACATACTACAATGTCACCTCAAGTATCCGTGGGTATGATTATATGATATGCATCAAACAATCTCAGATTCATCTATTCAACCAACACAAAGAACTTCAAAGAGTGCCCCAAAGTTTCTACTAGAGAGTCAAGACGAAAACGTGTGCCAATCCCTATGCATAAGTTCACAATGTTATGGAACCCACAAGTTGATCACCAAAACATACATCAAGTGGATCACATGATATCCCATTGTCACCACAGATAAGCATATGCAAGACATACATCAAGTGTTCTCAAATCCTTAAAGACTCTATCCGATAAGATAACTTCAAAGGGAAAACTCAATCCATTACAAGAGAGTAGAGGGGGACAAACATCATAAGATCCAACTATAATAGCAAGGCTCACGATACATCAAGATCGTACCACCTCAAGAAAACGAGAGAGAGAGAGAGAGATCAAACACATAGCTACTGGTACATACCCTCAGCCCCGAGGGTCAACTACTCCCTCCTCGTCATGGAGAGCGTCGGGATGATGAAGATGGCCACCGGTGATGGATCCCCCCTCCGGCAGGGTGCTGGAACATGGTCCGGATTGTTTTTTGGTGGCTAAAGAGGCTTGCGGCGGCGGAACTCCTGATCTAGGTTATGTTCAGGGGCTTTCTGTATATATATGAGGTTGTGGCATCGAGAACAAGTCAGGGGGGTCTCCGGGCTGTCCATGAGGTAGGGAGGCATGCCCCCCACCCTCGTGGGCAGCCCGGGACTCTTCTGGCCCAACTCTTTTACTCCATGGCCTTCTTCTGGTCAAAAAATAAGTTCCGTGAAGTTTCAGGTCAATTGGACTCTGTTTGGTTTTCCTTTTCTGCGATACTCAAAAACAAGGAAAAAATAGAAACTGGCACTGGGCTCTAGGTTAATAGGTTAGTCCCAAAAATCATATAAAATAGCATATAAATGCATATAAAACATACTAGATGGATAATATAATAGCATGGAACAATAAACAATTATAGATACGTTGGAGACGTATCATCCACTTGAGGACTTCAATAGGGGGCAGGTAGCTGCCATGGTTAAGAGTATCAGCCTTGTAATTGATTGAAGACCTTGATATGAGGAATCTCATAATCCAAGGAGCGTAAGGCTTCAACTCAAAAGGTGACAATGCAACATTTGGCAGAGTCCTCATGAAGAAACCATGGTAGTTGATTGGAACTCCATGGATAATGTTGAATAGCAGATTCTTCATGATGCCAACGACTTCTTCTTCATTAGAATCGTGGCCTTTGATTGGACTTAGGGTCTTAGTCAGAATCCTGTAGACAGTCCTTGGCACATAGAGCAATTCCTTCATGAGGAATTTGGTTCTTGGGGCTTGGCCAGGCTTCAGTGGTTTCATCAACACTTGCATGTAATGATTAGATAGCTCAGATTCATGGTAGATGAGCTGCGCACCTTCAAGGGGAGGACTGACAGGCAGGGCATGAAGCAATTCAGAGGCTGTTGCTTTGTAGTGTGTGTTCTCTGTCATCCAGTCCAGCACCCATGAATTCACATCTTCACTGTTGCCTGTGATGTGCAATGTAGCATAGTACTGAAGAATTAGCTCTTCATTCCAGTCAACAATGTCGGTGCAGAAGTTGAGCAGCCCAGCGTCATGTAGAACACTGAGGACTGGGGTGAAGAAAGGCAGCGACTCCATGTCAACATGAGGAATATGCTCATGGTTGAAGATCTTGTCTTTGTCGAAAAGCAGAGAAGAATAGAAATTTATCTGGCTTGCTATCCAGAAACGCTTCCTTCGAAGACGAGCAGAGTCATAAGGGTTGTAATCGGTGAAGAATACATGCTCATGAAAGAAGTCATCAGCTTTGAACTTTTGTTTCTTTGAGAAGGGATTCTTCGGCTTGGGCTAAGGAGTATCAGTCAATGTCTTCACAGCCTCAGGAATCATAGTCTCAGGAGCCACAGGCTGAGGAATTTTAGTGTCAACATCTTCAGTGGCAGCCTGGGTCTCCACTTCTTCAGCAGCATGAGTGTCGGCACTAGTGGCTGGAATTTCGTCAGGAATGGTGATCAGTGAAGCTTTAGGTTCATCAGAGCCCATTTGAACTTCTTCAGTGTGGACTAGGGACTGAGGAATCTTCTGCAGTGGGGTGAACATGGGCGAATTGGGATGATGACTTTCCCAATAGTCATCATTCAGAACCGGAGTGGTGCACCCAATGTCCACGTCTTCTTCTTCATCATCAATTTCCTCAACGCCTGCCTCTTCAGCTGTGAACTGAGGCATGGACGATGATATCAATGGAGTGGACATAATGTTGTCCACTTCAATTTCCTCATCCAACTGCTCTGACGAAGCAGCAGAAGGATCTTCTTCATCTGATCCGCTTGGGATCTCATAATCCTCACCAAAGGGAACAATCTCCTTTGATAGCATGCTAGAAACAGGAGCAGCATCAATTGGATTCACAAAAGAGCTTGTCAAAGTCTCCATCTTCTTTGGTGCTGAAGACTCTGAGGTGGCGGATGATTTCCTTTTCTTCACTATTGCTCGCTCCCCAGCCTTAGTGTTGTTCGCCTCTGATGCAGAAGGAAGTATATGAGTTGGTGTTGGTGCAACAGGAGCAGAGGAAATTGGTCCATTTTCCACAGGCGCAACAGATGCAGTTGCCTTGGTTTGTTCAGTTTCTTCAGGCACAGCGGCAGATGCTTCAGCTGGCCTAGCTTGTTCTTCAGGCGTAACACTAGTGGTTGCCCTTGCAATTTCATCAGCGGCTGGAATAGCTTCATTAGCCCTGGTACTTTCAGTTTCATCAGCAGCCTGATTGTCATCGGCGGTGCTGGCATGTTCTTCAATTGGCTGAGCAGAGGCTTCAGCCTGAGGAGATTCATGTTGCGTTGGGGCAGCAACACTCGAAGTGAATTTTTCAGCCATTTTCACAAATTTGACTTTGGCTCCAAGCAACTGCACGGTAGGCATCAAATTCATCACTGAGTCCTTTGATCTCAGCCTGTGCAGCCACAAGTTCATCAGTTGTCATTTTGACAACATTTTTCTTCAAAAAGCGCTCCTTTTTGTATTGAGCTTTCTTCAACTGCTTGGCCTTCTCAAATTTCCACTTTTCTTTGCCTATGAAGGCGGTCAGCATGTGACTTTGGCCAGGAGTAAGCTTGAAGTCAAACATAGGTGTGTTTGGGTCCTTGTGCCAGAGATCAATAAAATCAAGGATCAGCTTGGGATCCAACAGAAGAGGCACATCTGTGCCTTTGGCTCTAGCGGCCCTTTGTTGTCTATCTCTGATGATTTCAGCGAGTTCTTCATCATTAGCTTCGTCATCACTGGACGGCACATGAAAGGCAACCTGCTTCTTGTGAGGACTTGGTCTAGAGCCTCGTCCAGCAGTGGCCTTGGTCTTCCGCAAAGTGGGGCTTGTTGAGGAGTGCAGAGGAGCTGAAGAACTTGCAGAAGCTCCTGAGGCAATTGAGATGCCTGTGGTCCTTTGGCAAGAGGCGAGATGCACAGGTGCCGTGGACTTTGTCGGAGCAACTAAGGACTTTGCAATCGGAGGAACTGGAGCAGCATGAGGAATTTGCTGTGAGGGCATAGATGAGCTGGGTCGTGAGGGCATTGCTGAAGAACTGGGCTTGTGCGCTGGCTTCTTGGCCATGGCCTTCCTAGGCTTGCTAGCAGAGGCCTCAGCAGTGGCAGCAGCAGAGTCTTCATTGAATTTCCTCACTGCTTCTTTAGCCATTTTGGCTAGCTTGGCTTGCCGTTCAGCCCATTCATCAGGATAGTCCTCACCGCACTTGAGGCTGGTGGGATCAGAAATTTGACCAGGTGCCAACGAAGGTCTTGGGCAAGGAGGGTGGAGAGCGAATTTCTTCATGTACTTTGGAGTGACATATCTGTACTCCCTCCATTCCTGTGCCCATCTTCGTTCAATCCTTTGTATGCACACCTTGCGCTGATTCTTGTTCTCCTTGCCATGTTTGGCCTCATCAGGAGTACAATATTCTTCAAAAATGTCATCAGGGATCTCAAACACTATGTTGACTTCCAGTTTCTTGCCTCCATTCTGAGGTTTCTTGCCATCAGCCATATTCTTCAGTTGAGGATTCTGAACAATTGACTTCTCTGAAGAGGTATGCAATTTGTCTTTGAGGAACGCCACAAATGAGTTAAGTTGATGAGAACCTAGAGATTCGGCAGCGGACATGTGTACCTGTGAACAGAGTATAGGTGCAAAGAATTTGGAGAGGTCATATGCGTTCTCAGAAGTTTTTGCAAAATGAACAAGTTTGAAGAATTTGACCAGAGGTGTCTTGAGGAATTTCACTAAGCGTTCCTTGACTTAGGTTCCAGAGTTGTATAGATTGAAAATCAACACAATTGAGGAATCTAGAAGAAAAATGTTGCTTTAGAGAAATAGATCAAGAACAGATGCTTGTGTGAGGTGTTTAGAGTGTGGAAGTTGAAGAATAAACACATTTCGAGGATTTTGTAGAAGTCATCAGAATCAACAAGGGCAGTAATAGTAACTTTTAATTAACCTTGACGAAGAACATGACGAACTGGGAGTAGTAGATTGGAAGTTCGTCAGTCCAGATCTTCCACGCCCTAACTTGGCAGAGGAAGACAACTACGACGGTGGCGGAGTGAAGAAATCCGTGGTCGGCGCGAGTACGATGGCGACGAGGTCGAGGCAGTGAAGTTCTTGCTCACCGGCGACGATGAATGTAGCGGCGGCGCTAGGTTTGGAAGCTCGACTGAGGGGAAGTGAGGTCGAGCAGGGTAAATGCAGTCCGAGGAGGGTGAGGGGTATATATAGCCGAGATGAAAAACCGCTCGCCCGAAGAAAATGGACGAACATGCCCCGGACTCTTCTCATCCTAGCGACATGTGTCACCCACGTACAGAGCGGTGGCGATCGTGTGAGATCGTGGGTGAATAGATAAATCCTATCGTGGGATGTGGAACGGTTTGGGAGAGAAAAGACAAAAATTCAGATAGGAATATTTTAACACTTCGTTCGCAAATTATTCAGCTGACAAGGACACAGTGAAGATTTTGAATGGGTTTCAAATAGAACACACATGAAGAATTTGTGAACAGATTGGATTGAGTTTAGGATAGAGGGGGAAGGGTCCGATCACATTCACTTAGCAGAAAGATCAACTTGAAGAAATAGCTATAAGTGAATGTTGTAGAGGACTGAAAACTCAAATATATATAGTCAATGAAGAACAACGACAGAAAGAGTGAAGACAATGTAATGTTGAAGAAATTAAACAACTGAGGAATTTCAAAAAAAACTGAAGAAAAACTCAAATTGAAGATTTTCAACTTTTGTTGGTGGCGTGACCCACCGTATAAGAATGATGATTTCAGACGCCGCATACAATTTTCGTAGGGCTCTGAGAATCAAATTCTTCGTTAATTTCTTCACACTAAGAGGGTTAGTCTTCATAGATTGAAGAAAAATGTTACTTCATGTGTCCTTTTCAAAGGACATTCGAAGATTCTAAGATATTTAGCTCACACCGCAACTTGCTAAATCTCTTCTCATCCAAGGGCTTGTTGAAGATATCGGCTAGCTTTTCTTCAGTCTTCACGTGCTCGATGGAGATGTCGCCCTTCAACACATGATCACGAAGAAAATGATGGCGAATCTGAATGTGCTTTGTCTTCGAGTGCTGAACTTGGTTATGAGCAATCTTGATGGCACTCTCATTGTCACAGTAGAGAGGCACATTCTTCACATTGATGTCCTAGTCCATGAGGGTTTGCTTCATCCATAGCAATTGAGCACAACACAAACCAGCAGCAATGTACTCAGCTTCAGCAGTTGTGAGTGATACGCAGTTCTGTTTCTTCGAGGACCAACATACCAAGGATCGTCCAAGGAAATGGCATGTGCCTGATGTTGACTTGCGGTCCACACGGTCACCAGCATAGTCAGAGTCTGAATATCCAATGAGATAAAAAACCGAGCCCTCGGGATACCATAATCCAAGTGTTGGAGTGTGAACTAGATATCAAAGAATATTCTTCACAGCCTTATGGTGTGATTCCTTCGGTGTAGCTTGAAAGCGGGCACACATGCAAACATTAAGCATAATATCTGGCCTAGATTCACATAAATACAATAAAGAGCCAATCATGGAGCGGTATACCTTTTTATCGAAGTCAATACCACTTTCATCAGTGCATAGATGGCCATTTGTGGGAAAAGGGATTTTGACGCCTTTGCAATCTTGCATGCCGAATTTTCTCAATACATCCTTGAGTTATTTCTCCTGAGATATGAAGATGTCGTTTCGTTGTTGACGTATCTGAAGACCTAAGAAGAATTTCAATTCTCCCATCATATACATTTGATATTCTTCACTCATCATATAGGAAAATTCATCACTGTAACGTTGGTTAGTACAGCCAAAGATGATATCATCAACGTATATTTGGCACACGAATAATTCACTATCATAGGTCTTTCTGAAAAGAGTTGGGTCAAGTGAACCGGGTTTGAAGCCTTTCTTCATGAGGAATTCCTTCAAAGTATCATACTGATACGTCTCCAACACATCTACTTTTTCTCACGCTTTTCATCTTGTTTTGAACTCTAATTTGCATGATTTGGATGAAACTAACCTTGGAGCTTTTCATATTGTTTTGAACTCTAATTTGCATGATTTGGATGAAACTAACCTTGGACTGATGCTGCTTTCAGCAGAACTACCATGGGTTGTTTTTGTGCAGAAATAAAAGTTCTCGGAATGGAACGAAACTTTGCGAGGATTTTTTATATCAATAATAAGAATTTCTGGAGCCAAGACCCACTAGAGAGGGGCCCCTGCTTGGGCACAACCCACCAGGGCGCGCCCCCCTCTCCTGGCGCGCCCAGGTGGGTTGTACCCACCTGGTGGCCCCGCTAACGACCCCCCTCATACTATAAAATCACATATTTCCAAAAAAACCAGGGAGAAAGAATTATCGCGATCCACAAGACGGAGCCTCCGCCCAGCCCTGTTCATCCTCGGGAGGGCGGATCTGGAGTCCGTTTGGGGCTCCGGAGAGGGGGATCTTCGTTCTTCGTCATCACCAACCCATCTCCATCACCAATTCCATGATGCTCCCCACCGGGAGTGAGTAATTCCTTCGTAGGCTCGCTGGTTGGTGAGGAGTTGGATGAGATTCACCATGTAATAGATTTGTTAGGGCTTGATCCCTGCTATCCACTATGTTCCTAGATTGGTGTTGCTATGACTTTGCCATGCTTAATGCTTGTCACTTTGGGCCCGGGTGCCATGAACTCAGATCTGAACCATTTATGAATTCATCGTTATATCCATGTTTCAGATCCGATCTTGCAAGTTATAGTCACCTACTACGGTTATGATCCGGCAACCCCGGAGTGACATCAACAGGGCCCACTCACGGTGATGACCGTAGTTTGAGGAGTTCATGTATTCACTATGTGTTAATGCTTTGTTCCAGTTCTCTATTAAAAGGAGGCCTTAATATCCCTTAGTTTCCAATATGGACCCCGCTGCCACGGGAGGGTAGGACAAAATATGTCATGCAGTTTCTTTTAATAAAGCATGTATGATTATTTACGGAATACATACCTACATTATATTGATGAACTGGAGCTAGTGTCGTATCGCCCTAGGTTATAACTGTCACATGATGAATATCATCCAACAAGTCACCTATCCAATGCCTACGAATTTATCCTATATTGTTTCTGCTGCGTTACTACTGTTATCATCACTGTTACACTTGCTACAGAATTACTGCTATCACTATTACTGTTACTATTGATGCTGTCACTACTATCAAAACAATCAAACTACTTTGCTACTGATCACTTTGCTGCAGATAATTAATCTCGAGGTGTGGTTGAATTGACAACTCAGCTTCTAATACCTTCAAATATTCTTTGGCTCCCCTTGTGTCGAATCTATAAATTTGGGTTAAATACTTACCCTCAAAACTGTTGCGATCCCCTATACTTGTGGGTTATCAAGATCTTTTTATGGCACCGTTGCCGGGGAGCATAGCTATATTTGTTGAGTTACTTGGGATTATTATCATATTATCACTATGAAGAATCTGAAAGATCCAAATCCTAAGATATTTCCCTCAAGTACGAGGGGAGGTAAGAAACTGCCATCCAGTTCTGCTTTAGATTCACCTTCTGTTATGAGTAAACTTGCAACACCACCACATGCTATGAATTCTAATATGTCGCAAGTTATTGATGATGCTACTTCTACTATGAATGATGCTTATGATGATGCTAGTACCTTTCTTGATAATGATGATGGGCCACTTGGTGATTTTCTTGATGAACAAATTGCTAGAGTAATACAACATGATGTTGTTGCTTCTGGTGATGAGCTTGAAACTGAAACTCCTGAAACACCTGCTAGAACTAGCGTTCCTAGATATGAATTGCATAAGGTACCGGAAGGTTATGTTATGAGTGAAGAAGCAACTAGAGATATTCTTGCTTGCAATGATAGAGATGATCTAGAGAAATTACTATGCAAGTATAAAGAAAAATCTCTGAATGCTAGAATGAAATGTGATCCTAAGTTTGCTACTTCACCTATCTTTATTGATGACTAGCAAAAGTGCCCGTGCGTTGCAACGGGAGGAAAAAAATTATAGTGCAATATGGTAGTGTTTTGCTTGGACAGAACATACATTTTGGTTACCAAACTCTAAAGGTAAAAAGAAAAAGAAACTCGCAACTTGTAATAGATTCTTTTTGGCTTTCGAGGGTGTAAATTTTTTTCCATGTACCGAACATCTGAGGGTCAAAGTTCTCAAGAAACTCACAACTTATAGTAACTTATTTTTGCTTTGGAGGGTGTAAATTATTTTTCAACGTACCGAACATCTGAGGGTCAAAGTTCTAAAGAAACTCATAACTTATGGTAACTTTCTTTTCTTTTCTTTTTTTGCCTTTGAGGGTGTATACCAGAGGGAGGTGCACCAGGTGGGCACAACCCACCTGGGCGCGCCAGAGCCCCCAAGCGCGCCTTGGTGGGTTCTGGTCCCCACGTGGGCCCCCTCACTTATCTCTTTAGCCCACATCATCACTCACCTCTAGAAAAAAATCCCCATTGCTCTCTCTCCCGTGTTCTTGAGCTCAAACCCGCGGATTTCGATCTCTTTGCTCAAAGCTCCGTTTCTGAAACTATTTCGGGGGATTGTTGCTTGGTATGCGACTCCACCATTTGTCCAATTAGTTTTTGTTTTAGTGATTTATACTTTGAATAATTAGTTACTCTTGTTGCTGCTGTAGATGTGCCTGCATGTTGAATTCTTAGTGTTCTAAGTAGTTTGAATGCTCTCTATGGCCTCTATGTATCCGTATGAGTAGTTGCTATCAATTTTGTAAAGTTTTGTTGAGAAAATTTTGTGAACTAAAAATTCAGATTTTTGTTCATAGGAAAAATTGTACGTGGACATGAATATCTTCAGGAAGTTTGTCTCTAAGAAGAACTCCAAGAGTGTAATTGGGGAGTCTTCTGACAGTGATCTCCACCCTCGGAGGTTGGCAGAGGTACGTCCGTGCGAATGGCTGCACACCCCGTTCCTGCAAGAGGCTGGAATTCATGAGGAATTCATGCAATATATTGCCAATGCCGGCCTCACCGACTTCATCGCAGATGAGTGTGACCAGCACCAAATCCTCACGAACATCTTTGTTCAAAGCTTTACCTTCTTGCCTAGAAATAATCCTCCTGAAGTGAGCTTTGATTTGTATGCTGAAAACCATCAGATACCACTTACTGAATTTTGTGACATATGCATGATCCCTTCTGATGGGAGGTTAGCTGAGCCTAGACCGCCTGGGTTTGAGGATTTTTGTTGCACTTTGACAGTGGGTGATGAGAGAGGAGTGTCGGCCATCACTGCCGCTGGCTTACATTTTCCTGTTGTTCGTTACTTTGCACTTTTTATTACCAAATGCTTGCTTGCTAGGGAGAAGGTGGGTGCACTTAGTTCACCAGACCTTGCTGTTTTACGTCATGTACTGGAGGGAGATAACACGCATAGCTTGGGAGCTATCGTGGCTCATCACCTGCATCTTAATAAATCCCAGGGAAAAATACATGGTGGGATTTTTGCTACTTGTTTGGCGGTGCTACGTCTCGAGCTTGCGTTGATTTTCCCCGAAGAGGAGAGGATGATGCAGCACAGTAGCATAAGTATTTCCCTCAGCTTTTGAGAACCAAGGTATCAATCCAGTAGGAGGCCACGCGCAAGTCCCTCGTACCTACACAAAACGATAGCTACTCGCAACCAACGCGATTAGGGGTTGTCAATCCCTTCACGGTCACTTACGAGAGTGAGATCTGATAGAGATAATATTTTTGGTATTTTTGGTATATAGATGCAACGTGAAAAGTAAAAGGCAAAGTAAAACAAAGCAAGTATAAAAGTGATGGAGATTGATATGATGAGAATAGACCCGGGGGCCATAGGTTTCACTAGTGGCTTCTCTCAAGAGCATAAGTATTCTACGGTGAGTGAACAAATTACTGTTGAGCAATTGACAGAATTGAGCATAGTTATGAGTATATCTAGGTATGATCATGTATATAGGCATCACGTCCGTGACAAGTAGATCGAAACGATTCTGCATCTACTACTATTACTCCACTCATCGACCGCTATCCAGCATGCATCTAGAGTATTAAGTTAAAAACAGAGTAACGCCTTAAGAAAGATGACATGATGTAGAGGAATAAATTCATGATTATATGATAAATACCCCATCTTGTTATCCTCGATGGCAACAATACAATACGTGCCTTGCAACCCTTTCTGTCACTGGGTAAGGACACCGCAAGATTGAACCCAAAGCCATGCACTTCTCCCATTGCAAGAACTACCAATCTAGTAGGCCAAACTAAATGGATAATTCAAAGAGACTTGCAAAGATAACTCAATTATACATAAAATAATTTAGAGAAGATTCAAATATTATTCATAGATAAGCTGGATCATAAACCCACAATTCATCAGTCTCAACAAACACACCGCAAAAAGAAGATTACGTCGAATAGATCTCCACAAGAGAGGGGGAGAACATTGTATTGAGATCCAAAAAGAGAGAAGAAGCCATCTAGCTACTAGCTATGGACCCGAAGGTCTGAAGTAAACTACTCACACTTCATCGGAGAGGCTATGGTGTTGATGTAGAAGCCCTCCGTGGTGGATGCCCCCCCGTGAGCTCCGGAACAGGCCCCAAGATGGGATCTCGTGGATACAGGAAGTTGTGGCGGTGGAATTAGGTTTTTGGCTCCTGTTTTGATCGTTTGGGGGTACGTAGGTATATATAGGAGGAAGGAGTACGTTGGTGGAGCAACAGTGGGCCCACGAGGCAGGGGGCGCACCCTAGGGGGGGGCGCCCCCCACCCTCGTGACCGCCTCTCTGGTGCCTTGGCATAGGGTCCAAGTCTCCTGGATCACGTTCGGTGAGAAAATCACGTTTCCGAAGGTGTCATTCCGTTTGGACTCGGTTTGATATTTTGTTTCTTCGAAACACTGAAAAAGGCAAAAAAACAGCAATTCTGGGCTGGGCCTCCGGTTAATAGGTTAGTCCCAAAAGTAATATAAAAGTTCAAAAGAAAGCCCAATATAGTCCAAAACAGTAGATAAAGTAACATGGAGCAATCAAAAATTATAGATACGTTGGAGATGTATCAGGCATCCCCAAGCTTAATTCCTACTCGTCCTCGAGTAGGTAAATGATAAAAAGAGAATTTTTGATGCGGAGTGATACTTTGCCATAATTTCAATGTAAATCTTCTTAATTGTGGTATGAATATTCAGATCCGAAAGATTCAAGACAAAAGTTCATATTGACATAAAAATAATAATACTTCAAGCATACTAACTAAGAAATTATGTCTTCTCAAAATAACATGGCCAAAGAAAGTTCATCCCTACAAAATCATATAGTTAGGCTATGTTTCATTTTCGTCACACAAAGATGTTCCCAAATTCTATACCCCCGATGACAAGCCAAGCAATTGTTTCATACTTAAATAATCTCAAACTTTTTCAACCTTCACGCAATACATGAGCGTGAGCCATGGATATAGCACTATGGGTGGAATAGAATATGATGATGGGGATTGTGTGGAGAAGACAAAAAAGGAGAAAGTCTCACATTGACGAGGATAATCAACGGGCTATGGAGATGCCCATCAATTGATGTCAACATGAGGAGTAGGGATTGCCATGCAACGGATGCACTAGAGCTATGAATGCTCAAAAAAAGAAAACTAGTGGGTGTGCATCCAACTTGCTTGCTCATGAAGACCTAGGGCATTTGAGGAAGCCCATCGTAGGAATATACAAGCCAAGTTCTATAACGAAAAATTCCCACTAGTATAAAAAGAGAACTCATGAGACTCACTATATGAAAAACATGGTGCTAATTTGAAGCACAATATATGAGACTCACTACATGAAGAACAAGGTGCTACTTTGAAGCACAATATATGAGACTTACTACATGAAGAACAAGGTGCTACTTTGAAGCACAAGTGTGGAAAAAGAGATAGTAGCATTGCCCTTTTTTTGGGCATTTCTTTTTTTTCTTTTTGTCCTTTCTCTTTTTTTTGGGGCAATGCTCTAATAATGATGATCATCACACTTCTATTGATTACAACATAAGGATTACAACTCGAAACTAGAACAAGTTATGACTCTATATGAATGCCTCCGTGATGTACGGATGGTGCAATGAATCAAGAGTGACATGTATGAAAAATAATGCATGGTGGCTTTTCCACAAATACGATGCCAACTACATGATCATGCAATGGCAATATGACAAAAGTAAAGTATGTCATGATGATGATGAACAGAACGGTGGAAAGTTGCATGGCAATATATCTCAGAATGGCTATGGAAATGCCATAATAGGTAGGTATGGTGGCTGTTTTAAGGAAGATATAAGGAGGTTTATGTGTGATAGGGCGTATCGTATCACGGGGTTTGGATGCACCGGCGAAATTTGCACCAACTCTCAAGGTGAGAAAGGGCAATGCACGGTACCAAAGAGGCTAGCAAAGGCGGAAAGGTAAAAGTGCGTATAATCCATGGACTCAACATTAGTCAAAAGAACTCATATACTTATTGCAAAAAGTTAGAAGTCATCAAAAATCAAGTACTACGCACATGCTCCTAGGGGGATACATTGGTAGGAAAAGACCATCGCTCGTCCCCGACCGCCACTCATAAGGATGCACAAGCCAGGTACACTTCGTGTTTCAAATTTGTTACACAACTTTAACCATACGTGCATGCTACAGGATTTGCTAACTTCAACACAAGCATTTCTCAAATTCACAACTACTCAACTAGCACGACTTTGATATTATCACCTCCATATCTCAAAACAATTATCAAGCATCAAACTTATCTTAGTATTCAACGCACTCAAAAGAAAGTTTCACATATCTTGAATACCAAGTATATTAACATTAAGCAAATTACCATGCTATTAACGACTCTCAAAATAATCTAAGTGAAGCATGAGAGATCAATAGTTTCTTTAAAACAAATCCACCACCGTGCTCTAAAAGATTTAAGTGAAGTACTAGAGCAAAAAATTATCACGCTCAAAAGATATAAGTGAAGCACTATGAGCAAAACTATCAAGCTCAAAAGATATAAGTGAAGCACATAGAGTATTCTAGAAAATTTCAATTCATGTATGGCTCTCTCAAAAGGTGTGTACAACAAGGATGATTGTGGTAAACTAACAAGCAAATACGCAAATATTACAAGACGCTCCAAGCAAAACACTTATCATGTGGTGAATAAAAATATAGCTCCAAGTAAATTACCGATGGAAGTGGACGAAAGAGGGGATGCCTTCCGGGGCATCCCCAAGCTTTGACTTTTTTGTGTCCTTGGATTATCTTGGGGGTGCCATGGTCATACCCAAGCTTAGGCTCTTTCCACTCCTTGTTTCATAATTCATCAAAAGAATTCACCCAAAACTTGAAAACTTCACAACACAAAACTCAATAGAAATCTCGTGAGCTCCGTTAGAGAAAGAAAACAAAAGAGTACTTTAAGGTACTGTAATGAACTCATTCTTTATTTATATTGGTGTTAAACCTACTGTATTCCAACTTCTCTATGGATTATAAACTATTTTACTAGCCATAGGTTCATCAAAATAAGCAAACAACACACGCAAAACAGAATCTGTCAAAAACAGAACAGTCTGTAGTAATCTGTAACTAACGCAAACTTCTGGAACTCAAACAATTCTACCAAAATTAGAAGACCTAGACAATTTGTTTATTGATCAGCATCAATTGGAATCAGTATTTTATCACGTTCTGGTGATTTTTAACAATTCGGGCACTGAGCGCAAAGTTTCTGGAAATTACAGCAAGATCAAATAACTATCATCCAAGAAGATCCAATAGGTTTAACTTGGAACAAACACTAATTAAAAGATAAAACCACATCTAAACAGCGGCTAGATGGATTATTTATTCCTAAACAAAAGCAAAAACTAAAAACTAAAAATAAAATTGGGTTGCCTCCCAACAAGCGCTATCGTTTAACGCCCCTAGCTAGGCATAAAAGCAAGGATAGATCTAGGTATTGCCATCTTTGGTATTCGGAGAGGAGGATCTCCTTTATATGGCATTCATTCTTCTATTTAAGTTAAGCACATGGCCATTAATGGAAGAAGTATGATTCAGCATGTTACGAAAATTTGCCTCTAAACTAGACTTCATCTCTTTAATAATTTCATTTTGATAAAAGCACATGAGAGTAGTTGATTCAACCTTATCATTCATAGGGTGCCCAAATATAGTTTTCATTTTTTCATAAGTATCTATAGCATCCCCTCCAATAAAACCTTCCTCAAATATGGAATCTAAAACTTGTTTGAAGGAAGCGGGCAAGCCAACATAAAAACTTTTTAAGTAAATTTCAATTTGATATTGTGGCACATAGCTAGCCCTCCTAAGTAACCTATCCCAAGCATCTTTTAAAGACTCATCAAGTAAATAGCGAAAAATTCCAGAGTCATCCTCATCAAAATTATTCAAGCTCTCATTGGTGACCCCGGTGGGTCTTTCTGTAGCATCATTATTTATGAGCTTAGAGAGGATAGAGGGGTTATCCAAGGCACTAGAGCTCGGGAGAAAACCCGTAGTTCTTTTTGATTCGGCCATGGCAACGGGAAGGCAAACGGAAAAATGAGGAGGAGATTGGGAAAGAGAGGGCGAATAAAACGGCAAGGGTGAAGTGGGGGAGAGGAAAACGAGAGGCAAATGGCAAATAATGTAATGCGAGAGATAGGGATTGTGATGGGTACTTGGTATGTTGACTTTTGCGTAGACTCCCCGGCAACGGCGCCAGAAATCCTTCTCGCTACGTCTCGAGCTTGCGTTGGTTTTCCCCGAAGAGGAGAGGATGATGCAGCACAGTAGCATAAGTATTTCCCTCAGTTTTTGAGAACCAAAGGTATCAATCCAGTAGGAGGCCACACGCAAGTCCCTCGTACCTGCACAAAACGATAGCTACTCGCAACCAACGCGATTAGGGGTTGTCAATCCCTTCACGGTCACTTACGAGAGTGAGATCTGATAGAGATAATATTTTTGGTATTTTTGGTATATAGATGCAAAGTGAAAAGTAAAAGGCAAAGTAAAACAAAGCAAGTATAAAACTGATGGAGATTGATATGATGAGAATAGACCCGGGGGCCATAGGTTTCACTAGTGGCTTCTCTCAAGAGCATAAGTATTCTACGGTGGGTGAACAAATTACTGTTGAGCAATTGACAAAATTGAGCATAGTTATGAGTATATCTAGGTATGATCATGTATATAGGCATCACGTCCGTGACAAGTAGATCGAAACGATTTTGCATCTACTACTATTACTCCACTCATCGACCGCTATCCAGCATGCATCTAGAGTATTAAGTTAAAAATAGAGTAACGCCTTAAGCAAGATGACATGATGTAGATGAATAAATTCATGCAATATGATAAATACCCCATCTTGTTATCCTCGATGGCAACAATACAATACGTGCCTTACAACCCTTTCTGTCACTGGGTAAGGACACCGCAAGATTGAACCCAAAGCCATGCACTTCTCCCACTGCAAGAACTACCAATCTAGTTGGCCAAACCAAACGGATAATTCGAAGAGACTTGCAAAGATAACTCAATCTACGTAAAAGAATTCAGAGAAGATTCAAATATTATTCATAGATAAGCTGGATCATAAACCCACAATTCATCGGTCTCAACAAACACACCGCAAAAAGAAGATTGCATCGAATAGATCTCCACGAGAGAGGGGGAGAACATTGTATTGAGATCCAAAAAGAGAGAAGAAGCCATCTAGCTACTAGCTATGGACCCGAAGGTCTAAAGTAAACTACTCACACTTCATCGGAGAGGCTATGGTGTTGATGTAGAAGCCCTCCGTGGTGGATGCCCCCTCCGACGGAGCTCCGGAACAGGCCCCAAGATGGGATCTCGTGGATACAAGAAGTTGCGGCAGTGGAATTAGGTTTTTGGCTCCTGTTTTGATCGTTTGGGGGTACGTAGGTATATATAGGAGGAAGGACTACGTCGGTGGAGCAATAGGGGGCCCACGAGGCAAGGGGCGCGCCCTAGGGGGGCGCCCCCCACCCTCGTGACCGCCTCTCTAGTGCCTTGGCGTAGGGTCCAAGTCTCCTGGATCACGTTCGGTGAAAAAATAACGTTTCCGAAGGTTTCATTCCGTTTGGACTCCGTTTGATATTCTGTTTCTTTGAAACACTGAAAAAAAAGGCAAAAAACAACAATTCTGGGTTGGGCCTCCGGTTAATAGGTTAGTCCCAAAAGTAATATAAAAGTGGAAAATAAAGCCCAATATAGTCCAAAACAGTAGATAAAGTAGCATGGAGCAATCAAAAATTATAGATACGTTGGAGACGTATCAGGCGGCTCACTTCAATGTTGAGATAGACCCTCATGATTACCCTCTAACCAAGGTTTACCTAGACCGAGCAGCCATGGGTCACCATCACTTTCTTGCACATGATCGTCCTGATATTGCCATTCCTTATAACCTGGTCTATAGCGTTTCAACTCGTGATGTTATCCCCTTGCCTGCACTTTATTTGATTCTGCTGCCAGGGGCAGATATAGGATTATGCCTGCAGACATCATCTCCTACTGGAATGCTCACGTTGTTGGAGAGGCTGCACAGGTACCTTAGCAGTGGGATGAGTGGATGCCCGCTCCTCAGGATCCCTACTACCCTCGAGGCTACTGATCGATTACCAAGTTAGGCGAAAAGCCTAAGCTTGGGGGAGTACGTGTTTCCACCGACTTTACATTCATGTTTACTTATTCTATTTGTCGGTGTTCACACTTTTTCATTGTATTATCCATGCTTAGATTTTCTTCTTGCTTTCTTCTTGTGCGTTTGAAAAACTTTAGAAAAAAATAGTTGCAGTAATTTATTTTCTATGCATGCTTAGTAGTTGTATTAAAAGAAAATCCATAAAGATTTCCTTGTTCTTCTTTTGCTTGTTGGGAGCTTTCCCGTGTAAATAGTTTTTCTTATTTTTGCTTTCTATTTGCTTGTTGAAGAAAACCAAAATGTTGACGTATAATGTACTACCTAGTCTCTTCCATCAGATTGGTCTTTTGGTTGCATTGGCTAGAGCATGCACTTCTACATGGTATCAGAGCCAAGAGGTCTTGAGTTCAAGACCCGGTTGGCGCAATTAAATTGCAGCCCACTTTCGGTCCACGTTTAGGCCTGAGGGAGCCAAACGTGAGGGGGAGTGTTGACGTATAATGTGCTACCTAGTCTCTTCCATCAGATCGGTCTTTTGGTTGCATTGGCTAGAGCATGCACTTCTACACAAAAACTCCAAAAACATTTCAGTGTGTTTCACTGAATTTCTTTTATTTTAATTCGAGTTGTACCGAGGAGAAGACCACGATGAAAATGTTGAGTGGCTCTCATATGAATAATTGTCGAACTAAAAAGGGCATATTTTACCTTGTCTTCTCCTGTTAAATAAAATGTTTTGCAGATTCCAGCTTAGTCCATGGCACTCTTGCACTATTGTTATTTTCATATCGTTCGGTCGTGCAAGTGAAAAGCAATAATGACGACATTCAATGAACTGGCCGTGGCAGAGAGAAACTGGTATGAATTCGACTTGTTCTGTTTGTGTAAATATGTTTAACCTAGTATCCATGATCCAACCCATTATGATTAAACATGTTTGCAATGACAATTAGAGATTATAGTTTCTCATGCCATGCATAAGTAGCTAGGAGTGGATAATGATTTATCTTGGATATCAACATAGCGTTAAAATGATTGTGATGTAGTATGATGATATGGTATCCTCCTCTGAATGTTCGAGTGGCTTGACTTGGTACATGTTCATGCATGTAGTTGAAACCAACATAGCCTCTATAATATTTATGTTCATAGTGTTCATATCCTACTCATGCTAGTGTCCAATGTTACTTACGCATAATGCATGGTTATGATCGTTGTTGCTCTCTAGCTGGCCGCTTCTCAATCTTAATTGCTAGCCTTCACCTGTACTAAGTAGGAATTCTGCTTGTACATAAAAAACCTTCACTGGTGCACGTCGGTCCTAAACAAACAGTTCTTTTACCCCTTTCCGCGATGGCATTTGGAAACATCGCCAAGTAAGTGTGTGCGATAGGGTGTCCTTCCCACACGACCCAGAAATCATCAGGGATAGGCCCTCCTGGGACCCAGGCTAGGGTCGTGTGCAATCGGGCGAGGCATCGAAACCCAATTATTTCTGTAGGTATGTACATCCCACACGGTGAATCGCAGAAATCATTTCCGTAGGTATGTACATCCCACACGGTGAATCCTAGAAATCATTTCCGTAGGTATGTACATCCCACATGGTGAATCCCAGAAATCATTTCCATAGGTATGTTCATCCCACACGGTGAATCCCAAAAATCATTTCTGTAGGTATGTATATCCCACACGGTGAATCCCAGAAAAACATTTCTGTTCGTATGTATATCACACACAGTCAATCCAAGGAATACGTTTCCGTTCTTATGTACATCCCACATAGTCAATCCAGGGAAAACATTTCCGTTCGGACGTACATCCCACACAGTTTTATGTGTAGGCTCGTGTGTGAAAGGTGTAACTATCACACACGGTCTTCCTTGGTTAACTGTTTGCTTTCATCAACTATATCACACACGATTTGATGAAGAAAATTGTGTGGCATTGGGCTATCCATCGCAACCGCTTTTACTGCAAGAACCGTTTGCAAAGGTCCATGACTCATTTAGCAGTTCCAGTATTACGCAAATTCACATTTCATATCGAACAGTTGTTTGCCAATTTCATATCAGCCACATAAATATTTTATAACATCACAGTACGGTAGCTACATGAAAACAGCACAGTACAACACATAGCTAGTTCAACTTCATAAGAACAATATATTAATTTCCCTAATCGAGATCATCCAGGCTCGTCTTATCCACCTCTGCTTTCAGTTTAGTAAGAACCCGTTTTGCACGGGCCAACTGGGAAAGTGCCTCCTCCTTCGCCAACACCATCTTAGCAAAGTCTTTTTTTTAATCTGAGCCCATTCTCCACCTTCAAATTTTTATCCCGCATCTTGAAATATGCTTCAGCGTTGACAAGACTTTCTCTAAACCTAGCTGTGTTCACTTTCCTCATACATGATCCAGAGCTTCATTAAGCACATCTTCAAAGACTATGGCCACTCTTGATCAACCCACTCCAAGTTAGAACACTTCCGTTCATCCTATAATATTTAAAACTAGATTAGTAACAATTGTAGGGGAAATGGGTTTATAGCAACATAGAAAATCACCAATGATTATTTTGAAAAACTGAAGAAACATGTTAATTATGACATATCTTCTCAAAAAGATCAATGTGCAAATGAAATAATTGGTACTGAGACAACAACCAAATTCTGGAACATCAAAAGCTATAATTAACTACAACGACGCTACAAGTTCTTACTCATGTACAATAAATAACAAATTGAACATTTTATGAGGAAGGTAAATATAACTGCAACAACATAGCGACAGTGTTTGGATGATAGCAAATTGATACTAACAGGTGTGTACATGCACAAATTTAGTAACATAGAACTAATAGCACTAAGGCCGTCACTATGTATGCCAAAACTGGTGTAAAGACAACTGTTGCTACATCTCGCACCGGTGCCCTGAACTGGCGAGCCGATGCAGCGGAAAAAATCAGGGACCCGGACTCCGGAGCACGTAGTTGCTCCGATGCCCAGTTCTTTCGTGCCATAAAGATTTAGTATTTCACTGCTTGGCTGCTCGGATGTGTGGACCAAAGTTGGCTGCACAAACTGCTAAAGCGGTGCCAAATAATTTTCTAATGGCACCACTGATGAGATGGCAACAATTTAAGATACTAGGTACAAACAGTGACACTGTCTTAGGATGCGTTTGGTTGAAGGTGTGGTATGAATGGGTTGGGACCGTGACAGTGTCTGAATCACATCTAACAAATGATTTGTAACAACGGAAGAGGGTCTAACCTTCTCTGCACATGCCAGAAAGTTCCTTCTAGTGTCCACAGAACCAAACGCAAGTAGCTTCACGCATGGAGATTGATTGTGACAACGAGCAGATAGATCTTCAGCCACCCCGCTCCATTCGTTGCCACTGATGGTCTTAGGGAGCTACAAGAGGAAGAAATGACTCAAATCGACCTCCAGGTAAAAATTCTTCATTCCAAGTCATAGCCCGAGAGAGAGAGAAGAGAGGCATGCCCGGGTGGTAAAGTAGTAGTCGCCAGAGGAGGAACCGCTAGAGATGTCTTTGAAGAAGACCATGGCGACCCCGGCGGTAGGATGCGAGACGGCGAGAGCGAGGAAGTGGCTATAGCTTAGCAAGGAAGGAAGGAAGGAGGAAACAGGGGAAATGTGACTTGTGGTCGGGGAGAAAAGGGGGTGGGGAAGGGGGGCGGGGGTAGATATTTTGGCGGTAGGCCGAAATTTTGGAAATGGGGAGGGAAACTTTGCGCGTGGTGCCGCCGGACCATTCACTTTGAATGATTGTGTGCATCGCAAATGATTCTTCTGCTTTACACACATGGGATGTGTTTGATAATTCAAATTTTGGTCTCAAGGCATGGGCACATTCACTTTGAACGCGCGCGGTGCCGCCGGACCATTCACTTTGAACGATTGTGTGCATCGCAAATGATTCTTCTGCTTTGCGCGCATGGGATGAGTTTGATAATTCAAATTTTGGTGGAAATTTCCACGGGTACGTCATTGCATAATTTAACATCGCTTGCTAATTTGGGCACACAAAAGAGCGTACAGCAAACATACCACACTTATTGAATCGAGCAATTTTAGTAATTACACAGAGCCAGTTGACCTAAACATTGCTCTAACAAAAGACCAGCATTAAAAACAAAGCCTAAGTACGCATAATTAAAAATCCGCCGCCGCGCCAGCCTATGCATCGCTGTTGTGAAATGAGATGTCGATGACTTGTCCTGGCGACATGCCGCCGTTGGTGGACTCCGCGTCCCCCTGCTGAAGTCGACCGCGTCCTCGGCACCGCCCTCAAGGTTGTAGTACTCGTAGTAGTGGCTGCGCCACAGCTTGCGTTGGTACTCCATCACCGATTCCTCGACGGAAAGACTCTTATCTACCTCGACCTCGGCCACGCGCAACTCCTCCTCCCGGCGCTCCTCAATCTGCATCGCCTCCTGCATCTCCAGATCCCGCTCGGCGACCTCATGAGGAAGCAGGTGCTCCATGGCCACCGCCGCCTTTTCAGACGTGGGTTGCATGCTAGAGTCCGAGGTGGCCTGGAATATCTTGGCATGTGCATCCTCGATCTTGGCGTGGATGGCCTCGACCCGGACCAGGGCGACATCAGTGGCACAGACGGCAGCTCGAGAGCTCTCGGCATTTGCAGCCGCCGTCGCAGCAGCAGCTGCAGCCGTCTCGGCTGCTGCAGCTGCCCTGTCGGCTGCCACAGATGCCCTCCTGGCGGAAGCGGCCGCGCTCAATGCGGATGCGACGGCACTCTCAGCGTACGCGTCCGCACTCTCGGCGCAGGCGGCGGCGCTCGGGGGGGACGCGACCATCGTACGGGCCTTCACGAAGCGTTTCCACGGCCTCATCTTTGCAAGAAGGGGGTGCGGGAATGGGGATTGGGATTCATGGATTCGGGGGTTGCCGGCACTGGAGCAGATGAGCCGGCGAATCTTAAGGAGGGAGACTTAAATAGACCCAGATATTTTCATCGCAAATGGTTCCTAGAAAACAACTGTGTGTGATGTTGTAGATATTTTTTATTAGCTGTGAAAGACAAATTTGGAATAAAGTGCCAACCGATGGTGTTTTAAGTGAACGAGAAATTTTGTAGTACTAATACAACTGCCATGTCAAAGTTTGGAAAATTTCAGGGGTCATTTGACCTTCTAAGACATTTAAGTGATTTTCTAGCCATTTAATGACCGTAATTGAAATTTGAACTACATGTACATGCAACAGCTAACCATAACGGTTTGAAAACTCGTATTTTGTGTACTTGTGTGTGATTTAATTCCATGTGCAGTAAATTCGAAGGAATTTTCAAACATACTGGTCTAACGGCTATGACACAATTAAGCATGGAGTGACATGGCATTTTAATTCTAAAAAATTAAAAAAAGTCAGAAACACATGAAACCTTGGTTGATGTAATGTCATGCCACCAAGATGATGTGGTAAAAAATTGGCATGTTTGACCAAAGTTTGGACACACATCCCTCACAAACTGGAGCAACTCACTAGAAGGCTCGTGGTTCCGAGAGGGAACAATGCATGTTTGATGACGAACGGGAGATAGCTTCCTATTACGGCCTTCGATTTTTTCTCTACGTCTAACGTGCACTAGTACAACTGTAATGTGATTTTTTTTTAAATTCTAGGGGTCATTTGATCTTTTAAAGACATATAAGTGATTTTTTAGCCAATTAATGACCGTAATTCAAATTTGAACTACATCTACATGCAACGCGTAACGGAAACGGTTTGAAAAATCATATTTGTGTACTTGTGTGCGAGTTAATTCCATGTGTAGTAAACTAGAAGGAATTTTAAAACATACTAGTTGACCCGTTGCGCCAAATGGCGCAGAGACCTGCTGAAGACATGTTGTCGGTGAAAATAGTTTCATGCTGCAAGAACCTTCAACTAAATCATGCTATTTTTTAAACATGTTTATTACGTTGTTAAATAATGGTTTGGGAAAAGGGAAACTTTGCATGATATGCATATGTTCAGTTTGAAAATATGGGCACTATGATGAGAGAGTAAAGTTGGCATGGTTGTATTTTTTTAGCAAGTTTGGAAACATGGTTATCATGATGAGAAATCTGGCCATGCATATTTTTCCTACAAAAAAAGAGGGGAAAAGATAAAAAACCTAAGAAAAAACATGTCTTTGTTGTGCATATACGGAGATATAGGGATCAGGAGGTATTAGGATAGCCCATATGTTCTTTAGCCCAACCCACGTAGAGCGATGCATGTGGCCCGTAAGGACTTGAATATGAAGCGGCAGGGGGCAGAGCCAGCGAAGACTGTCTATCCCTTTCCTTTCTTTCTCAGTTCGTCAGCTGGGTAACAAAATGGCGCAGAGAGCAATCTGAACATATACACATATCCTAGGTGAGAAGAGTATCTAAATCACGGCTCTGGTTTTAGCTGAAACTTGCTTTTTTAGATATAGCAGTACATAAAAACAAAATGAACATTTGAATAAGAATTTATTCTTCTGAAAATAATATGGCATGGGACAGAAAAAAAATCCTATACAACCGGGTCATACAGACCCGATTGTGAGACCCACTCCAGCGCTTGCCAACTGCCCGTCTGAATCTTAATGCAACAAGCGTCTCCTTTCCCGCTTCCCTGTTTCACTCCTTATATATCTCCTCCAACGCCCCCAAAATCCAGCTGCTGGTCATGCCATTCTCACCACCGCCTGACGGCACGGCGGCGACCGTGCGACACGTCGTCCCTGATGTACCACCACGGGCTACCCATCCATCTGCTCCGTCACGCGCGAAGTCAGCCATGGCGATGAACTGCACGGCACCTCAGAGCTGGCACAACAACTATCCATCGGGCATCCTAGTGACGCTGCGTAGTCGGCCATGGAAACAAACTCCAGCCCATCCATCACGCGATTGATCCCCTTTATTGTCGAGGGCATGGATGTGAAGATCAATGTGTGATGTATAGGTCCAGCAATAAGTTTTGTAACAGCCTGTGTGGTATCTTTCTCTACTACTTCTTTCAGCTATCATGGATAGGTGAGGCCCTGAGGGTTTTCAGTAACAAAAATGTGAACTGTGTGGTCCAGAATTGAACCATATATATTGGCATAAGGGTATTGATCGGCCTCAAATCCTTTGTTGGCTGGGTACCACTCTATCGCTGCCATTTACTTGTTGGAACATAAAAATGACTATATCCTTTTGTTCTATAATTATATGCTTGCTTTGTTACCTGACAATTGGCCAACATGTATTGTCAAACCTTATGAATTTGTCTCTGACAAGCCTGGAATGTTCGCGCCAAATTGTTCACAACATACCAGGGAAATTGCAAAGAAAATAGTGGACAACAACAAATGTCACATCTCATTTATCCCAAGAGTATATAGTAGGCCACATCTTATAGGGGGAAAAAATTCAGAAGAAAAATAAACATGAACTGCCTTTTTTTTCAGTTTTTTACAGCACACACCAACAATTTGGCATGAACAGTCCAGAATGACTCTGAAAGATGATCCGAAATGACTGAATATGTTGCCAATACAACGGTGTCATTTAGAGCTCTTGAATGAATAAAATGCCATCGTTCTCACGCACTTTTACCTAGTACTCAGACGGAGGGAGTAAGTCGAAAGCATATACAGAGTATGAAGAGGTGATACAGATTACACAACAATAGTAGTTTCAGATATTTAGAAGGCCGTCCAGTTTTGCATAGTATGTAAATGGGATCAGTATGCTTTCACCTATGCAGAACTAGACGGCGTACTACTTATTTCGGAGTCAATACATATTTCGATCTCTAAAAGAAACCTGACATGAATCATCTGCTACTCTAGAAATCAAATTTATCATGGCTAACCAACATGGAATTATGAATAAAAAACCATCACTAACGTGTGGCATCTGAATTTCTGGCTATACTAACGTGTAAATATTAGGCAGATATAGACAATAGTGCCAACCATAAAGTATTATTTGCAAAAGCAAGGAAGGTTACTGTAGCTAGATAAATGACTTGCTTCACGTAGACTGCCAAATTTTTATTAGAAAGTGCATGCCTACTGATAGCACATCTCGGGGAATCACGGTGAGAATGAAAGGCCTGGAGAAATGCAAAAAGGCAAGATAAAATTCAGACATTGGCATACAGAGAAACTAATAGGAAAACATGCACCATCAATCACTCACCATAAGGTCAGCTGCTGGACAGTAGCTGAGCTGCAGTAGACGGTTACCAAGAAATGAACAGAGATATAATCTCTACAAAATAACCACGAGAGCACCAAACTATCTGCAAACATGAAGGCCCTTGCTTGGATTAGACAGGACGAGCACTCCATGATAATCAAAACAAAAAGATGGGATTTAAATTTATAGAGCAATGCTAGGAAGATATTGTCTTGAAGAAAGGAAGGTAAGAAAACAATAAAGCAAGTGATGAACCTGCAAAAATATCCTCCAAGTTTTGCTTGAAAATCCATCGAATATATCTTTGATCGCATATTTGTCTCTGTCGAGGTAGTGACTCTACGGGAAGGTTCTCCAGAAAACAGAGTAAAGTTGTTTTTCCTTTTTGAGAGCTTGATAGCAAACCTGCAATGCATCAAAAAGGGATTAGAATTGATAAGAAAAGAAATCCCTGCTATTTTATCGATGAAGAACATACTTCCATCAACGAAAATAAAAAAACATTGAAATTTGATGGTGTAAGGAACCTGCAGTGATATACTAAGCTATAAACAACTTTGCAATGATATATTGAACCATAAACCTGAAGCTCTACTTTGATGCTAATAAATTTATAGCTGGGGAAGTAGGAAAATTAAATCATATACTCTAAAACATATTGCAGAAACAGAAGCATGATGCACACTTCCTTGAAATTTTAACACAAGTGAACATTCATTTCAGTTAACACTACTATTTATCTACGGGGGAGCATGTATAAGAAAAGAAAAAAAATAGAAAATGTATGCAAATTCACATATATTTTTCAAAAATCCCATGGAAATGTGTTGGTCCGCTGGTCTATCAGGACGGTGTATTCTCATATTCCAGGAAATATGAAATTCATACAAAAAGAAAACATGGGACATAGATGGGGAATGTATTTGAGGAAAAGCAAGTAACTAATCAAGAAAGAAGCTTGCTCATTCCATTTTCCTGGAGCAAGTAACACATGGGCTTTCCTGGAGCAAGCTAGCAAACCAGTCTGACCTATCATATATCCCACATGGACAGTAGCACATACATATTGAAGCAACAAAATTGACAAAAAAAATTCCCCCTATATGAACATCACAATCTGTGGGCATTAACTAAATACAAATTAAACCTAAAACAAGAAGTCAAATGATACATCTTCAACAACATTAACACATGGGTGACAACATCAAGAAAACAATGATGGTGTGTAGAGGTGAAAGGTAGGCGAACACAAAATTCATCCCAGAATGAATAAGTCAAATGGAAGTAAATAGATCCAGATATCTCGATTCATTAACTACATCAAGTATTACTATAGGACAATATATGCCAAGAGCGCTTCACAAACACTTGCCGGTGAAATTCCTATTGCTTTAATCAGTATTGAATTGTGACTGAATTTGGTGCAAATTCAAAGACAACGTTATGAAGTATCCATTTCAGGCAGCATACGGAAAGTGTTTTCCAAAGCAAAAAAATCATCAATAAACATTGCCCTGAAGAAAGCAACATGAAAAGGTCAGTCCTTATATATGCTCTTCTTCCGATCTATTTCACACTGTTCGGTAAAGATTAAATTTTATATCAGAAAATCAAAAGCAGAGAGGCTCTTGATGCCATCCAGGACCTCTGAATTCCGATAACCATACACCCATATGTTTACTTTATAACAAAACAAAGTGTGCAAGCCATTTACATGAATATCGGTAACATAATACATCCAAACAACTTGTTCCATCTTGAATAAAAAAAGTGTCTACCAAATGTTTGCGCAACCAGACCATTTTTCTAATACATTTAGACAATATATGCATAACTCATATTTACATTAGCACAAATAATAACATCAAAATGAACCGTGTTCACATGAGAGAGAGAGAGAGAGTCACCTTGTTCTTCACTAAATTCTTCTAATGGATTCTTCTGGTCCTCTCCTCTCTCAGATCTGAGAAATTGTATGCTTAGATAAATTGGATATCGTGAATCAAAACCGAGAAAGGATGCGAATAGGTAACAACAATAAGGCGAAGGTGTCCCAACAGCGAGACGCCGAGATTCTATCTGTTTGTTCATGTTTAAGAATCAGTTTTTTATCTATCTGACTTCATGAACTAATAATTGGAGATACACTCTAAATGCTATACTTTTTTGTTTGTGTGAAGGACTTAGTTAATATTCATTCATCATTCTGTACAATTTTGTTGCAACTGAAATATATGTATTTCTAACTATCGGAATGCTTAGACTTTCCTGTCAACATATATATATATATCACCAAACAACAAGTTAGATGCTTGCAGAAAACACACACAAATCACAAGATATCTTGTAACGCAGTATAGAATACCTTATGGTTCCGGGCAATACCGACCCTCTTCTTAATAACCCCAAGATATTAGATATTTATTTAGGAATCAGTGAAGAACAAGCAGGTTCACCTCTTCCCCTTCCTTCTCTGGAAGCAAACTGGGGATACATTTCTCCCTATAGGGTTCAGCAAGGAAGTCTACAACTAATCCCAGCATGATAGATCCATCCCATACAATGCCTGAAACCAGCAAACATCAGGATGGTGATTAGAACTCTTTATTTACACACAGATTAAGGAGAAACACACACAAAGCTTTGATACAATGTTCAGTTAGGGTCCTCTCCGAGGAAAAGGTAGCCCCTCCTCACCGTCATCCTTCTAGAAAGTGCATAAACTGGGACTTATAATTAAGAAATTGTCACACATCATTAAGCACGCACACATCACACACGCTGCAAGTAAGGCAGAACCGCAAGAGCAGAGATGATATGTCACGGTGGTGACCTGCACACCTCATGTGGAGTATGGAGAGGAGGGAGAGGCCTACCTGGCTGGTGTCGCTCTTCTAGGGCACCGATAGGCGAAAGAAGACGGCAGCGCAAAATCCTAGGGTCGCACACTCATCCCATCTCCATGGCCTGTCTCCTCTCCTTCCTTCTCTCCTGCAGGGATGGATCCATGGGGTCGCTCTCTGCATGGAGGTTCCCGCCGCCGCCGGAGAACCTCGCCTCCATGCCCGCACGCCATCCATCGAGATGGGTGAGGTGCGGGAGGAGGGGTGCGATCGACGCGGGAGGATGGAGGAAGCGAGCCTGGAGGCGGCTTGGGGACCGGAGAGCTGCAGCTTCGAACCGCATGCACCGACTAGATCTCCGGCCTCGCTGCTCCCCCGTTGCTGGGCGGGGAGCGCTGCCGGTGGGAGCTGCTGCTCGACAGGGGGAGGCGTCGTTGGGATGCGAGCGGGGCAGCGGGGGCTTCGACCGGCTAGGCGCGCCGCGGTGGCAGGCGCGGCTCCTCTCCTGTGTCTGTCCTGGCGGCTGCGGCGGCGACCATGCCTGGGGCTTCCATGGGGCCCAAGTGATGGAGATGGTCGGCTGTGATGTTGAAGGAGAAAGGAGGGAGGAGGAGGGAGGGGCCCGACGACGCGGGGGAGAAGAGGAGGCGGCCGAGGCAAGCGGGGAGAAGAGGGGCGGCGACATGGGAGAGGATGGAGGGAGCCGGGAGGATAACAAGGCAGAGCGGGCGCAGGCTCGGGACGAGCAGGGCTGGCGGCTAGGGTTTTGACGCGCGGGCGGAGCGGAGTGGAAAATTCCCTCGGCGACACGAACAAAGTTTACCCAGCCAAACAACGTGCGGCGCAAGCCCACCAGTCATTGGACAATGAAAACGACCACGAGGTGAAAATTGATTTGAACTGCTGTGAAGATCCAACGGCTCAGGCTCGCCAGAAAGGCAAATCGGACGGCCGACGAAGCTTGCAATCGGGGGAGCATTCTGGAGGTGAGCTGGCTAGCTTCTTTTTTGTTTTAAATTTGTATCACGACATGGACACATACGCATGAATACGTATGCATGGAGTGGCATGGCATTTTAATTCAAAAAAAATTAGAAACACATGAAACCTTGGTTGATGTAATGTCATGCCACCAAGATGATGTGGTAAAGAAATTGGCATGTTTGACAAAAGTTTGGACACACACCCCTCACAAACCGGAGCAACTCGCTAGAAGGTTCGTGGTTCTGAGAAGGAACAATGCAAGTTTGATGACGAACGGAAAATAGCTTCCTCTTACGGCCTTCAAATTTTTTATACGTCTAACGTGCACTACTACAACTGTAATGTGAAATTTTGGAAAACTATAGGGGCCATTTGACCTTTTAAATACATTTAAGTGATTTTCTAACCATTTAATGACCGTAATTCAAATTTCAACTACATCTACATGCAACGCCTAACCAAAACATTTTGAAAAGTCATATATGTGTACTTGTGTGAGTTAATTCCATGTGCAGAAATTAGAAGGAATTTTCAAACATATTGGTACGGCTCTGGTTTTAGCTGAAACTTGCTTTTTAGATATAGCAGTACATAAAAACAAAATGAACATTTGAATAAGAATTTATTCTTCGAAAATAATATGGCATGGGACAGAAAAAAAATCCTATACAACGGGTCATACAGACCCGATTGTGAGACCCACTCAGTAACCAAGCTGCCGTCTGAATCTTAATGCAACAAGCGTCTCCTTCCCGCTTCCTGTTTCACTCCTTATATATCTCCTCCGCCCCCAAAATCCAGCTGCTGGTCATGCCATTCTCACCACCGCTGGCCAACGCAGGCGGCGACTGTTTTCTGTCGTCACGATGTACCACCACGGGCTACCCATCCATCTGCTCCGTCACACGCGAAGTCGACCATGGCGATGAGCCACGGCACCTCGGGCTGGCACAACAACTATCCATCGGGCATCCTAGTGGCGCTGCGTAGTCGGCCATGAAACAAACTCCAGCCCATCCATCCGCGATTGATCCCCTTTATTATCGAGGGCATGGATGTGAAGATCAATGTGATGTATAGGTCCAGCAATAAGTTTTGTAACAGCACATGTGGTATCTTTCTCTACTACTTCTTTCAGCTATCATGGATGGGTGAGGCCACGAGGTTTTGATAACAAAAATGTGGTATGTGGTCAGAATTGAACCATATATATTGGCATAAGGGTATTGATCGGCCTCAAATCCTTTGTTGGCTGGGTACCACTCTATCGCTGCCATTTACTTGTTGGAACATAAAAATGACTATATCCTTTTGTTCTATAATTATATGCTTGCTTTGTTACACGACAATTGGCCAACATGTATTGTCAAACCTTATGAATTTGTCTCGACAAGCACGGAATATTAACGCAAATTATTCACAACATACCGAAATTACAAAAGAAAATAGTGGACAACAACAAATGTCACATCTCATTTATCCCAAGAGTATATAGTGGGCCACATCTTATAGGGAAAAATTCAGAAGAAAAATAAACATGAACTGCTTTTTTTTCAGTTTTTACAGCACACACCAACAATTTGGCATGAACAGTCGAGAATGACTGAAAGATGATCGAAATAATGAATATGTTGCCAATACAAGCAGTGTCATTTAGAGCTCTTGAATGAATAAAATGCCATCGTTCTCACGCACTTTTACCTAGTACTCAGGCGGAGGAGTAAATCGAAAGCATATCTGAGTATGAAGAGGTGATCAGATTACACAACAATAGTAGTTTAGATATTTAGAAGGCCGTCAGTTTTGCATAGTATGTAAATGGGATCGGTATGCTTTCACCTATCTGAGAACTAGGCGTACTACTTATTTGGAGTCAATACATATTTAGATCTCTAAAAGAAACCTGACATGAATCATACACTACTCTAGAAATCAAATTTATCATGGCTAACCAACATGGAATTATGAATAAAAACCATCACTAACGTGTGGCATCTGAATTTACGGCTATACTAGCGTGTAAATATTAGGCGAGATATAGACAATAGTGCCAACCATAAAGTATTATTTGCAAAAGCAAGGAAGGTTCTTGTAGCTAGATAAATGACTTGCTTCACGTAGACTGCCAAATTTTTATTAGAAAGTGCATGCCTCTTGATAGCACATCTCGGGAATCACGGTGAGAATGAAAGGCACGGAGAAATGCAAAAAGGCAAGATAAAATTCAGACATTGGCATCTGAGAGAAACTAATAGGAAAACATGCACCATCAATCACTCACCATAAGGTCAGCTGCTTGGGACGATGGCTGAGCTGCGATAAACAGTTACCAAGAAATGAACGGAGATATAATCTCTACAAAATAACCACGAGCACCAAACTATCGCAAACATGAAGGCCCTTGCTTGGATTAGGCAGACGAGCACTCCATGATAATCAAAACAAAAGATGGGATTTAAATTTATAGAGCAATGCTAGGAAGATATTGTCTTGAAGAAAGGAAGGTAAGAAAACAATAAAGCAAGTGATGAACCTGCAAAAATATCCTCCAAGTTTTGCTTGAAAATCCATCGAATATATCTTTGATCGCATATTTGTCTCTGTAGAAGTGGTGACTCTCTGAGGAAGGTTCTCGAGAAAACAGAGTAAAGTTGTTTTCCTTTTGAGAGCTTGATAGCAAACCTGCAATGCATCAAAAGGTTAGAATTGATAAGAAAAGAAATCCCTGCTATTTTATCGATGAAGAACATACTTCCATCAACGAAAATAAAAAACATTGAAATTTGATGGTGTAAGGAACCTGCGGTGATATACTAAGCTATAAACAACTTTGCAATGATATATTGAACCATAAACCTGAGCTCTACTTTGATGCTAATAAATTTATAGCTGGGGAAGTAGGAAAATTAAATCATATACTCTAAAACATATTGCAGAAGCGAAGCATGATGCACACTTCCTTGAAATTTTAACACAAGTGAACATTCATTTCAGTTAACACTACTATTTATCTACGGGGAGCATGTATAAGAAAAGAAAAAAATAGAAAATGTACAGAAATTCACATATATTTTTCAAAAATCCCATGGAAATGTGTTGGTCCGCTGGTCTATCGGAATGGTGTATTCTCATATTCAGAAATATGAAATTCATACAAAAAAGAAAACATGGGACATAGATGGGGAATGTATTTGAGGAAAAGCAAGTAACTAATCAAGAAAGAAGCTTGCTCATTCCATTTCTGGAACAAGTAACACATGGGCTTTCTGGAGCAAGCTAGCAAACCAGTCGACCTATCATATATCCCACATGGACGATAGCACATACATATTGAAGCAACAAAATTGACAAAAAAATTCCCCTATATGAACATCACAATCTGTGGGCATTAACTAAATACAAATTAAACCTAAAACAAGAAGTCAAATGATACATCTTCAACAACATTAACACATGGGTGACAACATCAAGAAAACAATGATGGTGTGTAGAGGTGAAAGGTAAGCGAACACAAAATTCATCCCGAATGAATAAGTCAAATGGAAGTAAATAGATCCAGATATCTCGATTCATTAACTACATCAAGTATTACTATAGGACAATATATGCCAAGGCGCTTCACAAACACTTGCCGGTGAAATTCCTATTGCTTTAATCAGTATTGAATTGTGACTGAATTTGGTGCAAATTCAAAGACAACGTTATGAAGTATCCATTTCAGGCGACATCACGGAAAGTGTTTTCCAAAGCAAAAAAATCATCAATAAACATTGCCCTGAAGAAAGCAACATGAAAAGGTCAGTCCTTATATATGCTCTTCTTCCGATCTATTTCACACTGTTCGGTAAAGATTAAATTTTATATCAGAAAATCAAAAGCAGAGAGGCTCTTGATGCCATCCAGGACCTCTGAATTCCGATAACCATACACCCATATGTTTACTTTATAACAAAACAAAGTGTGCAAGCCATTTACATGAATATCGGTAACATAATACATCCAAACAACTTGTTCCATCTTGAATAAAAAAGTGTCTACCAAATGTTTGCATAGCAGACCATTTTCTAATACATTTAGACAATATATGCATAACTCATATTTACATTAGCACAAATAATAACATCAAAATGAACCGTGTTCACATGAGAGAGAGAGAGAGTCACCTTGTTCTTCACTAAATTCTTCTAATGGATTCTTCGGTCCTCTCCTCTCTCGAGATCTGAAAATTAGGCGTTTAGATAAATTGGATATCGGGGAATCAAAACCGAGAAAGGATGCAGAATAGAAGTAACAACAATAAAGGCGAAGGTGTCCCGGTTATGCGAGCCTTGAGATTCTATCTGTTTGTTCATGTTTAAGAATCAGTTTTTATCTATCGACTTCATGAACTAATAATTGGAGATACACTCTAAATGCTATACTTTTTTGTTTGTGTGAAGGACTTAGTTAATATTCATTCATCATTACATGCAATTTTGTTGCAAGCTGAAATATATGTATTTCTAACTATCGGAATGCTTAGACTTTCCTGTCAACATATATATATATATCACCAAACAACAAGTTAGATGCTTGCGAGAAAACACACACAAATCACAAGATATCTTGTAGCACGATATAGAATACCTTATGGTTCCGGCAATACCGACCCTCTTCTTAATAACCCCAAGATATTAGATATTTATTTAGGAATCGGTGAAGAACAAGCGGTTCACCTCTTCCCCTTCCTTCTCTGAAGCAAGCGGGGATACATTTCTCCCTATAGGGTTCAGCAAGAAGTCTACAACTAATCCCAGCATGATAGATCCATCCCATACAATGCAGAAACCAGCAAACATCGGGATGGTGATTAGAACTCTTTATTTACACCAGATTAAGGAGAAACACACACAAAGCTTTGATACAATGTTGAGTTAGGGTCCTCTCCGAGGAAAAGGTAGCCCTCCTCACGTCATCCTTCTAGAAAGTGCATAAGCTGGGACTTATAATTAAGAAATTGTCACACATCATTAAGCACTTTTACATCACACTGCTGCAAGTAAGCGCAGAACCGCATGAAGCGGAGATGATATGTCACGGTGGTGACTGCACACCTCATGTGGAGTATGGAGAGGAGGAGAGGCCTACTGGCTGGTGTCGCTCTTCTAGGGCACCGATAGGCGAAAAAGAAATGGCAGCGCAAAATCCTAAAGTCGCACACTCATCCCATCTCCATGGCCTCTCCTCTCCTTCCTTCTCTCCTGCAGGGATGGATCCATGGGTCGCTCTGCGCATGGAGGTTCCCTTGCCCCGCGGAGAACCTCGCCTCCATGCCCATACGCCATCCATCGAGATGGGTGAGGTGCGGAGGAGAGGGTGCGATCAGGGGAGGATGGAAGGCGAGCACAGGGCGGCTTAGGGGACGGAGGCTGCAGCTTGAACCGCATGCACCGACTAGATCTCGGCCTCGCTGCTCCCCGTTCTTTGGCGCGGAGGCTGCTGCCAGTGGAATCTGCTGCTGCTCGGCAGAGGCGTCGTTGGGATCTGGCCAGAAGCGTGAGGCTTCGACCGGCTAAGCGGCCAGCGCCCGGCGGTGGCTCCTCTCTGTATGCATCTGGCTGTCTGGCTGGGCGACCATGCACAGGGCTTCCATGGGGCCCAAGTGATGGAGATGGTCATTTTGTGATGTTGAAGGAGAAAGGAGGAGGAGGAGGAGGGCCCGACGCGGGGAGAAGAAGAGGCGGCGAGGGCAAGCGGGGAGAAGAGGCGGCGACATGGGAGAGGATGGAGGGGCAGGGAGGATAACAAAGCAGAGGCGAGCAGGCTCGGGACAGCGCAAATGCTGTGGCTAGGGTTTGTGCCAGGCAGGGCGGAGGTGGAAAATTCCCTCGGCGACACGAACAAAGTTTACCAGCCAAACAACGTCGGCGCCAAGCCACCGATCATTGGACAATGAAAGCGACCACGAGGTGAAAATTGATTTGAGCTAGCATGAAGATCCAAGCTCGAGGCTTCTGCGGAAAAGGCGTCGGACTGACCCGGCGAAGCTTGCAATCGGGGCATTCGGAGGTGAGCTGGCTAGCTTCTTTTTTTTAAATTTGTATCCGACATGGACACATACGCATGAATACGTATGCATGGGTGGCATGGCATTTAATTCAAAAAATTAGAAACACATGAAACCTTGGTTGATGTAATGTCATGCCACCAAGATGATGTGGTAAAGAAATTGGCATGTTTGACAAAAGTTTGGACACACACCCTCACAAACCGAACAACTTCGCTAGAAGGTTAAGTGGTTACGAGAAGAACAATGCAAGTTTGATGACGAGCGGAAAATAGCTTCCTCTTACGGCCTTCAAATTTTTTATACGTCTAACGTGCACTACTACAACTGTAATGTGAAATTTTGGAAAACTATAGGGGCCATTTGACCTTTTAAATACATTTAAGTGATTTTCTAACCATTTAATGACCGTAATTCAAATTTCAACTACATCTACATGCAACGCCTAACCAAAACATTTTGAAAAGTCATATATGTGTACTTGTGTGCGAGTTAATTCCATGTGCAGTAAATTAGAAGGAATTTTCAAACATATTGGTCTCACGACATGGACACATGCATACGTATGCATGGAGTGACATGGCATTTTAATTCAAAATATAGAAAAATGATGAGAAACACATGAAACCTTGGTTGATGTAATGTCATGCCAACAAGATGATGTGGTAAAGAAATTGGCATGTTTGTGAGCGTTTGGACCGCACCCTCACAAACCATAGCAACTCGCTAGAAGGTTAAGTGGTTCGAGAGGAACAATGCATGTTTGATGACAGCAGAGATACCTTCCGCCTTCAAATTTTTTCCTATACGTTTAACATGCACTAATACAACTGTCATGTGAAAATTTGGTAAATTTCAGGGGTCATTAGACCTTTTAAAGACATTTTAGTGATTTCTAACCATTTAATGACCGTAATTCAAATTTGAACTACATCTACATGCAATGCCTAACCATAACGGTTTGAAAAATCATATTTTTGTGTACTTGTGTGCGAGTTAATTCCATGTGCAGTAAATTCGAAGGAATTTTCAAACACATTGGTGTCAAGGCATGGGCACATGCATGGAGTGCATGCCATGGCATTTTAATTCCAAAAAATTAAAAAATGATTAGAAAAACATGAAACCTTGCTTGATTTAATGTCATGCCACCAAGATGATGTGGTAAAGAAATTGGCATGTTTGGCGAAAGTTTGGACACACACCCTCACAAGCAGAACAACTCGCTAGAAGGTTCATGGTTACGAGAGGAACAATGCATGTTTGATGACGAACAGGAGATAGCTTCCTCTTACGGCCTTGAAATTTTTTCAACGTCGAACGTGCACTACTACAACTGTAATGTGAAATTTTGGAAAATTCTAGGGGTCGTTTGACCTTTTAAAGACATTTAAGTGATTTTCTAACCATTTAATGACCGTAATTCAAATTTGAACTACATCTACATGCAACGCCTAAACAAAACAGTTCGAAAATCATATCTGTGTACTTGTGTACGAGTTAATTCCATGTGCAGTAAATTAGAAGGAATTTTCAAACATATTGGTCTCACGACATGGACACATGCATACGTATGCATGGAGTGACATGGCATTTTAATTCAAAAAAATTAGAAAAATGACCAGATACACATGAAACCTTGGTTGATGTAATGTCATGCCACCAAGATGATGTGGTATAGAAATTGGCATGTTTGTGAGCGTTTGGACACGACCCTCTGGCAAAGACAACTCGCTAGCAGGTTCGTGGTTCGAGAGGAACAATGCATGTTTGATGATGAACGGAGATAGCTTTCTCTTACGGCCTTCAAACTTTTTCCAACGTTTAACGTGCACTAATACAACTGTCATGTGAAAATTTGGTAAATTTCAGTGGTCATTTGTGTTGGGGAACGTAGCAAAAATTCAAAATTTTCCTACGTGTCACCAAGATCTATATATGGAGAAACTAGCAACGGCGTGGTGGTGATGGAGGGCGTGGTAGTCCAGCGGGGCCCGCCAAGCACCCAGGAGAGGAGGAGTAAGAGAGGTAGGGGCTGCGCCAAGAGGAGAGGTTCTCGTGTGTTGGGCAGCCCCAGGATCATGTATTTATAGGGAAGGGAGGCTGCGCCTCTGGGATTCCCTCCCAAGGGTGGCGGCAGCCCCGGATGCCATCTGGGTGGCGGCGGAGAGGGGAGGGAGGCGCTGGGGTGCGGCCTTAGGGCCCATCGCCTAGGGTTTGCCCCCTCCCACTCTTCCACCACCTTGGGCCTTGTGGGGTGCGCACCAGCCACACAGGGCTGGTCCCTCCACACTTGGCCCATGAACCTCCGGGTTGGTGGCCCCACTTGGTGGACCCAGGACCCTCCGGTGGTCCCGATGCGTTCTGAAAAACCCGAAACTTTCCGGTGACCAAAGCAGGACTTCCCATATAAATCTTTACCTCCGGACCATTTGGAACTCCTCGTGACGTCCGGGATCTCATCCGGGACTCGAACAACATCGGTAACCACATACAAACTTCCTTTATAACCCTAAGCGTCATCAAGCGTTAAGTGTATAGACCCTACGGGTTCGGGAACCATCTGAACATGACCAGAGGCGTTCTCGGTCAATAACCAACAGCGGGATCTGGATACCCATGTTGGCTCCCACATGTTCCACGATGATCTCATCGGATGAACCACGATGTCAAGGACTCAATCGATCCGTATACAATTCCCTTTGTCTAGCGGTATTGTACTTGCGAGATTCGATCGTCGGTATCCGATACCTTGTTCAATCTCGTTTCGGCAAGTCTCTTTACTCGTTCCATAACACATCATCCCGTGATCAACCCCTTGGTCACATTGTACACATTATGATGATGTCCTACCGGTGGGCCCAGAGATACCTCTCCGTTTACGGGTGACAAATCCGATCTCGATTCATGCCAATCCAATGAGACACTTTCGGAGATACCTGTAGTGCACCTTTATAGCCACCCGATTCGTTGTGGACGTTTGGTACACCAAAGCATTCCTCGGTATCCGGAGTTGCACAATCTCATGGTCTAAGGAAATGATACTTGACATTAGAAAAGCTTTAGCATCACGAACTCGATCTTTGTGCTAGGCTTAGGATTGGGTCTTGTCCATTACATCATTCTCCAAATGATGTGATCCGTTATCAATGACATCCAATGTCCATGGTCAGGAAACGTAACCATCTGTTGATCAACGAGCTAGTCAACTAGAGGCTTACTAGGGACATGGTGTTGTCTATGTATCCACATGTATCTGAGTTTCCTATCAATACAATTATAGCATGGATAATAACGATTATCATGAACAAGGAAATATAATAATAATAACTAATTTATTATTGCCTCTAGGGCATATTTCCACAGTCTCCCACTTGCACTAGAGTCAATAATCTAGTTCACATCGCCATGTGATCAACACTCACAGTCACATCGCCATGTGACCAACATCCAAAGAGTTTACTAGAATCAATAATCTAGTTCACATCACTATGTGATTAACACTCAATGAGTTCGGGTTTGATCATGTTTATGCTTGTGAGAGGTTGTAGTCAGCGGTCTGCAATATTCAGATACCTATGTATTTACGCAAAACTTTATGTCATATCGTAGATGCTGCTACCACGTTCCACTTGGAGCTATTCCAAATTGTTGCTCCATTACACGTATCCGGTATCTCTACTCGTAGCTATCCGGATATGTGTTAAACGAATCGACGCAACTCTTTCGTCGAACTCTTTATCACCTCCATAATGAGAAACATATCCTTATTCCTCTAAGGATAATTTTGACCGCTATCGGTGATCCACTCCTTGATCACCTTTGTACCCTCTTGCCGGAAATGTAGCAAGGCACACATCGGGTGCGGTACACAACATAGCATCTTTAGAGCCTACGTCTAAGGCATAGGGGCGACCTTCGTCCTTTCTCTCTTTTCTGCCGTGGTGAGAGCTTTAACTCTTAACTTCATACCTTACAACTCAGTCAGAACTCCTTTTTGGTGATCCATCTGAACACCTTCAAGATTATGTCAAGGTATGTGCTCATTTGAAAGTATTATTAAACATTTTGATATATCTTATAGATCTTGATGCTTATTGTTCAAGTAGCCTAATCCAGGTTTTCCATTGAAAAACACTTTTCAAACAACCCTATATGCTTTCCAGAGATTCTACATCATTTCTGATCAACAATATGTCAACAACATATACTCATCAGAAATTCTATAGTGCTCCCACTCACTTCTTTGGAAATACAAGTTTCTCATAAACTTTGCATAAACCCAAAATCTTTGATCATCTCATCAAAGCGCATTCCAACTCGAGATGCTTACTCAGGTCCTTAGAAGGATCGCTGGAGCCAGCATACTTTTAGCATCCTTAGGATCGACAAAACTTTATGATTGTATCACATACAACCTTTCCTTACGAATGGTAAGGAAACTCGTTTTGACATCCATCGCCAGATTTCATAAATGCAGCTAATGCTAACATGATTCCGACGGACTTAAGCATCGCTACGGATGAGAAAATCTCATCGTAGTCAACTCCTTGAACTTGTGAAAAACTCTTACATACAAGTCGAGCTTCATAGGCGGTGACATTACCGTCCACGTCCGTCTTCTTCTCAAAGATCCATTTATCTCAATGGCTTGCCGATCATCGGGCAAGTCCACCAAAGTCCATGCTTTGTTCGATACATGGATCCTATCTCGGATTTCATGGCTTCTAACCATTTGTGAATATGAGCCCACCATCGCTTCCCCATAGCTCGTGGGTTCATTGTTGTCTAGCAATCATGAACTTCAAGACAGGATGCTTGTATCACTCTGAGTAAATCGCATCCTTGTCCCCTTACGAGTGCAGTGGTGACTTGATCCAAAACTTCATGATCACTATCATAGCTTCTACTTCAATTGGTGTAGGCTCCACGGGAACAACTTCAGCCTGCCTGCTACACTTGTTGAAGTGACGGTTCATTAACCTCATCAAGTCTCCACCATCCTCCCTCAATTCTTTCGAGAGAAACTTTTCCTCGAGAAAGGACCCGTTCTAGAAACAATTACTTTTGCTTCGGATCTGAGATAGGAGGTATACCCAATCATTTTGGGTATCCTATGAAGATGTATTTATCCGTTTTGGGTTCAAGCTTATCACGATGAAACCTTTTCACATAAGCGTCGCAGCCTCAAACTTTAAAGAAAGCGACAACTTAGGTTTCTCCAAACCATAGTTCAAGCGGTGTCGTCTCAACGGAATTACGTGGTGCCCTATTAAAGTGAGTGCGGTTGTCTCTAATGCCTAACCCATGAGCGATAGTGGTAATTCGATAAGAGACATCATGGTACACACCATATCTAATAGGGTGCAACTATGATGTTAGGACACACCATCACACTATGGTGTTCGGGTGTATTAATTGTGAAACAATTTCCACAATGTCTTAATAAGCGTGCCAAAGCTACGTAACTCAGATACTCATCTCTATGATCATATCGGAGACATTTTATCCTCTTGTCCGATGATCTTTAATTTCACTCTGAAATTACTTGAAATAATTCAGACTTGTGTTTCATCAAGTAAATACACTCGGTATCTACTTAAATCATCCGTGAAGTAAGAACATACGATATTCCTTTGCATGCCTCGGCACTCATTGGACTGCACACATCAAAATGTGTTACTTCAACAAGTTGCTATCTTGTTCCATCTTCTTTGAAACCGAGGCTTTTAGGTCATCTTGCCCATGTGGTATGATTTGCATATCTCAAGTGATTCAAAATCAAGTGAGTCCAAACGATCCATCTGCATGGAGTTTCATCATGCGTATACACCAATAGACATGGTTTGCATGTCTCAAACTTTCAAAAGCGAGTGAGTCCAAAGATCCATCAACATGGAGCTTCTTCATGCGTTTATACCAATATGACTTACATGGCGATTGCCACAAGTAAGTGGTACTATCATTACTATCTTATACCTTTGGCATGAAAATGTGTATCACTCGATCGAGATTCAATAAACCATTCATTTAGGTGCAAGACCATCGAAGGTATTATTCAAATAAATAGAGTAACCATTATTCTCCTTAAATGAATAACCGTATTGCGATAGACATAATCCAATCATGTCTATGCTCAGCATAAACACCAAATGACAATTATTCTGGTTTAATACTAATCTTGATGGTAGAGGGAGCGTGCAATGTTTGATCACATCAAGCTTGAAACACTTCCAACACATATCGTGGCTCACCTTTAGCTAGTCTCCGTTTATTCCGTAGCTTTTATTTCGAGTTACTAACACTTAGCAACCGAACGGTATCTAATACCCTGGTGCTACTAGGAGTACTAGTAAAGTACACATTAACATAATGTATATCCAATATACTTCTATCGACCTTGCCAGCCTTCTCATCTAACAAGTATCTAGGGTGGTTCCAACCTGTGTCCGTTCCTCTCATTATAGAAGCACTTAGTCTCGGGTTTGGGTTCACCTTGGGTTTCTTGACTAGAGCAGCAATTGTTTTGCCGTTTCATGAAGTATCCTTGTTGCCCTTGCCCTTCTTGAAACTAGTGGTTTTACCAACCATCAACAATTGATGCTCCTACTGACTTCTACTTTAGCGGTGTCAAACATCGAACACTTCAAGATCATCATATCTATCCCGATATGTTATAGTTCATCACGAAGCTCTAGTAGCTTGGTGGCAATGTCTTTGGAGAAACATCACTATCTCATCGGAAGATTAACTCCTCAATTCAAGTGATTATTGTACCCAGGAAAATCTGAATACAAGCTCAACGATTGAGATCTTCTCCCTTAGTTTGTAGGCTAGAAAACTGGTCGGAGGTCTCATACCTCTTGGCGTGGGCCGGACCTGAAATCCCAATTCAGCCCTCGAAACATCTCATATGTTCATGACGTTTCAAAAGCGTCTTTGGTGCCTCAATTCTAAGCCGTTTAACGTTACCGAACTATCACGTAGTCATCAAAACGTGTGTGTGCGGATGTTACGCAACATTCCGAGACCACGTTAAGGTCCAGCACACAGCGGTGCATTAAGGACATAAGCTTTCTCTGACCGCATAATTGCTACTGTCAACTTTCAACTATATTTTCTCTAGGAACATATCTAAGCAGTAGAACTAAAGCGCGAGCTATGACATAATTTGCAAAGGGCTTTTGACTATGTTCGGGATAATTAAGTTCATCTCATGAACTCCCACTCGAATAGACATCCCTCCGGTCATCTAAGTGATTACATGATCCGAGTCAACTAGGCCGTGTCCGATCATCACGTGAGACGGACTAGTCATCATCTGTGAACATCTTCATGTTGATCGTATCCACCATCGACTCACGCTCGACCTTTCGGTCTCTTGTGTTCGAGGCCATATGCATACATGCTAGGCTCGTCAAGTTAACCTAAGTGTTTAGCGTGTGTAAATCTGGCTTACACCCGTTATGTGAGCGTAAGAATCTATCACACCCGATCATCACGTGGTGCTTGAAGCAGCGAACTTTATAGCGGTGCACAGTTAGGGGAACACTTTCTTGAAATTTTAATGAGTGATCATCTTATTTACTACCGTTGTTCTAAGCAAATAAGATGCATAAATATGATAAACATCACATGCAATCAAATAGTGACATGATATGGCCAATATCATTTTTGCTCCTTTGATCTCCATCTTGAGGCTCCATGATCATCATTGTCACCGGCGTGACACCATGATCTCCATCATCGTGTCTCCATGAAGTTGTCTCGCCAACTTATTACTTCTACTACTATGGCTACGGTTAGCAATAAAGTAAAGTAATTACATGGCGTTGTTCAATAACCTGCGGGTCATACAATAAATTAAGACAACTCCTATGGCTCTGCGGTTGTCATACTCATCGACATGAAAGTCGTGATTCCTATTACAAGAACCTGATCAATCTCATACATCACATATCATTCATCACATTCTTCTTGGCCATATCACATCACATAGCATACCCTGCAAAAACAAGTTAGGCGTCCTCTAATTGTTGTTGCATGTTTTATCATGGCTGCTATGGGTTTCTAGCAAACGTTTCTTACCTATGCAAAACCACAGCGTGATATGCCAATTGCTATTTACCCTTCATAAGGAACCTTTCATCGAATCCGTTCCGACTAAAGTGGGAGAACTGGCACCGCTAGCCACCTTATGCACCAGGTGCATGTCGATCGGCGGAACTTTGTCTCACGTAAGTGTCGTATGTAAGGTCGGTCCGGGCTTCTTCCCACAATACCGTCGAAACAAGATTAGACTAGTAACGGTAAGCATATTGAACATTATCAACGCCCACAACTACTTTGTGTTCTACTCATGCAAAGAATCTCGTAATAGACCTAGCTCATGATGCCCTTGTTGGGGAGCGTAACAGAAATTCAAAATTTTCCTCGTTTCACCAAGATCTATCCATGGAGAAACTAGCAACGAGGAAGGAGAGTGCATCTACATACCCTTGTATATCGCTAAAAGCGGGCGTTCAAGAACAGGGTTGAAGGAGTTAGGTGCTCGTCGTGATCCAAATCACGGAGATCCTTGTGCGAGCAGACGGCACCTCCACGTTCAACACCGCATCACAGCCGGTGGCGTCTCCATGCCTTGATCCAGCAAGGAGAGTGAGAGGTTGAGAAGACTCCATCCAGCAGCAGCACAGGCGTGGTGGTGATGGAGGCGTGGTAGTCCAGCGGCTTCCGCCCAAGCACCAGCAGGAGAGGAGGAGTAAGAGAGGTAGGGCTGCGCCAAGAGGAGAGGTTCTCGTGTGTTGGGCAGCCCCAGACCTCATGTATTTATAGGGGAAGGGAGGGCTGCGCCTCTCAGGGTTCCCTCCCAGGGTGGCGGCAGCCCCGGATGCCATCTGGGTGGCGGCGGAGGGATAGAGGAGGCGCTGGGGGATGGCCTTAGGGCCCATCTGCTAGGGTTTGCCCCTCCCACTCTTCCTAGCCTTGGGCCCCTTGTGGGTGGCGCACCAGCCCACACAGGGCTGGTCCCTCCCACTTGGCCACGCAGCCCTCGGGGTTAGTGGCCCCACTTGGTGGACCCAGGACCCTCCAGGTGGTCCCGTGCGTTCTGAAAAAACCCGAAACTTTCGGTGACCAAAGCAGGACTTCCCATATATAAATCTTTACCTCACGGACCATTCACGGAACTCCTCGTGGCGTCAAGGGATCTCATTCGGGACTCCGAACAACATTGGTAACCACATACAAACTTCCTTTATAACCCTAGCGTCCATGAACCTTAAGTGTGTAGACCCTACGGGTTTGGGAACCATCTGAGACATGACCAGGGCGTTCTCGGTCAATAACCAACAGCGGGATCTGGATACCCATGTTGGCTCCCACATGTTCCACGATGATCTCATCGGATGAACCACGATGTCAAGGACTCAATCGATCCCATATACAATTCCCTTTGTCTAGCGGTATTGTACTTGCCGAGATTCGATTGGCGGTATCCCGATACCTTGTTCAATCTCGTTTCCGGCAAGTCTCTTTACTCGTTCGTAACACATCATCCGTGATCAACCCCTTGGTCACATTGTGCACATATGATGATGTCCTACCGAGTGGGCCCAGAGATAGCTCTCCGTTTACGGGTGACAAATCCGATTCGATTCGTGCCAACCGCAGCAGACACTTTCGGAGATACCTGTGGTGCACCTTTATAGCCACCCGATTCGTTGTGGCGTTTGGTACACCAAAGCATTCCTCACGGTATCCGGGGTTGCACAATCTCATGGTCTAAAATGATACTTGACATTAGAAAAGCTTTAGCATCTGAACTCGATCTTTGTGCTAGGCTTAGGATTGGGTCTTGTCCATCACATCATTCTCCAAATGATGTGATCCGTTATCAACGACATCCAATGTCCATGGTCGGGAAACCGTAACCATCTGTTGATCAACAGCTAGTCAACTAGAGGCTTACTAGGGACATGGTGTTGTCTATGTATCCACACATATATCGAGTTTCCTATCAATACAATTATAGCATGGATAATAAGCGATTATCATGAATAAGGAAATATAATAATAATAACTAATTTATTATTGCCTCTAGGGCATATTTCCAACAATTTGACCTTCTAAAGACATTCTTATGGTGTGATTCCTTGGTGTAGCTTGAAATCGGGCACACATGCAAACACTAAGCATTATATCTGGCCTAGATGCACATAAGTACAATAAAGAACCAATCATGGGCGGTATACCTTGTGATCGAAGTCAATACCATTTTCATCGGTGCATAGATGGCCATTTGTGGGCATAGGAATTTTGACACCTTTGCAATCTTGCATGCGAATTTCTTGAGGACATCTTTGAGGTATTTCTCACGAGATATGAATATGCCATTGTGTTGTTGACGAATTTGAAGACCTAAGAAAATTTCAACTCTCCCATCATAGACATTTGATATTCTTCACTCATCATATAAACAAATTCATCACTATAACGTTGGTGATCTGACCAAAGATAATATCATCAACATATATTTGGCACACAAACAGTTCACCATCATAAGATTTAGTAAAAAGAGTAGGATCGAGTGAACCGGATGTGAAGCCATTCTTCACGAAGAATTCCTTCAATGTATCATACCACTTGGGGGCTTGCTTGAGAGCCATAGAGGGCCTTATTTAGTCTGAAGACTTTGTCGAGGATTCTTTGGATCTTCAAAACACAGGGGTTGAGCAACATATACTTCTTCCTCAAGCTTACCATTGAGGAATGCACTTTTCACATCCATTTGATATAAAGTGATATTGTGATGGTTAGCATAGGCGAGTAATATCGAATAGACTCAAGTCTAGCGGAGGTGCAAAAGTTTCATCAAATCAATTCCTTCAACTGCGTGTAGCCTTGAGCTACTAGTGGTGCCTTATTCCTCACCACAAGACCATTTCATCTTGCTTGTTGCGGTAGATCCACTTTGTGCCAATGATATTATGCTTGCGAGGATCGGGCGTTTGACGGTTCAGGAGCGTTGTTGAGCTCGGCTGATGTAATTCTTCTTGCATGGCCTGAATCCTCCGGCTCGAAATGCTTCATCTACCTTAGTGGGCTCTGTGATAGAGACAAAAGCATAGTGCCCACAAAAGTTAGATAAATGTGAAGCTTTGGCGTGTGAGAGGACACAGGCCTTCAATGTCATCGATGATCTTGTCCACTTGCACTTCTTTTAGCGTGAGGATGAGCTGGTTGTCTTGAGGAATTTGATCATTTCCTCGCACCATTTTCTTGACATTATCTTGGTGCATCATTTCGGCGTTCTTCAGCGTCTGAGAAGAATTCTTCAGCAGTTTCTTGATGAGGAATGACATCCTCGGTTGCCTTGAACCTGATAGAATCCTCGGAGTGCTGGTTAGTCTAACCACAGAAGGTGGTGCTCTCTTTGCGAGCCATTAGTTTCATCGAACCGCACATCTCTGATGTCAACAATCTTGTGAAGCGATGTTGAAGACTACTGTAGGTGTCACGAGTCCTTTCGTAACCAAGCATAAAACCTTCATGTGCTTTGGTGCAAATTTAGAGTTGTGGTGAGGATCTCTAATCCAGCATTTAGCACGAAGACTTTGAAATAACTTACATTGGGTTTCTTATGTGAGGTTCATAGGCAGTCTTTTGAAGAATTTGTGAAGATATACTCTGTTGATGATGTGGCCGCGATGTCAATTGCTTCAATCCAGAAGCGACTAGGCGTTTTGTATTCATCAAGCATAGTGCGAGCCATCTCAACAAGAGTTCTGTTCTTGCGCTCCACGCCATTTTCTTTGAGGAGTATAAGGGCAGATAACTCATGAGTAATACCAAGTTCATCAAGATAGTCATCAAGACCGAATTCTTGAACTCAGTTCCATTGTCCTCTGATGTGCTTGATCTTCACACCAAAGTTGGTTGAAGCCCTCGAGAAAATCGTTTGAAGATTTCCTGCACTTGATTTTATAAGTAACAATGTGTACCCATAATGAGAGTAATCATCAACAATAACAAAGCCATATAGTGATGCTTCATTAACGACAGCTGAATAATGATTGGGACCAAAGGTCCATGTGAAGCAATTCGAAGGAATGAGTAGTGGTCATGATAGTCTTATTTGGATGCTTGGCCTGGTCATTTTCCACTTCACAGGCTCCGCATAGGTGATCCTTGAGAATTTGACATTCTCAATGCCAATGACATGCTTCTTCTTCCATGGCGTGTGCAAATTCCTCATGCCTGTGACCAAGTAAATCGATGCCATAGCCAGCCTACGAAGCTTTTGCAAGTAGGCACCGGCTGGTTGTGGTCTGTAGAGAAAGTCAACAATATACAAGTCTCCTCTAAAGCCTTGAAGACTTTGGAATTGTCAGCTTCCATAATCACAACTAGCGATACTTGCCAAAGATAACAACCATATCAAGATCACAAAGCATTGAGGCCGACATGAGGTTATATCCTAAAGACTCAACAAGCATGACTTTGTCCATGTGCATGTCCTTAGAGATAGCAACCTTACAAGTCCCAATACGACTTTTGCCTTTGTCGGCAAAAGATGATATGCTTCAGATGTGGCGGTGATAAGGTAGCATCCATCAATAGATTCTTGTCACAGTCATGTGATTTGTACATCCACTATAAAGCCCTTTCGGTGGCTTTGGGTTGATCATCCTGCGAGATGAATTAGTACAACTTACGATCTCATATACTTCATCGGTGAAGAATATGATATCAAGTTCATCAGATGAATTTCATCGTCGGTATTGAGATAAGCAGTATGAGGGCGTGTGAAATGAAGTTCATTTCATCATGATTAGCTCGTCCTTTGGGCATTTTAGCCGGGCCCCAGCAAATTCTTGAGCGTTAGGCACGTCACGGAGACTGACCTATGAAGAATTAGTTCTTTTCTTCACCACCCACATCGAAGGGGTGGCAAAGAGTTCATCACTCTGCGAGCACCATATGAGAATGGTGGCATAGAGGCCAAACCATTTCGTTTCACATAAGAGGGTTAGGTAAGCATATGAATAAGCGAGAGAAATTCTTGAGGACTTATGAACATATTGGTTTGAAGAATAATGCACATATTCATAGCCCTTAGCTCTGTTGGGGAGCGTAGTAATTTCAAAAATTTTCTCACGATCCGCCAGACCATGGTGATGCATAACCTTGAGATGAGAGTGTTGTCGTACCCTCGTGAACCCGACCAGCGAGCGTTGGCGTAGCGTGAAAGTAGTGTTACTTCTTCGATCCAACGATCCAAGTACCGAGCGTCACGGCACCTCGAGTTCTGCCGCACGTTCAGCGATGGCGTCCCTCGAACTCCGATCCAGCGAGTGTTGAGGAGAGTTTACGTCGGCAAGCGTGTGGTAGCGATGATGATGTTCCACGGCGGGAAGCCGCCTAAGCTCACTTGGTATATTGAGGTGTAGTTTGGTGGAAGGGGGCACCGCGCAGCTGAGCGATCTCAATGATCAACTTGTGTGTCATGGGGTGCCCTCTTGCCCCTGTATATAAAGGAGGGAGGGCTGGCTTGCCACCAAGGGCTCGCTGGGGTCCCTTTGAGTAGGATTCCTCCCAATCCTAGTCCAACTAGGATTGGCCAGAGTGGGAAGGGAGAGAGAGCATGCCCCTTCTCCTAGTCCTAATAGGACTAGGGAAGGGGAAGGGGCTGACCAGCGGGCCCCCTTTCCTCCCTTTCCACTAAGGCCCATCAGGCCAATGACCCCCCGGGAATTTCGGTAACCCCGGTACTCGGTAAAATTTAATTTCACCGAATTGATTCCGAATCAAACATAGGCTTCCAATATATCAATCTTTATGTCTCGACCATTTTCGAGACTCCTCGTCATATCCGTGATCTCATCCGGGACTCGAACAACCTTGGTACATCAATATCATATAAACTCATAATAAGCATCGTGACGTTAAGCGTCGGACCCTCTGGGTTCGAGAACTATGTAGACATGGCCGAGACACCTCTCGGTCAATAACCAATAAGCGGGACACGGATGCCCATATTGGTTCCTACATATTCTACGAATCTTTATCGGTCGAGATCGCATAACAACACGTTGTTCCTTTGTCATCGGTATGTTACTTGCGAGAGATTGATCGTGTTATCCAATACCTAGTTCAATCTCGTTCTTGGCAAGTCTCTTTTCTTTCGTTCGTAATACATCATCTCTAACTAACACATTTAGTTGCAATGCTTCACAAGGCTTATGTGATGTGCATTACCGAGAGGCGAAGATACCTCAAGCAATCGGTGACAAATCTAATCTCAAATATGCCAACCCAACATGTACCTCGGAGACACACCTTAATGTACCTTTATAATCACCCGATTCGTTGTGGCGTTTGGTACTTGCAAAAGTGTTCCTCGGGCAAGCTGGGAGTTGCATAATATAGTCATAGGAACATGTATAAGTCATGAAGAAAAGCACTAGCAACAAACTATACGATCGGGTGCTATGCTAATGGAATGGGTCATATCAATCAGATCATTCAACCAATGATGTGATCCCGTTAATCAAATAACAACTCCTTGTTCATGGTTAGGAAACATAACCATCTTTGATTAAGAGCTAGTCAATGAGGCATACTAGTGACACTCTGTAGGTTTATGTATTCACACATGTATTATGTTTCCGGTTAATACAATTCTAGCATGAATAATAAACATTTATCATGATATAAGAAATAAATAATAACATTATTGCCTCTAGGGCATATTTCCTTCAGTCTCCACTTGCACTAGAGTCGATAATCTAGATTACCACGGTAATGATTCTAACACCCATGGAGTCTTAGTCTTGATCATGTTTTGCTTTCGTGGAAGAGCTTAGTCAACGGGTCTGCAACATTCGAATCCGTATGTATCTTCACATATCTCTATGTCTCCCACCTGGACCATCCGGATGGAGTTAGGCGTCTTTTGATGTGCTTGGTTCTCTTGTGAAATGGATTCCTTTGCCGAGCAATTGCGATGTTGTCACAAAAGATTTCATTGGACCCGATACACTAGGTACAACACCTAGATCGATTATGAACTCCTTCATCCAGACTCCTTCATAGCTGCTTCGGAAGCACAGCTGTACTCAACTTCACATGTAGATCCATAGCGGCTGTTTGGGCTGCACAATGACAGCTCCAGGTTTAATGTAATCATTATCCGGTTTTGCGATTTAGAATCGTGGGATCGGTGTCAACTTACATCGGCGTAACGTTTACGACAGCTCTTTATACCGCCATAAATGAAAACATATCCTTAGTTCTTCTCAAGTACTTAAGGATGTTCTTGACCGCTGTCGGTGATCCTCTGGATTACTTTGGTACACCACGCTAAACTTACGGCCAAAGGCACACATGAATTCGGCAGTACCTGACATTGCATACATGATAGAGCCTATGGCTGAAGCATAGGGAACATCTTTCATTTTCTCTCTATCTTACTGCGGTGGTTAAGACATTGAGTCTTACTCAACTTCACACCTTGTAATACCGGCAAGAACCCTTTCTTTGCACCATGAACTTTCAAAACTTTATCAAGGTATGTGCTTTGTGAAAGTCCTATTAAAGCGTCTTGATCTATAGATCTTAATGCCCAATATAAGCAGCTTCACGAGTCTTTCATGTGAAAAACTCTTATTCAAGTATCCTTTATGCTATCCAGAAATTCTATATTATTTCCGATCAATAATATGTCATCCACATATAATATCAGAAATGCTCTGAGCTCCCACTCACTTTCTTGTAAATACAGGCTCCAAAGTGTATAAAACCAAATCTTTGATCACACTATCAAAACGTTTATTCCATCGAGGAAGCACGCGATCCATAAATGGATCGTGGAGCTTGCACACTTTGTTAGCTCCTTTGGATCGACAAAACCTTGGTTGCATCATACAACTCTTCTTCAATCCATTCGAGAATGCAGTTTTAACATCCATTGCCATTCATAATCATAAATGCGGCAATTGCTAACATGATTGGACGGACTTAAGCATCGCTTCTGGTGAGAAAGGTCATCGTAGTCAATCCCTTGAACTTAGAAAACCTTTTGCAACAAGTCGAGCTTTATAGTAACATTACCATCAGCGTCAGTCTTCTTCTTGAATCCATTTATTCTCAATTGCCGATCATCGAACAAGTAACCAAAGAATCCATACTTTGTTCTCATACATGGATCCATCTCAGATTTCATGGCCTCAAGCCATTTTGTGGAATCTGGGCTCACCATCGCTTCTTCATAGTTAGTAGGTTCATCATGTTCCAGTAACATGACTTCCAAAATAGGATTACCGTACCACTCAGGTGCGGATCTTGCTCTGGTTGATCTCACGAGGTTACATGAGAAACTTGATCTGATTTCATGATCATCATCATTAGCTTCCTCTATTTGGTGTAGGTGTCCACGAAGCTGTTTCGTGATGTACTTCTCAATAAGGAGTAGATACAGATATCTCATCAAGTTCTACTTTCCTCCCACTCACTTCTTTCGTAGAAACTCTTTCTCCAAAAAGTTTCCGAATTTAGCTCATGCCTTGGATCTGTGATAGAAGGTGTACCCAACTGTCTCCTTTGGGTATCCTATGAAGACACATTCTCGATTTGGGTTAAGCTTATCGAGTTGAAGCTTTTTCACATAACCGCAGCCCCAAACTTTCAGAAGCGACAACTTTGGTTTCTTGCCAAACCACAGTTCATAGGCGTCGTCTCAGCAGTTTAGATGGTGCCCTATTTAAAGTGAATGTAGCCGTCTCTAAAGCATAACCCCAAAAGCGATAGCGATAAATCGATGAGACATCATAGATCGCACCATATCTAATAAAATCACGATTACGGCGGACACACCATTCGTTGTGGTGTTCCGGTGGCGTGGTTAACGAAACTATTCCGCATTGTTTCAAATGTAGGCCAAACTTCATAACTCAAATATTCTCCTCCACGATCAGATGTAGAAACTTTATTTTCTTGTTCACGATGATTTTCCACTTCACTCTGAAATTCTTTGAACTTTTCAAATGTTTCAGACTTGTGTTTCATTAAGTAGCCCATATACTGCTCAAATCATCTGTGAAGGTGAGAAAATAACGATATCGCCACGAGCCTCAACATTCATTGGACCACATACATCGGTATGTATGATTTCCAATAAATCTGTTGCTCTCCATAGTTCGGACGGTGTTTTAGTCATCTTGCCCATGAGCGCAGTTACATAAGTGCCAAGTGATTCATAATCAAGTGAAAAGTCCATCGGTATGGAGTTTCTTCATAAACTTTACCGATATGACCTAAGCGGCGATGCCACAAATAAGTTGCACCATCATTATCAATTCTGCATCTTTTGGTTTCAACATTATGAATATATCACTACTATCAGATTAAGTAAAAACAAACCATTCTTCAATGGTGCATGACCATAAAAGATATTATTCATATTAGAACAACCATTATTCTCTGATTTAAATGAATAACCGTCTACATCAAACAAGATCGAGATATAATGTTCATGCTCGCGCTGGTACTAAATAACAATTATTTAGGTCTAATACTAATCGAAGGTAGATGTAGAGTAGCGTGCTATTGCGATCACATCGACTTTGGAACCATTTCCACAGCGCATTGTCACGTCCTTAGCCATCTTAAGCAATCAAGCCTTTTTGTTTGAGTTGCAAATATTGCTTGAGAACCGATATCAAATACCAGTGCTCTTTGCGAGTAGTAAGAGTACATCAATAACATGTATATCACATATACCTTTGTTAACCTTGCCATCCTTCTTATCCGCCAAATACTTGGGGCAGTTCCGCTTCCGTTGCCGACACACTTGCAATAAAGCACTTTCGGTTTCGAGGCTTAGGACCAGGACTTGGGTTTCTTCTCTTGATCGACAACTTGCTTGCAGCTCTTTTAAGTTTCCCTTTTCTTTCCTTTGCCCTTTTCTTGAAACTAGTGGTTTGTTAACCATCAACACTTGATGCTCCTTTTTGATTTCTACCTCCATGACTTTGACGCTCCTTGGCTTCGGAGCATTATTTTAGTCATCCTTGCATATTATAGTTCATCACGAAGCTCTTGTAGCTTGGTGGCAGTGATTAGAGAATTCATCATGTAGTCATCCAGATTAACTCCAGTTGAATCAAGTGATTGTTATATCCAGACATTCAGTATATGCTCGCGGCAGAACCGTTCTCCTCCATCTTCAGACTATAGAACTTATTGGAACATATCTCTCAATCCGGGCATTACGCTTGGAATATTAACTTCAACTCTGGAACATCTCATATGCTCCATGGTGTTCAAAGCAGCGTTGAAGTCCGGTTCGCCGTAAAGCATGGCGCGAACTATAGAGTAGTCATCGACTTTGCTTTGCGGAACGTTCATAACCTGGCGCAGCCCTTCACACCGGAGCACGGCACCTAACGGTGCTTCGGGCCGTAATTCTTACAATGCAGCAATAAGGATAATCCTCAAATTCGGACCCAGTCCGTTAATTACTGCCATCATCTTTCAACTTTGCTTTCTCAAGGAGCATTAAAATTCAACGGAACAACAAGGCCATCTATCTACATCAAGCAAGATACTACTCCGGTACTAAGTTCATGATAAATTTAAGTTCAATTAATCATATTATAAGAACTCCCACTTAGAAAATATCCCTCAATTCTCTAAGTGATTAGTGATCCATATCAACTACCATGACCGATCATCACGTGTGATGGAGTAGTTTCAATAGTGAACATCAATATGTTGATCATATCTATATGATTCCGCTCGACCTTGGTCTCCGTGTTAGGAATATCTTATATGCATAGCTCGTCAAGTATAACCTGAGTATTCAGCGTGTGCAACTGTTTTTACCGTTGTATTTGAGCGTGAGAGCCTATCACACCCGATCATCACGTGGTGTCTCACCAGAAGAACTTTGTAGCGATTGCATACTCGGGGAGAACACTTCTTGATAATTTAGTAAGGGATCATCTTATAATGCTACCGTCAATCAAAAAAAGATAAGATGCATAAAGGATTAACATCACATGCAATCAATATAAGTGATATGATATGCCATCATCATTTTGTGCTTGTGATCTCCATCTCGAAACACCGTCATGATCACCATCGTCACCGGTAGCGACACCTTGATCTCCATCATTAGTCGTTGTCGTCTAGCCAACTATTGCTTCTCGACTATCGCTACTCTTAGTGATAAAGTAAAGCAATTACATAGCGTTGCATTTCATACAATAGCGACAACCATATGGCTCCTGCCAGTTGCCGATAACTCGGTTACAAAACATGATCATCTCATACAATAAAATATAGCATCACGTCTTGACCATATCACATCACAACATGCTGCAAAAACAAGTTGGCGTCCTCTACTTTGTTGTTGCAAGTTTTACGTGGCTGCTACGGGCTGAGCAAGAACCGTTCTTACCTACGCATCAAAACCACAGCGATACTTCGTCAAATAGACTCGTTTAACCTTCTCAAGGACGGGCGTATGCCTCAGTTCAACTAAAGTGAGAGGCAGACACCGCCCGGTCACCTTTAAGCAACGAGTGCTCACGGCGGTGAAACCAGTCTAAGCGTAAGCGTCTGGCGTAATGTCGGTCGGGCCGCTTCATCTCACAATACCGCTGAACCAAAGTATGACATGCTGGTAGGTAGTATGATTGTATACGCCCACAACTCACTTGTGTTCTACTCGTGCATATGACATCGCGCATAAAACCAGGCTCGGATGCTTGTTGGGGAGCGTAGTAATTTCAAAAATTTTCCTACGATCACGCAAGACCATGGTGATGCATAACGAGATGAGAGTGTTGTCTCGTACCCTCGTGAACCAGCAGCAGGCGTTGGCCTTAGCGTAGAGGTGTCGTACTTCTTCCCGATCCAGCGATCCAAGTACCGAGCGTGCACCTCCGAGTTCTGCACACGTTCAGCTCGATGGCGTCCCTCGAACTCCGATCCAGCCAGAGTGTTGAGGAAGTTTAAATCGACACGGCGTGGTAGCGATGATGATGTTCCACCGGCGCAGGGCCGCCTAAGCTCCATAGTATATTCGAGGTGTAGTTTGGTGGAAGGCACCGCACCTGCTGAGAGCGATCTCAATGATCAACTTGTGTGTCATGGGGTGCCCTCTGCCCACAATATAAGGAGGAGGGAAGGGAGGGCTGGCCGCCACCAAGGGCTGCGCACAGGGAGTCCTACTCACCGGGGTAGGATTCCTCCCCCAATCTAGTCCAACTAGGATTGGCCAAGTGGAGAAGGGAGAGAGAGCCACCTTCTCCTAGTCCTAATAGGACTAGGGGAAGAGGTGACAACATAGGCCCTTTCCTCCTTTCACTAAGGCCCATCAAGGCCCATTGACCCCCGGGAGGTTCAGTAACCCCGGTACTCGGTAAAATTCCCAATTTCACCGGAGTGATTCGAGTCAAACATAGGCTTCAATATATCAATCTTTATGTCTCGACCGAGACTCCTCGTCATGTCCGTGATCTCATCGGGACTCGAGACAACCTTGGGTACATCAATATCATATAAACTCATAATAGCTTGTCATCGGCGTTAAGCGTGCGGACCCTACGGGTTCGAGAACTATGTAGACATGGTAAGACACCTCTACGGTCATAACCAGCCATGCGGACCTGGATGCCCATATTGGTTCCTACATATTCTCTGAAGATCTTTATCGGTCGGACCGCATAACAACATCGTTGTTCCTTTGTCATCGGTATGTTACTTGCCGAGATTGATCGTCGGTATCAATACCTAGTTCAATCTCGTTCTTGATCTCTTTTCTCGTTCAGTAATACATCATCTCTAACTAACACATTTAGTTTTGATAACGCAAGGCTTATGTGATGTGCATTACAGGAAGGGCAGAGATACCTCTCCGACAATGGGTGACAAATCCTAATCTCGAAATATACCAACCCAACATGTACCTTGAACACCTGTAATGTACCTTTATAATCACCCGATTACGTTGTGACGTTTGGTAGCACCAAAGTGTTCCTCGGGCAAGCGGGAGTTGCATAATCTCATAGTCATAGGAACATGTATAAGTCATGAAGAAAAGCACTAGCAACAAACTATCGATCGAGTGCTATGCTAATGGAATGGGTCATGTCAATCAGATCATTCAACCAATGATGTGATCCCGTTAATCAAATAACAACTCCTTGTTCATGGTTAGGAAACATAACCATCTTTGATTAACGAGCTAGTCAAGTAGAGGCATACTAGTGACACTCACATGGGTTTATGTATTCACACATGTATTATGTTTCCGGTTAATACAATTCTAGCATGAATAATAAACATTTATCATGATATAAGGAAATAAATAATAACATTATTATTGCCTCTAGGGCATATTTCCTTCAAGCTCTACCCTCTTGACAGTGGTTAACGCGTTGATGATCATATGAGACTTTGATCCTTTTTGAGGAATTTGATCCGCGTGAGGAATTTGGTCAGTATGAGGACTGGATCCATATGAAGAATTTGGTCCATATGAAGAATTTGTCCCAGGTTCCTATTATTCTTCACGAGGTGGTGTCATGAGGACATTCACGAAGACTTTCAAAGGCACATCTTGGGAACAGATTTTCTTCATAGAAGACCGTTCCTGCGATTAGTGCCAACATATCTAGCAAATCTTACCATTCTGATTTTGAGCAGGTTTATAATTGGGTCAAATGACTCATCAGCAGAATGAGGAATTACATACGTAAAACCAGATAAGGTAGATGGATCATTGGAGGTCCTTGCAACAACCCATGAGGTTTTGGGATCTTGCTCGGGCTGTCGTTCCATCGGCATTAAGTTTCCTCTCAAAGGCAATACCCTCTTTCCTAGGGTTCTGATGGATACTTTTAAGCACATACAAAAGTCGATGCCCTTTGAGGCTTTTTACATACGTAGTAACGCAATTCCTTCAGTCCTGCATCGTCGGTGATATAGCAATGTCCTCGGATGAGGAATTAGTGATAGCGGTGAAGAATTTGTAACGATTGAAGCATTTGAACATTCAGGTGAAGAATTAGCAGATTCACGTTCAATGCACTTTAACCATGGAGGAACAAATTCTTCTTGAAGCGCTGATTTGTTGAGCAAATGTGAATCGCGCTCCTTACGAAGATCTTCATAACAAAACTCTTAGCTTCTCAAGATCTTGCTTTCTTTGAAGAAATTCATAAGAAAGTTTCTCATGATCGAGATAAGAGAGTGTTATGATGACCTGAAAAGGTTGTCAGCCTAGACTGAAGTCTCTGAAGATTTTCGATCCAGGGCTTGAGTGCGATCCATTTCTTTCCTAACATATCATCACTCTTGTCTAGCATGTTTGAACCTTTTCAAAAGCCCTTTGTTGTTTATAGCAATCTTAGAAGTTTAGAGTAGCTGGCTTGAGATCCTCATCGATTCATTTTCACTAGATTCGGAGGTGTAATTGAGTACCTTGGCACCTTTGCCATGAAGCAATAGGTGGGGCGTAGTCATCATTTTCCTCATCAGGCTTGTATTTGGTCGATTTCTTGATGTTGAAGATGGACTTGCTATGAAAGCGATGGCAAGAGCGGACTAGCCACGATTCAGTTCTTGGACTCTTCATCAGATCCGATTGGGATCTCATAGTCTTCTCCAAAGGAACAACTTCCTTTGATGGTATGGAGGAAATTGGAACAGCATCAATTGGGTTTTCAAATGAGCTGGTCATTGGCTTCATTTTCTTCGCAGTCGAAGAATCTGCGCAGTGATGCTTTCCTTTTCTTCACACAGCTCGATTCGCAGCCTTGGTTTTCTTCACATCGAAGCAGATGGAAGAATTGGAGTTGGAGTTGGCGCGGGGAGGAGCCGAGGAATTTGGTGCAGTTTCTTGAGAGCAAGCGATGCGATTCCCTGTCTTGAGCAATTTCTTTAGGCGCACCACTAGTGGGTGCCACAGGCAGTTTCTTCGGTGGTGGTATGGGATCATCAGCCTGGAATCAACATTTTCTTCAGCAGGCTGAATGACATCAGCATGCTGGCATTTTCTTCATGAGGCTGAGCCGAGGCTCCGGCTGAGGAATTTCATGTTGCCTTTGGGGCAGCAACACTTGTGAATTTCTTCGTCGGGTTGGCGAATCTGGTTTTACACCTTGCCAATCAGCATAGTGGGTATCGAAGTTTTTCTTTGAGGTCTTGAATTTCAGTTTGAATTTGGAGAAGTTCCTCGGTGTCATCTTGACAACGTTTTCTTGAGAACTTCTCCTTCTGTATTGAGCCTTCTTGATCTCCCTTGCCTTCTCAAACTTCCATTTTCTTCAGCGATGAAGTGAGTCAGCGCATGACTTTGACCAGTGTCGAGATGAAGATCGAGCGGAGGGGTATTGGGATCCTTGTGCGAGAGATCAATAAAGTCGAGGACTTTCTTGGATCAATAGCGATTAGCACAGATGTACCTTTGGCTCTAGCGGCCTTCACTTGACGGTCTCGATGATTTCTTCAAGTTCTTCATCGGATGCCTCATCATCGGATGGCACATGAAGTACAACCTGTTTCATCCTTGGACTAGGCCGAGGACCTCGTCCATTGTTGCTTTGGTCTTGGTGAGCGGGCGGATGAGGAAATTGGAGCAGTGAGAACTTGCGAAATGCGAGGCAATTGAAAACCAGTGGTCCTTTGACAAGTAGCAGTGCAGAGGCTGAAGGTTTTAGCGGAGCTGTTGAGGACTTTGGTGGAATGGCAGCGGTGTGAGAAATTGCTTGGAGGTGCTCTTGAGGAACTTGGCCGTGAGGGCGCAGATGGTGAAGCACTTGGCTTATGAGCAGGCTTCTTTGCATTGATTTCCTCGGTTTGACCGAGACCTCGATGGCGATAGCAGCGGCAGAATCCTCATTGAATTTCTTCACTGCCTCCTTTGCTTGCTTTGCCAATTTTGCTTGCGTTTAGCCCATTCATCGGAAAGTCTTCACCTCGTTTGATGCTTGTGGGATCAGCTACTTGGCAGTGCCAATGGAGCTCTTGGGCATGGAGGATTTAAAGCAAATTTCTTCATGTACTTAGGAGTTACATATCTGTATTCCTTCCATTCCGTGCCCATCTCCGTTCAATCTTTTGAATCGCACCTTGAGTTGATTTTTGCTTTCTTCATCCGGTGCGATGAGTCAGCATATATTTCCTCGGGATTTCAAATGCTGTCATAACCTCGGTTTCTTTCCTCCCTTCTGCGGCTTCTTACCGTCGCCATTTTCTTGATTGAGGAAATTGAACAATTGAGTTCTCTGAAGAAGTATGCAGTTTTCTTCGAGAGCGCTGCAAATGAGTTAAGTTGATGAGAACCTAGGGATTCAGCGGACATTTGTACCTGTGAACAGAGTATAGGTGCGAGGAATTTGGAGAGGTCATATCGTTCTCGGAAGGTTTTCAAAAGAACAAGTTTTGAGGATTTTGACCAGATGAGCCTTGAAGAATTTCACTAAGCGTTCTTTGTCTTAGGTTCTAGAGTTGTATAGATCGAGGATCCACACAATTGAGGAATCTTGAAGAAAATCATTGCTTAGAAAGCGAATCAAGAGATTTGAGGTGTTCATATGTGTGAGGATTTGAAGAATAAACACCTTTGAAGAATTTGAAGAAGATTTGAGAATCAAAGCGAGTAATAAAAGTAACTTTTAATTTACGAAGTGAAGAACACGACGAACTGAGAAGAACAGTTGGGAAGTTAAATCGTTCAGATCTTCCACGCCCTAACTTGGCGGAGGAAATCAGCTACGGCGACAGCGGAGTGAAGATTTCCACGGTCGGTGCAATCGTCGGCGACGAGGTCAAAGCGGTGAAGCTTTTCCTCACGGCTGACGATGGAGTAGCGGCGCTAGGGTTTGAGGAGCTCGGCGGGAGAGAGAGGTCGGCGAAGTAAAAGAGTGAGGAAGGAGAGAGGGTATTTATAGACACGGTGAAAAACGGATCGCCGAAGATTTAGGGCGAACATGCCTGACCGCTTCCCTTCTCACGACATGTGTCACCCACGTCTTGTGTAGTGGAGATCGTGTCGATCGTGGGTGAATAGAATAATGCATCGTGGGATGCGGAGCGGTTTAATGGCAAAAGCGAAGGTTTGGATAAGATTCGTTTTAAAAGTTCCGTTGCAATTTCTTCACTATCAAGGACACGTGAAGATTTTGAGCAATTTCAAAGTAGAACGCACATGAAGAATTTGTGAATGGATTGGGTTGAGTATAGCATAGAGGGGAAGGGTCCGATCACATTCACTTAGCGAAAAAGCGACTTGAAGAAATAGCCATAAGTGAATCTTGTAGAGGACATAAACCCATATATATATAGCCAATGAAGAAAGGCAGCGAAGCAGTGAAGATTTTGCAAAGTTGAAGAATTTGAAAAACTGAAGAATTTCAAAAACTGAGGAAAAACTCAAATTGAAGATTTTCAACTTTGGTGGTGGCGTGACCCACCGTATAAGAATGATGATTTCAGACACCGCATACAATTGTCGTAGGGTTCTGAGAATCAATTTCTTCATTAATTTCTTCACACTTAGAGTGTTATTCTTCATTGATTGAAGAAAAACGTTTCTTCATGTGTTGCACATCTAAGTCATCAATTTTGCATAAGTGTTAGGATGTGTGTCCTTTTCAAAGAACATTCGAAGATTCTAAGATATTTAGCTCACACCGCAACTTGCTAAATTTCTTCTCATCCAAGGGCTTAGTGAAGATATCAGCTAGCTGTTCTTGATCTTCACGTGCTTTCGATGGAGATGTCGCCCTTCAACACATGATCACGAAGAAAATGATGGCGAATTTGAATGTGCTTTGTCTTGAGTGCTGAACTGGGTTGTGAGCAATCTTGATGGCACTCTCATTGTCACAATAGAGAGGCACATTCTTCACGTTGATGCCGTAGTCCTTGAGGTTTGCTTCATCCATAGTAATTGAGCACAACACGAGCCAGCAGCAATGTATTCAGCTTCCGCGATGGACGGTGATCGCAGATTCTGTTTCTTGAGGACCAACAGACCAAAGATCGTCAGAGGAAATGACAAGTACCAGATGTTGACTGCGATCCACACAATCACCAGCATAGTCGAGTCGAGAATATCAATGAGATCAAAAGTAGAGCCCTTGGGGTACCATAATCCTAGTGTTGGTGTGTGAGCTAGATATCGAAGAATATGCTTCACAGCCTTATGGTGTGATTCCTTGGTGTAGCTTGAAATCGGGGCACACATGCAAACACTAAGCATTATATCTGGCCTAGATGCACATAAGTACAATAAAGAACCAATCATGGGCGGTATACCTTGTGATCGAAGTCAATACCATTTTCATCGATGCATAGATGGCCATTTGTGGGCATAGGAATTTTGACACCTTTGCAATCTTGCATGCGAATTTCTTGAGGACATCTTTGAGGTATTTCTCACGAGATATGAATATGCCATTGTGTTGTTGACGAATTTGAAGACCTAAGAAGAATTTCAACTCTCCCATCATAGACATTTGATATTCTTCACTCATCATATAGGCAAATTCATCACTATAACGTTGGTCGATACAGCCAAAGATAATATCATCAACATATATTTGGCACACAAACAGTTCACCATCATAAGATTTAGTAAAAGAGTAGGATCGAGTGAACGGGTGTGAAGCCATTCTTCACGAAGAATTCCTTCAATGTATCATACCACGCCGAGGGGCTTGCTTGAGGCCATAGAGGGCCTTATTTAGTCTGAAGACTTTGTCGAGGATTCTTTGGATCTTCAAAACACAGGGGTTGAGCAACATATACTTCTTCCTCAAGCTTACCATTGAGGAATGCACTTTTCACATCCATTTGATATAAAGTGATATTATGATGATTAGCATAGGCGAGTAATATGCGAATAGACTCAAGTTTAGCAACAGTGCAAAAGTTTCATCAAATCAATTCCTTCAACCTGCGTGTAGCCTTGAGCTACTAGTCGTGCCTTATTCCTCACCACAAGACCATTTTCATCTTGCTTGTTGCGGTAGATCCACTTTGTGCCAATGATATTATGCTTGCGAGGATCTGGACGTTTGACCAGTTCCTGGCGTTGTTGAGCTCGAATCGATGTAATTCTTCTTGCATGGCCTGAATCCACTCCGGCTCGAAATGCTTCATCTACCTTAGTGGGCTCTGTGATAGAGACAAAAGCATAGTGCCCACAAAAGTTAGATAAATGTGAAGCTTTTGAGCGTGTGAGAGGACACTGGCGCTTTAATATCATCGATGATCTTCTCCACTTGCACTTCTTTTGCAGCGTGAGGATGAGCTGGTTGTCTTCTAGGAATTTGATCATTTTCCTCGGCACCATTTTCTTGACATTATCTTGGTCGTCATTTCGGCGTTCTTCAGCGTCTGGGAATGAATTCTTCAGCAGTTTCTTGATGGGAATGACATCCTCGGTTGCCTTGAACCTGATAGAATCCTCGGTGCTGGTTAAGTCTAACACAGAAGGTAGGTGCTCTCTTTGCGAGCCATTAGTTTCATCGAACCGCACATCTCTGATGTCAACAATCTTGTGAAGAGCGATGTTGAAGACTCAGTAGGTGTGCGAGTCCTTTCGTAACCAAGCATAAAACCTTCATGTGCTTTGGTGCAAATTTAGAGTTGTGGTGAGGATCTCTAATCCAGCATTTAGCACGAAGACTTTGAAATAACTTACATTGGGTTTCTTATGCGTGAGGAGTTCATAGGCGATCTTTTTGAAGAATTTGTGAAGATATACTCTGTTGATGATGTGGCACGCGGTGTCAATTGCTTCAATCCAGAAGCGACCGAGGCGTTTTGTATTCATCAAGCATAGTGCGAGCCATCTCAACAAGAGTTCTGTTCTTGCGCTCCACGACGCCATTTCTTTGAGGAGTATAAGGAGCAGATAACTCATGAGTAATACCAAGTTCATCAAGATAGTCATCAAGACCGGAATTCTTGAACTCAGTTCCATTGTCACTCCTGATGTGCTTGATCTTCACACCAAAGTTGGTTGAAGCCCTCGAGGAAAATCGTTTGAAGATTTCCTGCACTTGATTCTTGTAAGTAACAATGTGTACCCATGTGTAACGAGAGTAATCATCAACAATAACAAAGCCATATAGTGATGCTTCATTAACGACAGCTGAATAATGATTGGGACCAAAGAGGTCCATGTGAAGCAATTCGAAGGGACGAGTAGTGGTCATGATAGTCTTCGCTGGATGCTTGGCCTTGGTCATTTTTCCAGCTTCATAGGCTCCGCATAGGTGATCCTTGAGAATTTGACATTCTCAATGCCAATGACATGCTTCTTCTTCCATGGCGTGTGCAAATTCCTCATGCCTGCGTGACCAAGTAAATCGATGCCATAGCCAGCCTACGAAGCTTTTGCAAGTAGGCACCGGGCTGGTTGTGGTCACGTAGAGAAGTCAACAATATACAAGTCTCCTCTCCTAAAGCCTTGAAGACTTTGGAATTGTCAGCTTCCATAATCACAACACAACGATACTTGCCAAAGATAACAACCATATCAAGATCACAAAGCATTGAGGCCGACATGAGGTTATATCCTAAAGACTCAACAAGCATGACTTTGTCCATGTGCATGTCCTTAGAGATAGCAACCTTACCAAGTCCCAATACGACTTTTGCCTTTGTCGGCAAAGATGATATGCTTGAGATGTGACGGTGATAAGGTAGCATCCATCAATAGATTCTTGTCACCAGTCATGTGATTTGTACATCCACTATCGAGAACCCACTCAGTGGCTTTGGGTTGATCATCCTGCAGATGAATTAGTACAACTTACGATCTCATATACTTCATCAGTGAAGAATATGATATCAAGTTCATCAGATGAATTTCATCAGTCAGTATTCAGATAAGCAGTATGAGGACGTGTGAAATGAAAGTTCATTTCATCATGATTAGCCTGCGTCCTTTCAGGCATTTTGTCAGGCCCCCAGCAAATTCTTCAGACGTTTAGGCACGTCTGGAGACCTGACCCTGCAGAAGAGATTAGTCCTTTTTCTTCACCACCCACATCTGAAGGGGTGGCAAAGAGTTCATCACTCTGCGAGCACCATACGAGAATGGTGGCATAGAGGCCAAACCATTTCGTTTCACATAAGAGGGGTTAGGGTAAGCATATGAATAAGCAGAGAAATTCTTCGAGGACTTATGAACACATTGGTTTGAAGAATAATGCACATATTCATAGCCCTTAGCTCTGTTGGGGAACGTAGTAATTTCAAAAATTTTCCTACGATCACGCAAGACCATGGTGATGCATAGCAACGAGATGAGAGTGTTGTCTCGTACCCTCGTAGACCAGAACAGAAGCGTTGGCGCAGCGTAGAGGAAGTAGTCGTACTTCTTCCCGATCCAACCGATCCAAGTACCGAGCGTCGGCACCTCCGAGTTCTGCACACGTTCAGCTCGATGGCGTCCCTCGAACTCCGATCCAGCCGAGTGTTGAGGAGAGTTTACGTCGACCGCGGCGGCGTGGTAGCGATGATGATGTTCCACCGGCGCAGGCTTCGCCTAAGCTCCGCAGCGGTATATTCGAGGTGTAGTTTGGTGGAAGGGGCACCGCACACGGCTGAGGAGCGATCTCAATGATCAACTTGTGTGTCATGGGGTGCCCTCTGCCTGTATATAAAGGAGGGAAGGGAGGGGCTGGCCGGCCACCAAGGGCTGCGCTGGGAGTCCTACTCCCACCGGAGTAGGATTCCTCCCAATCCTAGTCCAACTAGGATTGGCCAAGTGGGAAGGGAGAGAGAGCGCCACCCCTTCTCCTAGTCCTAATAGGACTAGGGAAGGGGAAGGTCTGACCAGCACTTGGGCCCCTTTCCTCCTTTCCACTAAGGCCCATCAAGGCCCATTGACCCCCAGGGAGGTTCAGTAACCCCGGTACTCGGTAAAATTCCCAATTTCACCCGGAGTGATTCCGAATCAAACATAGGCTTCCAATATATCAATCTTTATGTCTCGACCATTTGAGACTCCTCGTCATGTCCGTGATCTCATCCGGGACTCGAACAACCTTGGTACATCAATATCATATAAACTCATAATAAGCATCATCGAAGCGTTAAGCGTGCGGACCCTACGGGTTCGAGAACTATGTAGACATGACCGAGACACCTCTCGGTCAATAACCAATAGCGGGACCTGGATGCCCATATTGGTTCCTACATATTCTCTGAAGATCTTTATCGGTCGGATCGCATAACAACATCGTTGTTCCCTTTGTCATCGGTATGTTACTTGCAGAGATTCGATCGTCGGTATCAATACCTAGTTCAATCTCGTTCTTGGCAAGTCTCTTTTCTCGTTCCGTAATACATCATCTCACAACTAACACATTTAGTTGCAATGCTTGCAAGGCTTATGTGATGTGCATTACCGAGAGGGCCCAGAGATACCTCTCCGACAATCGGAGTGACAAATCCTAATCTCGAAATATGCCAACCCAACATGTACCTTGGAGACACACTGTAATGTACCTTTATAATCACCCGATTCGTTGTGGCGTTTGGTAGCACCAAAAGTGTTCCTCGAGCAAGCAGGAGTTGCATAATCTCATAGTCATAGGAACATGTATAAGTCATGAAGAAAAGCACTAGCAACAAACTATACGATCAGGTGCTATGCTAATGGAATGGGTCATGTCAATCAGATCATTCAACCAATGATGTGATCCCGTTAATCAAATAACAACTCCTTGTTCATGGTTAGGAAACATAACCATCTTTGATTAACGAGCTAGTCAAGTAGAGGCATACTAGTGACACTCTGTAGGTTTATGTATTCACACATGTATTATGTTTCCGGTTAATACAATTCTAGCATGAATAATAAACATTTATCATGATATAAGGAAATAAATAATAACATTATTATTGCCTCTAGGGCATATTTCCTTGAGTCTCCCACTTGCACTAGAGTCAATAATCTAGATTACACGATAATGATTCTAACACCCATGGAGTCTTGGTGCTGATCATGTTTTGCTCGTGGAAGAGGCTTAGTCAGCGGTGCGCAACATTCAGATCCGTATGTATCTTGCATATCTCTATGTCTCCCACTGGACCAAATCCGGATGGAGTTGAGGCGTCTTTTGATGTGCTTGGTTCTCTTGTGAAATCTGGATTCCTTTGCCAAGGCAATTGCACGATATTGTCACAAAAGATTTTCATTGGACCCGATACACTAGGTACAACACCTAGATCGGTTATGAACTCCTTCATCCAGACTCCTTCATTAGCTGCTTCCGAAGCAGCTATGTACTCAACTTCACATGTAGATCCCATAGCGGCGCTTTGTTTGGAACTGCACCAACCGACAGCTCCACCGTTTAATGTAAATCGTATCCGGTTTGCGATTTAGAATCGTCCGGATCGGTGTCAAAGCTTGCATCGGCGTAACCGTTCTGACGAGCTCTTTGTCACCGCCATAAATGAGAAACATATCCTTAGTTCTTCTCAAGTACTTAAGGATGTTCTTGACCGCTGTCGATGATCCACTCTGGATTACTTTGGTACCTGCACGCTAAACTTACAGCAAGGCACACATCAGGTCAGGTACACAGCATTGCATACATGATAGAGCCTATGGCTGAAGCATAGGAACATCTTTCATTTTCTCTCTATCTTCTGCGGTGGTGGGGCATTGAGTCTTACTCAACTTCACACCTTGTAATACCGGCAAGAACCCTTTCTTTGCACGATCCATTTGAACTTTTTCAAAACTTTATCAAGGTATGTGCTTTGTGAAAGTCCTATTAAGCGTCTTGATCTATCTCTATAGATCTTAATGCCCAATATGTAAGCAGCTTCACGAGGTCTTTCATCGAAAACTCTTATTCAAGTATCCCTTTATGCTATCCAGAAATTCTATATCATTTCCGATCAATAATATGTCATCCACATATAATATCGAAATGCTCTGAGCTCCCACTCACTTTCTTGTAAATCTGAGGCTTCTCCAAAAGTCATATAAAACCAAATCTTTGATCACACTATCAAAGCGTTTATTCCAACTCCGAGAGGCTTGCACCAGTCCATAAATGGATCGCTGGAGCTTGCACACTTTGTTAGCTCCTTTGGATCGACAAAACCTTCTGGTTGCATCATATACAACTCTTCTTCCGTAAATCCATTCAGGAATGCAGTTTTAACATCCATTTGCCAAATTTCATAATCATAAAATCGGCAATTGCTAACATGATTCGGACGGACTTAAGCATCGCTTCTGGTGAGAAGGTCTCATCGTAGTCAATCCCTTGAACTTGTCGAAAACCTTTTGCAACAAGTCGAGCTTTATAGACGATAACATTACCATCAGCGTCGGTCTTCTTCTTGAAGATCCATTTATTCTCAATTGCTTGCCGATCATCGGGCAAGTCAACCAAAATCCATACTTTGTTCTCATACATGGATCCCATCTCAGATTTCATGGCCTCAAGCCATTTTGTGGAATCTGGGCTCACCATCGCTTCTTCATAGTTAGTAGGTTCATCATGTTCCATAACATGACTTCCAAAATAGGATTACCGTACCACTCAGTGCGGATCTTGCTCTGGTTGATCTCTGAAGTTCTGAGAAACTTGATCTGAAGTTTCATGATCATCATCATTAGCTTCCTCCTATTTGGTGTAGGTGTCACGAAACTGTTTTCTGTGATGTACTACTTCTCAATAAGGGAGTAGATACTGATTATCTCATCAAGTTCTACTTTCCTCCCTCACTTCTTTAGTGAAACTCTTTCTCCAAAAGTTTCGAATTTAGCAACAAAAATCTTGCCTTGGATCTGTGATAGAAGGTGTACCCAACTGTCTCCTTTGGGTATCCTATGAAGACACATTTCTCCGATTTGGGTTCGAGCTTATCAGGTTGAAGCTTTTCACATAAGCATCGCAGCCCCAAACTTTCAAAAGCGACAACTTTGGTTTCTTGCCAAACCACAGTTCATAAGGCGTCGTCTCAGCAGTTTAGATGGTGCCCTATTTAAAGTGAATGTAGCCGTCTCTAAAGCATAACCCCAAAAGCGATAGCGGTAAATCAGTAAGAGACATCATAGATCGCACCATATCTAATAAAATACGATTCTGACGTTCGGACACACCATTACGTTGTGGTGTTCGGTGGCGTAAGTTCGAAACTATTCCGCATTGTTTCAAATGTAGGCCAAACTTCGTAACTCAAATATTCTCCTCCACGATCAGATCGTAGAAACTTTATTTTCTTGTTACGATGATTTTCCACTTCACTCTGAAATTCTTTGAACTTTTCAAATGTTTCAGACTTGTGTTTCATTAAGTAGATATACCCATATCTGCTCAAATCATCTGTGAAGGTGAGAAAATAACGATATCCGCCACGAGCCTCAACATTCATTGGACCACATACATCGGTATGTATGATTTCCAATAAATCTGTTGCTCTCTCCATAGTTCCGGAGAAGCGGTGTTTTAGTCATCTTGCCCATAAGGCACGGTTACATAAGTGCCAAGTGATTCATAATCAAGTGACTCCAAAAGTCCATCGGTATGGAGTTTCTTCATCGCTTTACACGATATGACCTAAGCGGCGATGCCACAAATAAGTTGCACCATCATTATCAACTCTGCATCTTTTGGTTTCAACATTATGAATATGTGTATCACTACTATCAAGATTAAGTAAAACAAACCATTCTTCAATGGTGCATGACCATAAAAGATATTATTCATATAAATAGAACAACCATTATTCTCTGATTTAAATGAATAACCGTCTGCATCAAACAAGATCCAGATATAATGTTCATGCTCAACGCTGGTACTAAATAACAATTATTTAGGTCTAATACTAATCCGAAGGTAGATGTAGAGGTAGCGTGCCATTGCGATCACATCGACTTTGGAACCATTTCCACAGCGCATTGTCACCTCGTCCTTAGCCAATCTTAAGCAATCCGTAGCCCTGTTTGAGTTGCAAATATTAGCAATGAGAACCGATATCAAATACCAGTGCTCTGCGAGTATTAGTAAGGTACACATCAATAACATGTATATCACATATACCTTTGTTAACCTTGCCATCCTTCTTATCCGCCAAATACTTGGGGCAGTTCCGCTTCGATGACCAGCCTGCTTGCAATAGAAGCACTCGGTTTCAGGCTTAGGACCAGACTTGGGTTTCTTCTCTTGATCAACAACTTGCTTGCCGCTCTTTTGAAGTTTCCTTTTCTTTCCTTTGCCCTTTTCTTGAAACTAGTGGTTTTGTTAACCATCAACACTTGATGCTCCTTTTGATTTCTACCTCCATGACTTTCGACATCGCGAAGAGCTCGGGCATTGTTTTGGTCATCCCTTGCATATTATAGTTCATCACGAAGCTCTTGTAGCTTGGTGGCGATGATTGGAGAATTCATCAATGACGCAATCATCCGGAAGATTAACTCCCGTTGAATCAAGTGATTGTTATATCCGGACATTACGAGTATATGCTCAGCGACAGAACCGTTCTCCTCCATCTTACAGCTATAGAACTTATTGGAACTTCATATCTCTCAATCCGGGCATTACGCTTGGAATATTAACTTCAACTCTGGAACATCTCATATGCCCCATGGTGTTCAAAACAGCGTTGAAGTCGGTTCTAAGCCGTAAAGCATGGCACACTGAACTATAGAGTAGTCATCGACTTTGCTTTGCGGAGCGTTCATAACTTGGCGCAGCCCTTACACCAGGCACGGCACCTAACGGTGCTTCGGGGCGTAATTCTTCAATGCAGCAATAAGGATAATCCTCAAATTCGGACCCAGTCCGTGTAATTGCTACCATCATCTTTCAACTTTGCTTTCTCAAGGAACGCATTAAAATTCAACGGAACAACAACACGAGCCATCTATCTACACATCATAGACAAGCAAGATACTATCGGTACTAAGTTCATGATAAATTTAAGTTCAATTAATCATATTACTTAAGAACTCCCACTTAGAAAAATATCCTCAATTCTCTAAGTGATTGCGTGATCCATATCAACTACACCATGACCGATCATCACGTGTGATGGAGTAGTTTCAATGGTGAACATCAATATGTTGATCATATCTACTATATGATTCACGCTCGACCTTCGGTCTCCGTGTTCGAGGTCATATCTTATATGCATAGCTCGTCAAGTATAACCTGAGTATTCGCGTGTGCAACTGTTTTTACCGTTGTATTTGAGCGTAGAGCCTATCACACCCGATCATCACGTGGTGTCTCAGCACGAAGAACTTTATAGCGGTGCATACTCGGGAGAACACTTCTTGATAATTTAGTAAGGGATCATCTTATAATGCTACCGTCAATCAAAGCAAGATAAGATGCATAAAGGATTAACATCACATGCAATCAATATAAGTGATATGATATGGCCATCATCATTTTGTGCTTGTGATCTCCATCTCCGGCACCGTCATGATCACCATCGTCACCGGTAGCGACACCTTGATCTCCATCGTAGCATCGTTGTCGTCTAGCCAACTATTGCTTCTCGACTATCGCTACTCCTTAGTGATAAAGTAAAGCAATTACATGGCGTTGCATTTCATACAATAAGCGACAACCATATGGCTCCTGCCGATTGCCGATAACTTCGGTTACAAAACATGATCATCTCATACAATAAAATATAGCATCACGTCTTGACCATATCACATCACAACATGCCCTGCAAAAACAAGTTAGGCGTCCTCTACTTTGTTGTTGCAAGTTTTACGTGGCTGCTACGGGCTGAGCAAGAACCGTTCTTACCTCGCATCAAAACCACAGCGATACTTCGTCAAATAGACTCCGTTTAACCTTCTCAAGGACGGGCGTAGCCTTTTCAGTTCAACTAAAGTGAGAGAGCAGACACCGCCGGTCACCTTTAAGCAGCGAGTGCTCACGGCGGTGAAACCAGTCTCGCGTAAGCGTCTGCGTAATGTCGGTCGGGCCGCTTCATCTCACAATACCGCTGAACCAAAGTATGACATGCTGGTAGGTAGTATGACTTGTATCGCCCACAACTCACTTGTGTTCTACTCGTGCATATGACATCAACGCATAAAACCAGGCTCGGATGCCCTTTGTTGGGGAGCGTAGTAATTTCAAAAATTTTCCTACGATCACGCAAGACCATGGTGATGCATAGCAACGAGATGAGAGTGTTGTCTCGTACCCTCGTGAACCAGACAGCGAGCGTTGGCGCAGCGTAGAGGAAGTAGTCGTACTTCTTCCCGATCCAACCGATCCAAGTACCGAGCGTCGGCACCTCCGAGTTCTGCACACGTTCAGCTCGATGGCGTCCCTCGAACTCCGATCCAGCCGAGTGTTGAGGAGAGTTTAAATCGACCTGACGGCGTGGTGGCGATGATGATGTTCCACCGGCGCAGGGCTTCGCCTAAGCTCCATAGCGGTATATTCGAGGTGTAGTTTGGTGGAAGGGGCACCGCACACGGCTGAGAGCGATCTCAATGATCAACTTGTGTGTCATGGGGTGCCCTCTGCCCTGTATATAAAGGAGGGAAGGGAGGGCTGGCGGCCACCAAGGGCTGCGCTGGGAGTCCTACTCCCACGGGAGTAGGATTCCTCCCCAATCCTAGTCCAACTAGGATTGGCCAAGTGGGAAGGGAGAGAGGCGCCACCCCTTCTCCTAGTCCTAATAGGACTAGGGAAGGGGGAAGGTGCGACCAGCACTTGGGCCCCTTTCCTCCTTTCCACTAAGGCCCATCAAGGCCCATTGACCCCCGGGAGGTTCAGTAACCCCGGTACTCGGTAAAATTCCCAATTTCACCCGGAGTGATTCGAGTCAAACATAGGCTTCCAATATATCAATCTTTATGTCTCGACCATTTGAGACTCCTCGTCATGTCCGTGATCTCATCCGGGACTCGAACAACCTTGGTACATCAATATCATATAAACTCATAATAAGCTGTCATCGAAGCGTTAAGCGTGCGGACCCTACGGGTTCGAGAACTATGTAGACATGACCGAGACACCTCTCGGTCAATAACCAATAGCGGGACCTGGATGCCCATATTGGTTCCTACATATTCTCTGAAGATCTTTATCGGTCGAGACCGCATAACAACATCGTTGTTCCCTTTGTCATCGGTATGTTACTTGCGAGATTCGATCGTCGGTATCAATACCTAGTTCAATCTCGTTCTTGGCAAGTCTCTTTTCTCGTTCAAGTAATACATCATCTCACAACTAACACATTTAGTTGCAATGCTTGCAAGGCTTATGTGATGTGCATTACCGAGAGGGCCCAGAGATACCTCTCCAGACAATCGGAGTGACAAATCCTAATCTCGAAATATGCCAACCCAACATGTACCTTCGGAGACACCTGTAATGTACCTTTATAATCACCCGATTCGTTGTGGCGTTTGGTAGCACCAAAAGTGTTCCTCGGGCAAGCAGGAGTTGCATAATCTCATAGTCATAGGAACATGTATAAGTCATGAAGAAAAGCACTAGCAACAAACTATCGATCAGGTGCTATGCTAATGGAATGGGTCATGTCAATCAGATCATTCAACCAATGATGTGATCCCGTTAATCAAATAACAACTCCTTGTTCATGGTTAGGAAACATAACCATCTTTGATTAACGAGCTAGTCAAGTAGAGGCATACTAGTGACACTCTGTAGGTTTATGTATTCACACATGTATTATGTTTCCGGTTAATACAATTCTAGCATGAATAATAAACATTTATCATGATATAAGGAAATAAATAATAACATTATTATTGCCTCTAGGGCATATTTCCTTCAAGCTCTACCCTGCGAAACAGAGTGGTTAGCACGTTGATGATCATATGAGGACTTTGATCCTTTTGAGGAATTTGATCCACGTGAGGAATTTGGTCCGTATGAGGACTTGGATCCATATGAAGAATTTGGTCCATATGAAGAATTTGATCTGGAGTTCCTATTCTTCACAGGTGGTGTCATGAGGACATTCACCTGAAGACTTTCAAGGCACATCTTGGGAACCCAGATTTTCTTCATAGGGGAACCGTTCCTGCAGTTAGTGCCAACATATCTAGCAAATACTTCACCATTCTGATTTTTGAACAGTTTATAATTGGAGTCAAATGACTCATCAGCAGAATGAGGAAATTACATACGTAAAACCAGATAAGGTAGATGGATCAACTGGAGGTCCCTTTGCAGCAACCCATGAGGTTTTGGGATCTTGCTCGGGCTTCAATCGTTCCATCGGCATTGAGTTTCCTCTCAAAGGCAATACCCTCTTTCCTAGGGTTCTGTTGAGGATCTGCTTTTTAAGCACATCACAAAGAGTCGATGCCCTTTGAGGCTTTTGTACATACTGTCATGTACAATTCCTTCGATCTGCATCGTCGGTGATATTAGCAATGTCCTCGGATGAGGAATTAGTGATAGCGAGGCAGGTGAAGAATTTATAACAGTTGAAGCATTTGAACATTCGGTGAAGAATTAGCAGATTCACGTTCAATGCACTTTAACCATGGAGGAACAAATTCTTCTTGAGAAGCGCTGATTTGTTGAGCAAGTAATGAATCGCGCTCCTTACGAAGATCTTCATAACTTCGCTCTTAGCTTCTCAAGATCTTGCTTTCTTTGAAGAAATTCATAAGAAAGTTTCTCATGATCGAGATAAGAGAGTGTTATGATGACCTTGAAGGTTGTCAAGCCTAGACTGAAGTCTCTGAAGATTTTCAGTCAGGGCTTGAGTGCGATCCATTTCTTCACCTAACATATCATCACTCTTGTCTAGCATGTTTTGAACCTTTTCAAAAGCCCTTTGTTGTTTTATAGCAATCTTAGCAAGTTTAGAGTAGCTGGGCTTGAGATCCTCATCGATTCATTTTCACTAGATTCGGAGGAGGTGTAATTGAGTACCTTGGCACCTTTTGCCATGAAGCAATAGGTGGGGCGTAGTCATCATTTTCCTCATCGAGGCTTGTCGGTGAGTCGAGTTTCTTGATGTTGAAGATGGACTTGCTAACGAAAGCGATAGCAAGAGCCAGACTAGCCACACCAGATTCGATTCTTGAGACTCCTCCTCTTCCTCATTTTCCTCGATTCAGCTTGAGTCCATTTCCTTGCCAATGAATGCCCGAGCCTTTTTGGAGCTGCTCTTCTTGTGAGAAGAAGGTTTTGAGGATTTTGATGATGAAGATTTTGATGATTTCTTTTCTTCTTCACATCATCGAGGCTGTAATCCTTGTGTTTCTTCTTTCTTAATTCCTTTTCCCACTGAGGACAATCTTGGATATAGTGACCAGGTTTCTTGCATTTGTGACAAAGTCTTCTCTTATAGTCACTAGATGAGGAATCACTTTGCTTCTTGAGGATTTTCCAGCGACCACGTCTTGAGAATTTCTGGAATTTCTTCACGAGCGAGTGCTAGCTCTGGCCAAATTCTTGAGGATCTCCTAGGCTACTACGAGTCTTCACTTTCACATTCGGACACAGCCTTGGCCTTGAGGCACGTGTTTTTCCATAGCGAGAACCATAGAGATCTCTCTTTTTACAAAGTTGGAACTTCGTGAGTATTTAGCCTTTCAAGGATATCGGCGGGATCAAGAGACTTGTAATCAGCTCGTTCTTGTATCATCGATGCGGAGTATCAAATGAGGAATCAAGCGATCTTAGCAATTTCTTCACCACCTCATGGTCGGTGATGTCGGTGGCACCAGTGCTTGAAGCTCCTTTGAGATGTCGGTGAAAGCGATCGAAGGTTTGTTGAACATTTTCGTTGTCGAGTCTTTTGAAGCGGTTGAAGAGATTCGAAGAACATCAACTCGAGAGTCACGCTGAGTTGAAACACCTTCATTTACTTTGGACAGCCTATCCCGGATGAGTTTGGCAGATTCCAAAGCACTCACTCTTCCATATTGACCTTTGCTCGGATGGCCACATATGATATTCTTAAGCTTGAGAATCGAGTTGCTTGAATCTCTTCACACCACATCATTCGGAGAAGGTGTGGTGAGGAAACACCTTTGTCACAACATACGAGAGATGGTTGTCAATTGCTTCAAGATGCATTCGCATTTTGTTCTTCTAGTAGGGTAGTCCGTCCCATCAAGGTAGGACACCTGCTTTGAGACCTTGATCATACCTGCGGTCGACATAACTAAAACTCCGGTGGTTAAACCAAAATCACCAGAACAAGGGTACCTTGCTCGATACCAATTGAAAGTCGTTATATCGACTAGAGGGGGTGAATAGGCGATTTTATGAATTCTTCATTGAGGAATTTGCGGTGAGGAAATTCCTTAGCGTAGAAATACTTGCAGCGAATAAGTACTCAAAGTAAGCGTAACAGATTACAAGCACAGTCATCATGATGAAATGAAGACAATCACGAGTACGAAAAGCGTAATCACGAGGATAACACAAGATGAAGACAAAGCGGTGAAGAAATTGAACGAGGAAATTGAGAAAGTCTTGATCAAAGTCTTCAAACACGATTATGAACAAACACTCAACACAGTAATGAGGAAATGAAAGGGTTGAGGAAATAGAACCGATTATGTTGGTGAAGACAATGATTTGGTAGACCAGTTCAACTGCTATCTCGGTTATGCGTCTGGTTGGAAGCGGATGAGTATTTAAACTCGAGGACACACATCCGGACACCCGATCGCTGAGCACGCAGCTCGGGACACCCAGTCCTCACCGTATTCTCCTTGAACTAAGGTCACACAGACCTCATCCAATCACTGTGGTAAGTCTTGAGCGACTTCAAACCTTCACATACTTGGTCACTCGGCGATCCACAATTCCTCTTGGATGCTCTAGACCTTGACGCCTAACCGTCTGGAAGAAGCACAGTCTTCAAAGGTAACAAGTGTCGGATCCATGCAGGATCAATTTCTTCAGTGATGCTCAATCACTTTGGGTTTGTTGTGGTTTGGTTTTGGGTTTTTCCTCACTTGATGATTTTCGCTCAAAGTCCTCAGAGGATGGGTTGCTCTCAAATGACAAGTGTCAAGTTCTCTCAGAGCAGCCAACCAACTAGTGGTTGTAGGGGCGGCTATTTATAGCCTAGGGAGCAGCCCGGCATGATAAGACATAAATTCCCTTCAATGATATGACCGTTAGGTGGATAAGATATTTTGGGGACAGCTGGCGCGCAGCACAACAACGGTCGGAAATTTGAACATCAAATTCCTCATGGCTATCATGTTCCTCACTGTGTAGGCAATCCGCCTTTGGCGAATTCCTAACTCCTCGGTCGAACAAATTCCTCGTGACGGAAGAGCTTCGTCTCTGTCACTGAAGAAATTGGCTGAACTGTATGAGATTTCCAAAAGCTTCACTCGAAGGGATTGGTAGGTGTAGGATTTTGAGTTGAGCATCAAATGGAAATTTTTCCTTAGTATTTCCTCGACCCCCTTTAACTTGATGCGGTGTTTCCTATGACTCAAGAAAGAGAAAATGAAACTACGAAAACAAAAGTCTTCACGCTTCATGTTCCTCAAATGAATACCAAGTCTTCAAGGTCACACCAATTTCTTCACTTTCAAAGTCTTCAGAAAGTCTTCAGAATATCAAAGTCTTGAGATGAAGAACTTCATTTTAGAAATTGACTTTACGTGTAAATATCAAACTCCTCATAGACTTATAGACCTGTGTACACTCACAAACGCATTAGTTACTTAACCTATAAGTCTTCAATACACCAAAATCACTAAGGGGCACTAGATGCACTTACAGTTCTGTGGGGAGAACTGCCTCTGCTCCATAGACTAGAGCGAAAGGTGTCTGGCCAGTGGCTCGATTTGGCACCGTCCTGATCGACCAAAGAACCACCAGCAGCTCCTCAATCCAGTTCTTTCTGCACTTGTGCAGCCTGTCGAAAGTCCTGGTCTTGAGCCCACGCAGCACTTCAGCATTCGCCCTCTCCGCTTGACCGTTACTTCTCGGATGAGCAACAGCGAAGCGAAGCGGAACCTTGGCGCCAAGATCTTGGGCGTCTTGCATGAAGGTGCGGCTCGTGAATTGTGTGCCGTTGTCGGTGATGATCCTGTTAGGGATTCGAGCGACAAACAATCGACTGAAGAACTTGACTGCTGTTGTGTTGTCACCTTCCTCCTTTGCTTCCACTTCCGGCCACTTTGTGAACTTGTCGATTACAGCGTACAAGTACTCAAAGCCCCGACAACTCGGGAAAGGGGCGAGGATGTCGAGCCCCGGACTGAAAATGGCGGGATAAAGGGATCGTCAGGAGAGCTTGAGCTGGCTGGTGTATCTGCTTGGAATGGGCCAGCACGCTTCACACTTGGTTACTTGTGCGGTTGCATCACGGAGGGCTGTCGGCCAAAAGAAACCTTGCTTAGGAGCAGCTTTGCGGCAAGTGCTCTTCTTGCCAATGTGGTGACCACATATGCCTCCATGTATCTCTGCCAACAGCTTTTGTCCGTCTTCTGGTGAATACACTTCAATTTCACGCCGTTGAGTCTTCTTACATGCAGTGTGTTGTCGACAAACTGGTACATACTTGATTGCCGGGCTACTCTTTCCGCTTCTTCTTGCTCTTGGGAAGTTCTCCTGTCACGAAGAAGCGGACAATCTGCTGTGCCCATGATGGAGCTTGCGGCTCAACAACAAGGACTAAAGGCACATCTGCTGCTGCGGGAACATCCGCTTCTCTGGCGAGAACCTGCGGCTCTGCCGGAGCTTGATGTTCCCCGGCAAGCTTGCCGGAGCAAAACTTGTCGGGAGCGTCTGCTTCAACAGAACAAACCCTAGGGCTTGCCGGAGCAGACTGCTCCTCAGCACCTTTGGTGTTGATCTTGAGGACCTTCTTGGCGGCGGCTTGGGGAGCTCTGCGGAAAATAGTCACCAAAATCAACTTCCTCTTCTTGCTCTGTCCGGTTGATGGCGTTACAGAGCGGTTGAGTCAGTTTGAGCACAAAGATCCCTGGTTCCACAGGTAACTTAAGTCTGGCGCGCTTGACAGAGCCATCGGCAATGTCGTTCGAGCTCTTGGAACATGTTCCATTTGTAGGCCGTCAAAGTGCTCTTCTAGCTTTCTCACTTCATCAACGTAAGCTTCCATCAACGGACTCTGATAATTCTTGTTCACTTGGCGGACGACAAGCTGCGAGTCACCCCTGACAATGAGCTTCTTGATCCCAAGGTCTGCTGCGATCCTGAGACCGGCAAGCAAACCTTCATACTCTGCGGTATTGTTCGTTGCTTGTTCCTTGGGAAAGTGCATCTGGACTACGTACTTGAGGTGCTCTCCGATGGTGCAACAAGTAAGCAGCGCCCTTTGGCGCCTTGCAGCGAAGGGCACCATCAAAGTACATCAGCCACTCTTTGCTTGCCTCCTTGGCGGGATGCTCGTTTCTGAATTTCTTCATCTTGTGTTGGCGTCCATTATGCTATGAACTCCGCCAATGCTCGCTTTGGATAGTTGAAGTGCTCTCAAACTTGAGGCCAAAGCTTGATAGTTCAGTGCCCACTCGACAATCCTGCTTGTTGCTACGGATTTTGCAATATCCTCTTGAGCGGAAAAGCGAGTGGCGATTGTGATCTCATGTGCTTGGAAGTAATGGCGCAGCTTTCGAGAGCCATGAGAAGGCGAAAAGCAATTTCTGCACACCGAGTACCTTGACCTAGCACCTGCGAGAAGGCCCGACAAAAGTAAACTGGGCGCTGCACCATTCTTTCTGCATCTTCTCACGCGCTGCGAGATCCATCTTTAATCGGGACGAGCTTGCCGGTGAAGTCCCCAGCTTGTCGCTGGATGCATCTGCCGTGGTTCTTGGCTCATCATCCGCCTCCCTCTCCGCTACTAACGCAGCACTAACCACTTGATTGGTTGCCGCTATATATAGCAACAACTTCTCTTGTGGCTTAGGTGCGACAAGTGTTAGTGGAGGACGGTATCTCTTTAAGTCTGCGGTGCAGCCTCCGCTTCGAGTCCATTTCATTGGACCTGCCTTTTCAATATTTTGAAAAATGGCGGAGCCTTCAGCAGAACCTAGAGATAAACCTGCTTTGAGAGCAGCTACATAACCGGCAAGTCTTGTACATCCTTGGCGCGCTTTGGTGCTTCAATCTGCTCAATGGCCTTGATCTTGTCGGGATTGGCTTCAATTCCCGGAGACCACGAAGAACCGAGAAGCTTGCGGAGGGACTCCAAACACACACTTCTCGGGGTTAAGCTTGAGGTTGATCTTGCGCAAATTTGCAAAGGTTTCGTCTAAATCTTGAATCAGAGTCGCCTTGTCCTTGCTCTTCACCACTATGTCATCCATGTAGGCTTCCACATTTCTGTGTATCTGCGGCTCAAAAGCGTCATGGACTACCCTCGCAAATGTTGAACCAGCATTCTTTAAACCGAAAGGCATCCGTCGAAACAGTATGTGCCACATGGGGTGATGAATCGGTCTTCTCCTCATCCTCTTACGCCATGAAGATCTGATGGTATCTGAGTATGCATCAAGAAATGAAAGCAAGTCACATCCGGCCGTGGAGTCAACAATCTGGTCGATCTTGCGCGGCAAGGAAATGGGTCTTTGGGACAAGCTTTATTGACATCGGTAAAGTCGATACAAAGCCTCCATTTCCCGTTTGCCTTGGCGCTGCGACTACGAGGTTAGCTAACCACGTGGGATGGAGCACTCCTCGACAAGGCCTGCTGCTTCCAATTTCTTGATTTCTTCTGCGATGAATTCTTGGCGCTCCTTTGCTGTTTCGACTTTACGCTTGTGGGCGCGCATGAGGACGAGCGGCAAGATGGTGCTCGATTACTTTCACAGGAACACGGGGATGTCGGGGCGGTTGCCACGCAAATCGTCGGCGTTAGCCGTGGGAAAGAAATGGCGCTTTCTATTTAGGGTCGAGTGGCATCGATGGTGAAGGTACCACCAGTGCCATCCTCCTTGGCGGACACCTTCTTGGTCTCGGTGGAGCTGCCATTATCTTCTTATACTTGCGGTGGAGCTCGATGGTGCGTCCTTGGCGGTAGCGCAGCACTCCGAAGAGGTGCGCTTGCGGAGTGGGCATCGAGAACTCTTGCCGGACTTGGTCTTCTTCTTCGCCCGGGAGCTTCAGCGGCAAGTGACTTGCGATCTGTTGCGGCTGCTGCTTCGGTAGATCTTTTGGTAGCAGATAAGAGCATCCTTCTTGTCGCCGAGGACAGAGATGACACTTATCGGGCTGGCATCTTCACATGTTGTATGCATAGTGAGAGGCCGCCATGAATTTGGCGAGTCTTTGGGCGGCCGAGTATCCCATTGTAAGGCAATGGAAAGTCAAGCAACGTCAAAGTGACCCTCTCGATCCTGAAGTTCAACTTCGCTGCCAAATGTCACCGACAGCGTGATCTTTCCTATGGCTTGCTCCTTCCCGGATTGATTCCTTGGAATGTGCGGTCTCTTGAGCTTCGCCATCGAGGATCTGGAGTTTCGGAGTATCGCGGAGGAGATCAGGTTCAAGCCGGCCCGCCATCAACTAGCATCTTAGTGACCTTGAGGTTGCGGATAGTTGGTGAAACCAACATCGGCAAGCACCGACCGCGATTATGCGATCAGGGTGGTCCTCAATATCAAAGATGATAGGCGTCTTGGACCATTTCGAGAGCTTGCGTGACTCGGCGGGTGGTTACGCGCATTAACTTCCGCACCTTTGCTTGAGCTGGCGGTGTGAAGTATCTGAAGAAGCACCGCCGTCAACGCACAAGACCTCTCGTGGCTTCTGGAACTCCTGCTCATCGGTCTCGTCATCATCCATATCTTCATCATCGTCGTCATCTTCATCCTTGTCGCGCGCCGCGAGGTCTATCTCCTTGCCGCTGCTTGGCCTTGCCGCGGCGTCCTCCTCGTCCGGGGCGTTTCTTGCCGCTCCTCCAGCACCTTCTGGGCCTTCTCCTTGTCGCGTCGCTCGTATTCAGCCTTTTCTGCTCGACCTTCTTGCAGCTCTGGAGGTCATGACCCTTAGTGCGGTGGATCTTGCGATCTTTTGTTGATGCCGTCACCCGCTTGTCGGTGACCGCCACAGCACGGTAGTTGGTGCTGCGGCAATCTCCTCGCGGAGCTACCAGCTTTGGCATTCTTGGCGCCACCTCCGTTGCGGACTGCTCAGCGACTAGCACATCTTTGCCTTTCTTCTTCTGTTGTTCCGCCGCCGGTTTTTCTTTGCGGGGCAGCCTCCTCACTATCGATATCCTCCTTACATATTTTCTCCGGGAGTTTCCTCCCTTCCTCAACATGTGCACACTTGTCGGCGGGGCATATAGCTCGCGGCGTCTCGATCTTGCACATCGCCATCTCCTCCGCATCCTGCGGTTTTGCACGATCGATGGAGCGCGTTGATTACCATGGCAGGGTGGACATCTGGGATGTTGTCTTTGTCGTGGCTGAATCTCTGAATGTACTTGCGGGGGCTCTCCTTCCTTACAGGCGGCGAGATGAAGGTCGCTCTCTTGGCCATGAGGCTTGTGGCGCTGTAAAGCGCCGACAAACTGATGGCATAGGTCTGCTGCGAGGATATGGAGTTGTCGGCAAGTGCATGAGCCAGATCGACATTGGGCTTGAGCACCGGCGGAAGTAGTTGGCGAGGATCTTGTCGTCCGCCCCGACGGCTTGCACCGCGATGGTGTAGATCTTGAGGAACTCCGACGGATCGCGACTTGCCGTCGTACTTCTGCGATGCGTCGGCAGAATTCTTCGTCTTTGAGCCTTTGGACTTGCCGCAGCTCACGAGTGAGCGTGGGGCAACCTACGCGTCGGACAAGTCGCTGGTTCCCCTGGTGCATGCATGTCGACGGAGGGCCCAGCGCTGGTCGATTGACGCGCGCTTCTCTTGGCGCTCGATCTGGTCTGGCGTCTTCTTCTGTCATTCGTGAAGAACTTGGCGCTGATCGCGGCGAGCTCGTGGATCTGATGATGCGGTGGAGTCGCTGTCGAGGTGGATCCGGCAAGTCGGCGATCTTGGCCTTGAGGTGGAGAGTGCATGGTGGTTGCACCCCACGGTTTAAATCGCCATCGGCTCGTGCACAGCAGTCCTGCCACGGCAGCGATGTACTTCGGCTGCAGCGGAGTGTCTCCGTTAAGCGAAGCCGATGAGACTCGAATGGTGGCCCTCCATTCATCGATCTTGTCTGCCGTTGGAGGGTAATCCGAGAACAGTTGAGCTCGCGCCAAAGCTTCTGCTTTGGAGTGGTGGGCGGCGATGGCGAGCGGCGCGAGGCGGGATATGCTCGGACTTCTAACTATGTTAGAAGGAGCGATATCCCGTCGAGCGACCGTGCCTCGCTTCGTGCCGGCATGTTGGCGTCGCGTGCTGGTCTTGAGCACCCGAGATCCACCAGCTCGATCTTGGTCCAGCGAGCGTATAGCACTGCGAGTACCATGGCGCTGTCGGTCTTGCGCCTCTGAGATGGGCGCGGTGCATGTCTGGACGCCGAGTCTGCGCAGCCTTGTCCTTGGACCTGGCAGCACCGTGGGCTCCCTCGCCGATGCCCGTTCTTCGCGGCGTCTCCCCACCACCCGTTTGCTCCGGTGGTGGTGGGATCGGCGATGGGCCGAACAGCTGCCGCCAAGTCTTCTTCTTGGGTGGCATGTCGATGAAGAAGATGAAGATCTAGCTTCGTGTGAGCGCGGATCAGGTTCACACAACCTCGGCGCCCTACAGCGCGCCAGGATGTCGAAACTGATCCACGAACACCTATGGGACGGCGGACCGAGCCCTTTTCGGTTCGGCGGGCGGAGATCGCCGCGAAGAAGCGGATCGGCGGCACCGAGCAGTATACCCAGCTTCGAGCTCTCCGGAGATAACACTCTCTTTGCTGCATGTGCGAGTGTATTGAGTTCTTGCTCGGGGCGCTGAGTGCTACAATACACACTAGCTGCTAACAAGACCGGCGTGAGTGTTTTTCTGCCTTGAACCCTCCTCTCGTTGCGCATGGGCCTCCTTTTATATGCTCAAGGGATCTCCGACGGTGGCAGCGTAGACAAGGGTAAAAATGGAAAAGGAATTGCGGTTGGTACAACTACATGTGTGTATCATACCTAACCACGGCGGCGGGGACAAAGGCATTAAATGCCCGTCTCGTCACCCAAATAGTGCAAAAGGACCGTCGGGGCGCCACGCTTACCACGATGGCAATCTTGTCGTGCGTCGCTTGCCACCACGCGCGCGGCGGCAGACCTCTTGCCAGCGGCGCTGGAAAGGTCGAGCGACACGTTGGTGGATGTCTTTGGAAGCCTTGAGTCTGAGTGGTAGTTTTCCGCGGCAAGCGCCTTGCCGCGATCGGTGTCTTGTCGCGTTCGGAAGCTTGTCGCTCACCGGGCCTTGCCGGGACACGTGGCGCGTCGCGGCAAGTTCCTTGAGATGCCTTGGTTGGCCTTCCCAGCAAGCTCCTCTTGCCGGGGCCTTGTCTCCTTGGCTTGAATACTTTGTTCTTGAATGGCTCCAAAGGAACCACGGAGGACCTTGGCGGTCACCCAGCAAGCCTTGCCGCGGGGTGCTGCAACTGCCCGTGCACAAGTTCGGGATACTAGGGTACCCCTACTCTAGTACACCGACAGTATGCCACGTATCGCACTTTGTCAAAAAGTAATGCGGTAGACCTTCTTTAACATGTGTTAAAAAATAAAAAAAATGAAAAACAAGGACCTCGAGGTTAAATTAGCTAAGGGAATGGGGCATTTCGGTCATTTGACCGAAATGACCCATCCCATCACCTAATTTAACATCGACACAAATTCCCATCCAGTCACCCATCCGATGGCTGCTCCAGCATGTGCACACTTAACTTGATAGTTTTCTTACATAAGCTACTGATGGAACAACTAGTCCTTGCTGATAGGAATGCCTCGTCGCATCCTTATGGCGTATCCGGATGACCGCCCGTCCCACAATGGCCAATAGATGTTGTGTAGACAGAGCATATCACATACGTCTTATTAGAAGCAATAAATACGTATTATTATCGGTATTCGCACACATTTCTGATTACATACTTGTTTGCCGCGTATCACACACATCTTGTTATATTGAACCATTTCTGTTCTCTTGCCTAATCACAAACATTTCATCCGAGTGAACCGTATGTTGTACATCGAACACACCTTTGATCTGGCTGACCGTTTCTTTTGTGTTGCCTGATCACAAACAGTTCATCCGAGTGAACCGTATGCTGTGTATCGCACAAGCCTCCATCTGGCTGCCTGTTTCTTTTGTTCCTCCTCATCGCAAACAGTTCATTGAACTGAGCCGTATGCCCTTCATCACACACGCAACTAAAACCTGAACCGTGTTTGATGCATCCGTCATCGCAAATGTTTTACACATATCTGACGGTTTTCATACAGCACCGTTTGCGATTTTGGCATCGCACACAGTTTCTCGAAGGGTCTCTGATCATAGTGTCGTGTCAGCAGCATCCTGCAGTAGTGCTTGAATCCAAAGTTATTCCAGATGAGTCCACCATACCTACCTATATACAGCATTACCCTGCCGTCCTAAGAAATTTGCATGTGCCACCTCTAAAAACTTCTAAAAAATTATCCTTTTGTGTGCCTGGATCGTTCATGGAACAACAGGAGGTGGTCGATATCTTCCGTGCTAAGCGGGTTATCCTCAGGTCAAGTGTTTATTCACTTGCCATCGCATGAGGAAATGGGCGGTAATAGGGATGCCCAGTCCGAAACTGCAAAAATGAAAAAGAGTTCATCTCTTAAATAATCAAATAAAAACTCCCAATGGAGCCAAAACATTTACTTTTATCGCCTGGGAACCTCCAGTAGCGTGCTTAACATGGAAGATGTTGATAACTGATGGTCGTGAAGTGAATAATAAGGGTGCATGTCTCAAAATATCATTTACCTCTGTTTTAAAAATTGAGCTCTGGCACCTCTGCAAATCACTGCTTCCCTCTGCGAAGGGACTTTCTATTTACTTTTATATTGTGTCATCACCTTCTAAAAACAAGCGCCAGAAACAAAGTAGAGCACAACTGTCATGACTTATGCATTGCGTGTAGCTAATGTTGGGTGCATCATGACTGGATCTTTTCTACCATGAATTACAATGTTTAGTCGCTGCTTGAACTTTGGAGGTGCTCTGCATTTATGTTTTGTGGTCTCAGAAAGGGATAGCGAGATGCCACTATTGTCATATTATATCATGGTTGTTTTTACAACATGTTCCTATTTGAGATATCTTATTATTGCTCGCTAGCTGATTATGTCATTGATATGAATCATTATAATCTTTAAGAGTTATTGTCTACATGGTTAGTTATAATGCTGGCTGAAAACCTGGGTGCTGTTTAAGCTTGTTTATGCAAACAAGAGCAAAAGAGTTCGTAAAAGTTTTTCTTTCTCACTTTCAGTTTATCAACTGAATTGCTTGAGGACAAGCAAAGGTTTATGCTTGGGGGAGTTGATACGTCTCCAACGTATCTACTTTTTCTCACGCTTTTCCTCTTGTTTTGGACTCTAATTTGCATGATTTGGATGAAACTAACCCCGGACTGACGCTGTTTTCAGCATAACTACCGTGGTGTTGTTTTTGTGCAGAAATAAAAGTTCTCAGAATGGAACGAAACTTTGCGAGGATTTTTTATATCAATAATAAGAATTTTTGGAGCCAAGACCCACTGAGAGAGGGGCCCTGGTTGGGCACAACCACCAGGTAGCGCCCCTCTGGCGGCGCCCAAGTGGGTTGTACCCACCTGGTGGCCCCGCTGACGACCCCCCTGACACTATAAAATCACATATTTCCAGAAAAAAATTAGGGAGAAAGAATTATCGCGATCCACAAGATGGAACTGCCGCCAAGCCCTGTTCTTCCTTGAGAGGGCACATCTGGAGTCCGTTTGGGGCTCCAGTGAGGGGGATCTTCGTTCTTCGTCATCACCAAACCATCTCCATCGCCAATTCCATGATGCTCCCCACTGGGAGTGAGTAATTCCTTCATAGGCTCGCTGGTCGGTGAGGAGTTGGATGAGATTCAACATGTAATCGAGTTAGTTTTGTTAGGGATTGATCCCTAGTATCCGCTATGTTCCTAGATTGATGTTGCTATGACTTTGCCATGTTGAATGCTTGTCACTTTGGGCCCGGGTGCCATGAACTCAGATCTGAAACGTTTATGAATTCATCATTATATCCATGTTTTAGATCCGATCTTGCAAGTTATAGTCACCTACTACGGTTATGATCCGGCAACCCCAGAGTGACAACAACCGGGCCCACTCCCGGTGATGACCGTAGTTTGAGGAGTTCATGTATTCACTATGTGTTAATGCTTTGTTTAGGTTCTCTATTAAAAGGAGGCCTTAATATCCCTTAGTTTCCAATATGGACCCCGCTGCCACGGGAGGGTAGGACAAAAGATGTCATGCAAGTTCTTTTAATAAAGCATGTATGACTATTTACATAATACATGCCTACATTATATCGATGAACTGGAGCTAGTGCCGTATCTCCCTAGGTTATAACTGTCACATGATGAATATAATCCAACAAGTCACCGATCCAATGCCTACAAATTTATCCTATATTGTTTCTGCTGCGTTACTTGTTGGTGTTTTGGGAACGGGGGTCCCCAGACTTGCCTGCCTACAGCCCACGGCGTGGCTGTGCTAGCAGGCCTGTACGACCCATCTTCATCAACAAGGCATTCAAGACCCTCGTGAGGGTCCAGGCCTTGCGAGGCTGACGACGCAAGACCTCCTCAGGAGTGGACTCGCCATGCTGGCTCGCGAGGGGCGGAGAGATCAAGGCAAGGCAAACCTCGCAAGGTTCTCGTGACGTGAGCCATGACGATCGAGACCAGGCGGGTGCCAGCGCGCGCAACGTCCTTGTTTCCCCTTTGGTGCTAAGGAGACAAGCGCAGGCGTGGAGTACCGAGGCATCAACCAAAGGTTTCCATATCCGTGCAACGAGACCAAGACCAGCAGGACGACAAGACGGAGGTCACCATGGAGCCCAAGGCGGCGTCACCACCAGAGCCTTTTGCGGGCGAAGACTACTTTTGTCAGGATAAGCTGTACTAGCTGTCCCCTTTCAAATTGGCCGTTGTTGGCTCCCTTCCCGCTCAATATTTTGGGAGAGGACCAGGGCCTCTATAAATAGGACTAGCCACCACAGTAGAAGGCAAGCAAGCCTGGGCTGGATCTGATCTTGAGCCAATCCTTAGCCACACACCAAGCACAAGAACACCTCGACCTCAGGAGGCTGTTCTTCCCCTTGTACTGTTCATCATCAGCCCAGGAGGCAATCCACCACCACTGCACTGGAGTAGGGTACTACACCACAACGGTGGCTCGAACCAGTATAAATCTTGTGTCCCTTGTGTTGTGAGTTCGTCGAGTTCGTTCTTGAGATCTTAGCTAGTTAGGACGTGGATCGGTAGGGAGGAAATCTTCGTGCGCACCCCAGTGTTCGAACCTTGAGGGTTTTGCCGGAACCCATGAACCAACATTTGGCGCGCCAGGTAGGGGTGCGCCGAAGCTTCCTTTCCGTCGCTCCGCGTCCCGTTGCTCCATCGTCTCCATAGCGGATGCTCGCCGTGCTCGTGCTGAGCACCGGGCTGCCCTCGCCACCCGCGTTGCTCAGACGGCTACCATCGGCGGGCCACCTCGTCATTCCCCGTAACCTGCCACCAACGCCGCCACCGGGCTGGCGGGGAACAAGTAGCAAGCATCCTCGCTGCACCCCTCGGTGCGGCGGGACGGCCGCATCGCTACTCCATCGCTGACCCCGGCCGGTTCCTCGTCCCATGCACGTCGTGCTCCCATGGACGCGCGGGCCGCGCTCCTCATGGCGCACGAGCTCCTGCGCTACCGCCCAGTCGACGACCTCTATGAGGACTGGCTCGACTGCATCGCCGAGCTTGTCCGAGCCGCAGGGGGCTCCCCTGCGCCGTCCCTCTCTCCGCCTCGCCCTCCGCCAGCTACGGATGACGTAGCTCACAGAGCACCTCCACCACTGATACGTCTCCGTCGTATCTATAATTTTTTATTGTTCCATGCCAATATTTTACAACTTTCATATACTTTTGGCAACTTTTTATACTATTTTTGGGACTAACATATTCATCCAGTGCCCAGTGCCAGTTCCTGTTTGTTGCATATTTTTGTTTCGCATAAAACACATATCAAACGGAGTCCAAACGGGATAAAAACTGACGGAGATTTTTTTGGAATACTTATGATTTTTGGGAAGAAGAATCAACGTGATACGATGCCCGAGGGGGCCACGAGGCAGGGGGCGCACACTGGACCCTCGTGGCCACCCCGTAAGGCGGCTGGAGCCCTTCTTTCACCGCAAGAAAACTAATTTCCGGATAGAGATCGTGTCCAAAATTCAGCCCAATCGGAGTTACGGATCTCCGGTTATAAAAGAAACTGTGAAAGGCCAGATCTGAGAATGCAGAAACAGAGAGAGACAGAGAGACAGATCCAATCTCTGAGGGGCTCTCACCCCTCCCATGCCATGGAGGCCAAGGACCAGAGGGTAAACCCTTCTCCCATCTAGGGAGGAGGTCAAGGAAGAAAAAGAAGAAGGGGACCCCTCTCCCCCCCTCTTCCGGTGGCGCCGGAACACCACAATGGCCATCATCATCATCACCGCGATCTACACCAACACCTCCGCCATCTTCACCAACATCTCCATCACCTTCCCCCCTCTATCTACAGCGGTCCACTCTCCCGCAACCCGCTGTACCCTCTACTTGAACATGGTGCTTTATGCTTCCACTACTAGGAAAAGGGCTATAGATAGGATTGATACTAATGGCGCACCGAGGAACCAGTGTGCCACTACTATATACTAATGGCGCACTGATCGGTGATGCGCCATTAGTGTGGAAAGACACTAATGGCGCACTGAGACATAGTGCGCCACTATATTATTTTTTTTCATTTTCCATACATACTAATGGCGCATCAGGTCGAAGTGCGCCATTACTAGTTCTAACTAGTAATGGCGCACGAGGCAGATCGTCTTGCCATTCTTGTATCTTTATTCTTTTTTGCAAAACTGCTAATGGCGCACTCGGCAGTGCGCCATTACTGGTTTAGACTAGTAATGGCGCACTCGACCAGGTGCGCCATTAGTATATATATATATATATATATATATATATATATATATATATATATATATATATATATATATATATATATATATATATATATATATATTTTTACTTTTACAGCTTACTACTAATGGCGCACCAACTGCAGTGCTCCATTAGTAACAGGAATTACTAATGGCGCATTTGCTGCTGGTGCGCCATTAGTAACCTGAGACTAACAAGATATTTTGGACAACCCCACACCTACCCACTCACTTTCCCCACTTCATTCCCTCCACCTCCTTCTCCAAGCTTTCGGCTGCCTCCTCCTCCTCACCTCATTTCCACCATAGATTCATCAAAATTAAGTGGTGAAATTACCTTTTTTTTGATAGGTAAGTAAGGGGAAAGCTATCTTCATGATGTAGATCTACTTTTTTCTCCCTAGCTCGCTCCAACAATGCGCACATGCACTTTTTGTGGCCTAGCTAGATCTATGTATGTTTGTGGTGTTGCTTGTGTTTGTGGTGTTGCATATATGTTTGTGTTTGCAGGTACCGGTATTTGAAATGCGATAGTTGCCAATATTTTGCCGGAATGTTGATTCATTTCCGTTTTGGCGAGAATTTTGGTACTATGCATTCTTTTTGGTCCTATTTTTAGGGAAGGTCATGCCAAAATTTTTCTTGGTTCTAAATATTGTTTTGCTCTACCCATGACGACCATAGTCCGCATTAATGACCGAAGGCATCGTGAATAGGTTTTGAGCTCCGAAGGCGAGATGCTTCAAAAGAGCGAGATGGAGATAAGATGTCCGTGTCGAAGATGCAAGCTGAAGAGCCTTATTGCGGACCGGATTCGGGCAGGTCTTGGGACCACCTGCTCTTGCGTGGTTTCATGGATGGCTATCGGTGGCAAGGTGATGAAGATGACTATGAAGTCGTCCATGGGGGTCGGGCAAGAAATGAGGAAGGGCAACAAGACAAGTACCACCGCGGTGAGGCGGGCGAAGGCGAAGAATCTCGAGGACATGATCACGGCGGTGATCTTGTACATATCATCTTGTAGAAGATGTCGTACATGATGATGAGGAAGATCAAGGCGAAGGGCATGATCATGAAGATGAAGATCTTGGGAGCGGAGCGGCGATGGAGGCTGGGTGCAGGACCCTCATATTCAAGAGCTGCTTCTCAAGCAGACGGATAATGCAAGAGCCGCCGAGAGAAAGCCAAGCTGGATCAGCCCGGAGATAGAGCGGTTACTCCATTGTATGAAGGATGCAGGCCGAGGATACCGCTTTGAAAGTAGCGCTCATGGCTCGGAGATGAAGGTAAAACACAAAATGACCGGCGCATGCCGGCGAGAACATGTCATTACGCACAAACGCGTCTTCCCAAGGGGAACAAGTGCCCGACCAGTTTCGAGGCGAAGAAAATCGTGTGTCCTCTGGATTTACCGCCGTGAAATACCATGTGTGCATGAACAATTGCATCATTTATCGGGCGAGCACACGGAGTCTACCATATGTCCGGTGTGCAGCGTCACTCGATACAAGAAGAGGAAAAGCTCCTCGAAAATCGGTGTGGTACTTTCCGATCCTCCTCGTCTGCAGCGGTATTTCGTGGACCCTAAGGTAGCAAAGCTCCTGCGTTGGCAGCGGATAGGGAGGAGAATAAGCGGGAAGATGGCGGAAATGATCCGGAGATAAATAAAAAGACAAGATGCTGAGTCACCCTAAGGATGCGAGCGGTGGCAGCGTTGAACTTCAATACCCAGAATTTGGGAAGGATCCAAGGAACATCGTGCTGGGTGCGAGCATCGATGGAGTCAATCCGTTTGGCAGCCAGAGAAGCACACATAGCACCTGGCCTGTGTTTGTGTGGATGTACAACCTTCCCCTGGTTGTGCATGAAGAGGAAGTACATTCACATGGTATGCTAATTGAAGGGCCGAAACAACCAGGGAACGACATCAATCATATCCGGGCTCTTTGAAGGAGGAGCTAGACACGCTGTGGAAAACACCAGCCAATCGTGGGACACCGCATAGAAATAATATTTCCCTATGAGAGCCGCATTGCTCACGGCGGTGCCACGACTATCTCGATTCACGGATATCTCGCGGGCACGTAGTCCACGGATTTTACGGATGCGTAAGGTGCATGGATGACACAATGTATCGCCAGCTAGATAGAGATCTCGGGTCTTGAAAACCGTGTTCATGGGACATCGAAGGTGGCTTGCGGCGATTACCCGTGGAGAAACACAAGGATCTGTTCGATGGTGAAACCGAACCCGAAAATGCCGTGTCGACGAGGCGGCGAGGAAATAGACGAGCTGTTGAAAATTGGAAAGACTGCCCACTGCCGGGAAAGAAGAAAAAGGCGCCAGAGCCGGAAAAAAGCGAAAGGCGCCAGAACCGCTGCTGAAGGTATGGAAAACGAGGTCTGTTTTCTGGGACTTGTCGTACTGGAAGATCCACCGTGTGCCTCATAGCCTTGATGTCATGCATATCACAAAGAACGTGTGCGAGAGTCTGCTTGGTACCCTGCTCAACATGCCAGAGAGGACCAAAGATGGGCTGAAAGCAAGGGCAGACTTGAAATCAATGGGCATCAGGCAGGAGCTTCACGCTAATGATGATGATGATGATGATGATGAGGCGAAGCAGGACCACGAAAAGTCGTCGCCAAAGGCAAAAGGCCAAGAAGACCGGAAATGACTACCCTCCCGCGTGCTTCACTCTAAGTCGAGGAGATCGAGCAGTTTTCACCTGCCTCCGGAGTAAAACTTCCTTCTGTTACACGGGAAGATAAGGGATACCTAGACCCGGTGAAGCGAAGTTCAGCGAGATGAAGTCTCATGACTGTCACGTCTTGATGACGCAGATACTTCCAGTTGCAATCTGTGGGATCATGGGCGCGCACGTCCGTGGAAACGCTATTTGGTCTATGCAACTTTTTCGACGTGATCTCTCGGAAGTCGATTGGCGTGAGGCAACTCGAAAGGCTACAGGAAGAGATCGTGGTGATACTATGCGAGCTTGAGATGTACTTCCGCCCCGCATTCTTGACGTTATGGTGCATCTGCTGGTCCATATCGTGGAGGATATCATCCAACTCGGGCCGACGTTCCTGCACAACATGATGCCGAAAGGATGAATGGTGTCATCAAAGGATACGTTCGCAACATGTCACGTCCAGAGGGAAGTATAGCCAGGGGCTTTATGACCGAAGAGTGCATCTCCTACTGCACAAATTATCTAGGCATCGAGAACCCCGTTGGTCTGCCCGTCAACAGGCACCTAGGCAGGCTCACTGGATGGGGTCACCGTGAGGGTCACCGCGAAATGCATGTCGACTTCGAGGGTCGACTCGCCGACTTTGAAAGAGCAAACCTAGTCGCGCTACAACACATAGACGTGGTCGATCCTTGGGTGGTAGAGCATAAAACCTTTATTGAGAAGGCGTACAATGGCCGAGGCCAACAGAGGACGGGCGGAGATATAATCAAAGAGCACAACTCATGTTTCACGCGTTGGTTCAAGAAGAAGCTTCGTCGTACCCTTTACATGAGGATTCTTCCGCGGAAGAACAACTCATATTCGCCTTGTCACAGGCGCGCCGAGCACAACCTAATGACCTATGAGGCGCATTTATATCAATGGCTACACATTCTACATCGAGGACAAGGACATGAAGAAGCGATGGTTATCGAACTCCGGGTAACGATGGAATCCTACACCGCAACGACAAGGGCAGATACTACGGAAGGATCGAGGAGATCTGGGAGCTGAGCTACTGCTGGAGAGAAGGTCCCGATGTTCCGTGTCGAGATGGGCCAAGAGCTTCCTAAAGAAGACCGGTATTTCACCACCATGGTTATACCCGGCCAAATCAAGACCCATGGCGCAAAGCGTCACCGCTAAAAATGAGCCATGGGTACTGGCTTCCCAAGTGGACCAATGCTTCTTCATTACCGACCCGTCAAAGCCCAGTCATGTTGTCGTGAGGAGAGACAAAAGGAAGATCATCGGAATGGATGGAGTAGCCAATGAGTAAGACTTCGACAAGTACGGCGACCCGAAGATCGAACATGACGACGACGATGAAGTAGCAACACACACCACAAGAAGAAGCAGGACAACCCTCCCCCGCTAGCTCCACCGCCGCCGCCGACCCACCGCAACCCTCCCCCGCTAGCTCCACCGCCGTCGACGACCCACCGCAACCCTCCCCCGCTAGCTCCACCGCCGCCAATGACCCACCGCAACCCTCCCCCGCTCCACCGCCGCCGACGAGCACCCCCCGCACGCTCCCCCGCTCCACCACCGCCGACGAGCACCCCCCGCACCCTCCCCCGCTCCACCGCCGCCGACGAGCACCCCCGTTTCATATTCATATTCATTTAAAAAAAATAATAATAATAAAGTGTAGACTACAATTGTTGTTAAACAACAATTATTACTGTTTTTATAAAAAAATATTACTGTTTCATATTCATATTCATTTTCTAAAAAATTATTACATGCAACAAAAAATATCTAACAAGGGCGCTGGTGCGAGCCAGCCGGCACCGAGTTCGATCCGTGCTCAGGACGGGCCACCTTCACCTAAGGATATCTCGAGGAGGGTGCATGTGGCGGGTAGGGCGATGCTACCGCCAAATATGTTGAATGCTGCAACCGGTGCTATACGGAGTCTGCACGACAGTGTTCTTTCTTTGGAGAAGCGGCGTCTCAGAGAGAAGGATGTGGCATACCCGGTTTTCGTGGCCAAGGTGCGAGAGGGCAAAGGCTTTGTGGATGGTGACATCGGGGGTATGATCGTCCTGCGGTTTGATGACATCTTTGCTATATTTAACCTTCATCCGCTGCACTACACCTTCATTCGGCTGTTTTTGCTGAGTATGGAGATGCGGATCATTAGAGACAAGACCCCGGACATCGTGATAGTCGACCCCTTCTACATGCGTGCCAAGCACTTGAGCAGCGTTGGGGACCGCCAAGTTGTGAGTTCACACCTCGAAGGCGTCATTCTGGCAAACCCAGATAAGGATAACTTCCTTGTGGCTTACTTTCCCGAGTAAGTCATCCCTTAACCGCCCCGTAACATATGATTTCTTAGATTTCGATCGTTCTTTTTTCTAACATTCCGTGTTCTGTGCAGTGACACACATTGCACACTCATCCTCTTAAGCCCGAAATATTCCATGGCCACGTATTTAGACCCGAACCGTAACTCCAAGATAGACTACACAAATGTCAAGAAAGTTCTTGATGATGTTCTCCCGGCTCGCTAAATCTGGAGGCACCTTCACGGGACTGTTAAATAAATCGGCAAGCACATGTTCTCACACAATATGAAGTTCTGCTGCGTCAAGCAGCCACCTGGCGGTCAGAAGGATGCCTACTACGCCCTCCATCACATGTGGGCGATCGTAAGGGACCATCATCAACTTCTGCTACCAGATAATCTCAAAGATTGGCCCGCGAACTTGTCGGCAATCCAGGGCGGACCTCGGACAAGAATTCTTTCGCATCGATCGGACTTTGCGGACATCATCCATCAAGATGTCCTTCATACGTCGGGCAGTTCTTCCTCGAGATATCAACCGTCCAACAATGAGATAGATGAAATGCTACAAATGCAGGGTGACAACGACCATGATTTCATGACCATCACGACGGACGGCGGCTTCATCCACGCTCTGTCCGATGAGTCGAGTCGAAAGTAGTGATGTGTAGTTACGAAACATTGATTGGCTCATGTTGTAATTAAACTTTAATGAATTCGTATGTCTCTTTGGTTTGGACAGTCGTTCAACTTAGATGTAATCAATGCTATTTATTAGTAGAACCATGAATCGTGCTATTAATGTCTTGCTTTTCTCTTCCGATCCTTTTGTTGCATACTTACATATTGCTTATGTATTATCTCATTGTTTGGCTTGTGCATAGAGATGCGTCATATGTCGGTGTACAAGGGTAAGGTTCCGGAGTCTCTGACGATCGGGAGGAGTGTCGGAGACAGGTTCACCGTTTCAGCGGTAACAGTTACAAAGGGTACACCACTAGGGCGGAGGCGAATCTAGATATCGCCCGCTATCTAGCGGGAGAGAGGAGGAGCGTTGGAGGAACGGATGAAGACCAGTTTGATCGCGATGATGCTCATCGTGATGACCACTACTCTCTTCTATGTGATGGTAGTTTAGATGATCGATATCGACTTGTAATGTGAAGACAAACTCGATACTCGCGGTCTTGAGACTTGTAATGTTTTATCTTTGTTCGGTCTTTTGAATTCGGAGACTAATATGATGAATTGTATCCGGAGACTAATCTTCTATTGTATTCGATGAATCTGATGTTGCTGTGTGTTGCTATCTATATTCTGTCCAATAATATATTTTGTAACCTGTGCAAAAATCAGAAAAGTAAAAAAAAAACAAATATTCATACTAATGGCGCATCACCACCAGGTGCTCCATTAGTATGCCAAAGGATACTAATGGCACATCAACATAGCATGCGCCATTAGTATGACAAAGCACATGCTTAGGTATGGCCCCCCAGGAGGCACACTAATTGCGCATTGTGTTACATACTAATGGCGCCTTTGCTTGCGCGCCATTAGTATACGAGATACTAATGGCGCACCGGTGGTGCGCCATTAGTAAAATATACTAGTGCCGTGCTACTAATGGCGCACTGGTAATGCGCCATTAGTAGGCAAAACCAGTGCGCCATTAGTAGGCCTTTTCCTAGTAGTGTTCATATTATTATCCAATGATGTGTTGCCATCCTATGATGTCTAAGTAGATTTTCGTTGTCCTATCGGTGGTTGATGAATTGCTATGATTGATTTAATTTGCTTGTTGTTATGTTGTTGTCCTTTGGTGCCCATCATATGAGCGCGCGCATGGATCACACCATAGGGTTAGTTGTATGTTGATAGGACTATGCATTGGAGGGCAAGAGTGACAAAAGCTTCTACCTAGCATAGAAATTGATGCATACGGGATTGAATGGGGACCAATATAACTTAATGCTATGGTTGGGTTTTACCTTAATGAACGTTAGTAGTTGCAGATGCTTGCTAATAGTTCCAATCATAAGTGCATCGAATTCCAAGTCAGGGATGACATGCTAGCAGTGGCCTCTCCCACATAAAACTTGCTACCGGTCTAGTAAAGTAGTCAATTGCTTAGGGACAATTTCGCAACTCCTACCACCACTTTTCCACACTCGCTATACTAACTTTATTGCTTCTTTACCTAAACAACCCCTACTTTTTATTTACGCGCTCTTTATCTTCTTGCAAACCTATCCAAAAACACCTACAGAGTACTTCTAGTTTCATACTTGTTCTAGGTAAAGCGAACGTTAAGCGTGCGCAGAGTTGTATCAGTGGTCGATAAAACTTGAGGGAATATTTGTTCTACCTTTAGCTCATCGTTGGGTTCGACATTCTTACTTATTGAAAGAGGCTACAATTGATCCCCTATACTTGTGGGTTATCAACCACCACTGTCCCAAGACGGCGCCCTGGCGCCAAGGCGCGCGGCTCCATGACGTGACCCACCGCGTCCGGCGCCCGCGCGTGAAGAAAGAAGCTGTCAAGAAGTCCCTCGACTGCAAGAGAATGCTCTGCCACTCCTCGCACCACCGCGCCATGATCGTTTGCTGCGGCAGGGCCCTGCGCCGCTTGCCGTAGCGGCACGCGGGCGCCAAGACCAAGCTCCACCTCCAAGGCGGGCCCTGGTGACCACGGCCGGGTGTCGCGCCTTCGCCCCCGAGCTGCGTACTGTCGCCTGGCCGGGCAAGTTCAAGCCAGATCTGCCTCCTCGCTACAACGGCACCCCGACCCCGTGGAGTTCTTGCAGCTCTACGAGCTGAGCATCGAGGCAGCCAACGGCGACGAGAAAGTCATGGCGGACTGGTTCCCCGTGGCTCTCAAGGATGGTGCCTGCTCCTGGCTCCTGAATCTGCCCCTGTGCTCGATCTCCTCTGGGGCGAGATCATAACCGTTTAGTTGCCAACTTCGAGGCACTCGCAACCGCCCGCCGGCCGCGGGTGACCTGCGCCGCGTCAAGCAACAACCAGGAGAGACCCTCCAGAAGTACATCCAGTGCTTCAACAACGTCTGCCTCAAGATCCCCAAGGTGACGGACGAGGCCATCATCTCCACGTTCTCTGATGGCGTCCGCGACGTCAAGATGAAGGAGGAGCTCGCTATCCACGAGGAGTTGTGCACGTCTCTGGAGTTGTTCAACCTGGCGACCAAGTGCGCAAGAGCTGAGGAGGGGTGCCTCTCCCTGCTCGAGCTCCCAGCTGCGGACCTGGAGGAGAAGAAAGCCAAGGCCAAGGACGTGAAGCGCAAGGGAGCAGCCGTGCTCGCGGCGGAACCAGACACCAAGCACAGCAGAGACCAGCCCGAGTCATCCAAGAGTAGCCGACCATTCTGCGCCTTCCATAACCTGCATACCCACAACACCAGCGACTGTCAAGAGCTCAGAGCCATTCGAGAAGGATGCTTGATCGACGCCCGGCGCGCGGCCCAGGGCTCTGCTACGAGAGGAGGAGGACGGTGGCGAGACGCTGGCGACCATGGCCCGCGCCAGGAGTGGCGCGACCGGCCTCGTAAGGACCGCTGGCAGGATCAGCCTCGCGAGGGCGCCTGGAGGGACCAACCTCATGAGGATCGTCCTTAGGGCAACACCAGTCTTCCCCACTACCGCCACCGCCAAGAAGGAATGACGACCACCATCAAGATGAGGGGGCTGGGGGCTTCCCGGAGCCGGGCGCTATCGCATGCATCTTGGGCGGAGCTCAAGCCCCAGCCTCACAGCGTATCTTCAAACAGTTTGCTCGTGAAGTGAATGCAGTCCTCCCCAAGCTCGAGGCCACGCGCCCGCTCAGATGGTCCAAGTGCCCCATCACGTTCAGTTCGGCAGATCATCTCAAGTGCACAGCTACCGCTGGCGCCCTCCCAATTCTTTGTTCACTAGTCATCAGCAACGTGCAAGTTACCAAGACCCTCATCGACGGCGGCGCAGGGCTCAACGTCCTGTCCGTCGACACGTTCGACAACCTCCAAGTGCCATATGACCAGCTTCAGCCTACAGAGCCTTTCTCAGGAGTGACCGACGATTCCACCACACCGATAGAGCAGGTCCGCGTCCCTGTCACCTTCGGAGAACGCAACAACTATCGCACCAAGCTCATTGACTTCGACGTCGCCTACATCCGCCTGCCATATAATGCGATCCTCGGGTACCCAGCCCTGGCCAAGTTCATGGCGGTGACCCATCACGGCTACAATGTCCTCAAGATGCCGGGAAGCGGCGGAATCATCACGGTCCCGTGCGAAGAAAGAGATGTGGTGTGCTCCCTCGAGCGTGCCTTCCAAGCCGCAGCAATCGACGACCCCGACAGCAAGGGTGAGCGCCCTCCTGAGGCCACCCCCAAGAAGAAGAAGCAGCAACAGCACCACGAGGGGTCTCAGGCAAGCGGTGCCTCGTCAGGATCGGCGCCCTCACCTAGGGCGGCTACCTCCATCGCATAGGAAAGCACACCCGGCGCCCCTCTCGGGAAGGGCTCGGAGGCTCTCCTATGGAGGGCCTCAGACTTTGCCAACATCACGAGGGAGGCGCTTGGGCACCACTTGGTGGCGTGCTTCATGGCACGTTTCCCTCAGGAGGACACAGGGCAAGGAGCGCCCACCGCTCAGGACTTCATCACTAAGACCACTCAGGAACTGCCAGACGCGAGGGACATGCACGGCGGCCGCCGCTCACCAGGCGCAGCTACCCATCCAGGTGAGGATGCCCGGCTGCACGTCTGCATCGACGTCCCAGGGCTCAACAGAGCCGCCTCTCAGGAGCTTCTTTGGCCTTCGCGCATGGGACGCTTCGAGGTCCCACCTCACAGCTATGTTCGCATGCCTTTTGGCCTGCCGAGCATGGCGACCGCCTATCAGCGCAACCCGCGGAGCCTCCTGGCGGCTCAGGAGGCCTGGCACCACGCTGTGCTGACGGAGATGGAGACGGTCCTCAAGGAACCACCTGGACCCCCAGAGCCTCCCGAGGCTCGGCACCCCGATAGCTCATGACGACCAACCCCTTCGCTGCGTACCTTCAACTGCCCCAACTCTCCTTCATCAACAGAACCAGGTGACATTTTCCAAGTTTATTCAGCTGGGAGCGCCCCAGGGCTGCATCATTCCCAGGCCGCGTGGGTCCGTCCCTATGGCATGTATCCCTTTTTATGTCTTTAGCTTACCTTGTTGGGGGCGCCCCTCGGGCTGCATCATCCCCAAGCCGCTCGGGCCTGACCCAGTGGCATGTATCTCCCTTGCATTTACTTAAGCCTGCTGCTTTCATGCTTAATGTACCTATGAATGCTACTTGCTTGATTGTCACCCATCATGGGAGCTGCATGCCGACCGTCTTTCTTCAGGATCCTTCACGTGAGTAGGTTAGGCACGGCGTCTGTGCTCGGGCCCGTCTCACAAAGGTCGATAAATCCAACGGCCGAGCTCATGCGACGGGCCGCCCGCTCACGCCACCTCCTGGGGCCGTTGGTGCTTGGATTTCTCACGAGATAACCTTAGGAGATTCGTTCGGTGCAGGTTGTCTGACCACCTCGCTGGACTAGCACAACAAACAAGAACCAAGACCAGGCGCAACCCGCCTTGAGGAAGGGCCTCGTGAGTCCTGCGCTGGCTCACGAGTGCCCAGATACACCTCGTCTAGCCCTGCCGTGCAAGCCACGTGTCAGGGCGGGGCTATACACGCCCCGGGGGATCTCCGCACTAGGGAGTCCCCCTCCCTCGCCCAGTGGAAGCACCACACTCCGCGCTGGCCGTCGACGCTGCCAAGGAGCGGCTATGCCCATGCACAAGCGGAAGTAGTACGCTCGCCGCTGGTGATAAACAATGAGGGTGGCCTCACGGCCGTACCAACCCCAGGGAGCCCAGAGCTCAGTGTCCGGCCTCACCGCAATGCCTTCCCTCAGGAGAGTCGCGCGAGGGGGCTGGGCACGGGGGCTACGCTCGGGTCACGCCTGAGCATACGCTGCCCAAGCCAGGTCCCTCGGACCTGGTCGTCGCACGCCCCTCCCGAGACGAGCCTCGGCGAGGGCAAAGGTATGGAACTGTTTGCACGTCAAGGGGGACTCTGAGCATCGCGACCAGAGCCTAACCGTCACGTAGCCCCTCACTCCTTGGTCCGTCCTGGTCTCCGGTCGGCCCAACGACGGTTGAGGTATGCGCCGGGCCGGGCCCTGCCAATGTAGAACACTAACCTATCCTCGCGTCTCCTTCCTATAAGCTGTTTGCGCGTCAAGGGGGACTCCTGAGCATCGCGACTCAGGAGCCTAACTGGTCACGTAGCCCCTCACTCCTTAGTCCGTCCTGGTCTCCGGCCGGCCCAGTGGCGGTTGAGGTATGCGCGGGGCCGGGCTCTGCCAACACAGAACATAAAGCAAATAGGAAGAAAATCGCAAAATATCAAAGAAAATATTACAAGCCATATCGTTCTCCCAAATACCAAGCACGAGTTTAAACGCCTCCACGAGGCATGATGCACATTGCAGGAATAAAACAGGCAAGCAGCCGCAAGCAAGTCACCCCTGGACACCGTCGTCACCCGCAGAAGGTGCTCCTCCCTTGGTGGCGTCGCCTTCGCCTGCATCGTCAGCCGGGGCCGCAGGATCGGTGGCATCGCCAGTCGAAGGTGTGAGGACGAAGCCATAGAACTTCTTCAGCAGGGCCACCACTTGACCCTTCACAGCTGCGGTGGCAGCCGTGCAGTGTTCATCAGTTACAGGCTCCAGCAGCTCGTCAAGACGAGCACTGGGGTCACGAAGGTACAGATGGCTGAAGACACGCGTTAGTGCAGCTGAAGAAAGGACACGGGCCTCTGCCTCAGCCATGGGACCGACGCCCTCCATGACTTCCTCAAGCGCCTTCACCAAGTGGGGAAGCAGCTGAGCGGGGCCATCTTCACAGGTCGTGGCGGCTTCTCCAAGCCCTTCTCAGACAAAGGATTTGGCCCACGCTGACCTCTCCTCAAGAAGCGAGAAGGCCACGCAGTCTTCAGCCAGGACCTTTGCCTTGGCGTCAAGATCGGCCTCCCTCGCCTTCGCCTCCCGCTCCAACTCCTCTAGTCGGATGCGCTCCGCGGCCTGCGCCTTCGCCCGCTCTCCGAGCTCGGTGTCGCGGCCCTTGATGGCGTCCTCCCGAGCCATCATCTCCTCCGCCCTCGCCTGGTGACCACATGCTTCTTCTGCGTGCTGGTCGCGTAGGCTCTTCAGCTCGTCCTCCAGCTCTCGGCAGCGGTCGCGGGCGGCCTTCGCGTCCTTAAGCGCCACCTCGCGATCGGCTGCAGCTTTGGTGGCGGCCTGCTTCTCCTTCTCGGAGGCCGTCGCGGCCTGGCTCAGCGAGGCTCGAACCGTCGAGTCGGAGTGAAGCCAGCCAGAGGCCAGCTCCAGGCACCCGGCGACCAGGCGCGGGTCCGCACCCCGGAGATGTTCTCGCAGCTGGGCCATCTCTGAAAGAGCGCACTCCAAGACGGCAGAGGAAGCAGAAGAACCTGGGGCCAGGGGCGTAGCAGGAGAAGGGGCGACGTAGTTACCAGAGCCTAGGGATCGAGGGCTCCTGAGCCTTCGGGACCTCATCAGCCGAGCCAGGCACCGGCACTTCCGGAGCCAGCGGGGCCATGGCGGCCGACTCCTCCCGACGATGCTCCTCTTGGCCTCACGAGGGCGACCGGGCTGGGGATGTGCGAGTGATGTCGCCTCCTTTCTCTGCAGAGGGGGGCGCGGCCGCTGTATCCTCCTTCCTCTTCTTCGCCGAAGGCATCGGCCTGATCAACCAAGGGTGAACGTCAGAAAATAGCAAGTACAAGTGGAAAAAGACGAAGCTCGAAGCACTTACTGATCCACCGCGGCATAGTCCACCCTCCGCTTGGGGAGCCTAAAACCCGAAAGCGTCAGAGCCTGAGGAGTGGGCACACGGGCTCCGGGAGCAGAAGACGGCGCAGCAGAAGGGCCATAGCCGACTCCAGGAGGCCTCAAGGAGGAGGCAGCACTTCGAGAAACCAGCGATGACCTGCCCCTTGTTGGGATAACGGGCAGCTCTCCCTCCTCCTGGCGGGCGTCGACCTCGGCGTCGTCGGGAAAGGCGCGGAGGATGTCAGCTTTGCTCCAGGGGGAGGTCTCCCCCATCTCTTCGGGGGTCACCTCCAAGTCTTCCTCTTCCCCTTCTTCCTCCCCGTGGGACTCAACAGAAGACAGCTCCACCGGCTTCGGCGTTGCAGGGGCCCCGGTAAGTACTGGCGGCACTAGCCCTCGCGTGTCAAAAGTCGGTCGGGCGGCCATGATCTGCTCCCAGTCCGTGCGGCGGAACAAAGGAACGAAGGCGCTCGGCGGGTACTCCTGGTTGTCCCCAACCAAGAGGCACAGAACAGCAGTCAGCTCATTGTCAGGCAGGGCCTCTGGGCTCAGGCGAATCTTGTGTTCTTCATCTCCAAGCCTCCACAAGGGGCGTGCTCGCGCCTGAAGGGGAGCAACACGCAGCGCCAAGAATTCCCTCAGGAGCATGGCCCCCATCACCTTGGCCGCCCTTGCATTCCCCGGCTTCAGGCCGGCTTTCATCTGCTCCAACACCGACGACGCCACCATCAAGAAGCTCGCGAGACCACCCTTGTCGACCGGGCATCTCCGTCCCAAGCGCTAAGCGCGGTGGACGACTTACGCCCCATCATGACCCATTTGGCCCAGAGGTTGTCGGCCTTCTTGCCGGTGTTTGAGATCGAGTTGGACTTGCCGGCCGAGATGAAATTGGCGCACCCGGAGATATGACCCTCGCTGGTGCGGAGGAAGAAGAAGTGGCGCGACAGAGCCACAGACGACATCACGCCCAGATACACCTCGCAATAATAAGCGAAGATGGACAAGAGAAGGATGGAGTTGGGATGGAGATCCAGCGCCTGCAGCCCGTAGTGGCCGAGGACCTCATAGAAGAAATCGAAGAAAGGAGGAACCAACCCAGCGGCGATACTGCTCATGAAGAAGGGGAAGAACGTGCTCCCCTCGGGCTCCGGCACGCAAGAGGCAGCCCAGAGCTCCGTCTTCCCCCTCTCGTTGCTCTCCCCCGCCGTCAGCAAGCGCGTGGCGGCGAGGCTCTTCTCCGAGATGTTGGGCACGTCAAGAGCAGGTTCGTACCAAGCCGGCAACGGGGAGGGCTTGACCTTGCGTGGCGCCATCATTCGCTGATGCAGGAGAAGATGGAAGCAGATATGAGGATTTCGGAGGCAGGGCACAAGAAAGGGGATCTGAGCAAAGCGAAAGGAATCAGTGAAGACAAGCGCTATCCACGCCAGCCTTCTTGTCAAGTTGGGCAGTTGCCGATGCAGCGTGGGGAAGCGGAGACGCCCACGTCCAATCAACCGCCACGCATCAACCAAGGCCGCAGGCTATTGGGGCCCGTGGCGCTCCATACTTGACCTTTGGCTTCGCCTTGAAGCCAAGCCCGAGCGCGCCTTGGGCCCGGGGGCTACTGTCAGTGTTCTAGGAACGGGGGTCCCCAGACTTTCCTGCCTGCGGCCCACGGCGTGGCTGTGCTAGCAGGCCTGTACGGCCCATCTTCATCAACAAGGCATTCAAGACCCTCGCGAGGGTCCAGGCCTCACAAGGCGGATGACGCAAGACCTCCTCAAGAGCGGCCTCGCCAGGCAGGCTCGCGAGGGGCGGAGAGATCAAGGCAAGGCAAACCTCGCGAGGTTCTCGTGACATGAGCCATGACGATCGAGACCAGGTGGGCGCCAGCGCGCGCATCGTTCTTGTTTCCCCTTTGGTGCTAAGGAGACAAGCGCAGACACAGAGTACCGAGGCATCAACCAAAAGTTTCCATATCGGTGCAACGAGACCAAGACCAGCAGGACGGCAAGACGGAGGTCACCATGGAGCCCAAGGCGGCATCACCACCAGAGCCTTTTGCAGGCGAAGACTACTTTCGTCAGGATAAGTTGTACTAGTTGTCCCCTTTCAAATTGGCTGTTGTTGGCTCCCTTTCCGCTCAATATTTGGGGATAGGACCAGGGCCTCTATAAATAGGACTAGCCACCACAGTAGAAGGCAAGCAAGCCTGGGCCGGATCTAATCTTGAGCCAATCCTTAGCCACACAACGAGCACAAGAATACCTCAACCTCAGGAGGCTGTTCTTCCCCTTGTACTGTTCATCATCAGCCCAAGAGGCAATCCACCACCACCACACCGGAGTAGGGTATTACACCACAACGGTGGCCCGAACCATTATAAATCTTGTGTCCCTTGTGTTGTGAGTTCGTCGAGTTCGTTCTTGAGATCTTAGCTAGTTAGGATGTGGATCGGTAGGGAGGAAACCTTTGTGCGCACCCGAGTGTTCGAACCTTGAGGGTTTTGCCGGAACTCGTGATCCGACATTACTACTGCTATCATCAGTGTTACACTTGCTACAAAATTACTGCTATCACTGTTACTATTACTACTGCTGCTGTCACTACTATCAAAACTATCAAACTACTTTGCTACTGATCACTTTGCTGCAGATAATTAATCTCGAGGTGTGGTTGAATTGACAACTCAGCTGTTAATACCTTCAAATATTCTTTAGCTCCCCTTATGTCGAATCTATAGATTTGGGTTAAATACTTACCCACGAAAACTGTTGCGATCCCCTATACTTGTGGGTTATCACATACCACGCCTGAGGGGCCTGCTTGAGGCCATAGAGGGCCTTGTTGAGTCTGAAGACTTTGCCAGGATGCTTTGGATCTTTTAAACCTGGGGGTTGAGCAACATATACTTCTTTCTCAAGCTTACCATTGAGGAATGCACTTTTCACATCCATTTGATATAATATGATATTATGATGGTTAGCATAAGCAAGTAATATGCGAATAGCCTCAAGTCTAGCAACAGGTTCAAAAGTTTCATCGAAATCAATTCCTTCAACCTGTGTGTAGCCTTGACCTACAAGCCGTGCCTTATTTCTCACCACAAGGCCATTTTCATCTTGCTTGTTGTGGTAGATCCATTTAGTGTCGATATTGTGTTTATGTGTGTGTTATGTGTTCACATTGCTTGAGCCATCACTACCGGCATGATGTTCTTCTTGCTTAATGACATCCTTAACTTCAACTCTAGTTGCCTTCAAGCACTCTCGGTTTCATCTTGTGATGAGCAGTGGCTCACGAGTCAAAATAAAACCTTCAGTGCTTGAATTGACTCAACATCAGAACTCACATTGGGTGTCTTGTCGTTGAGGACTTCATATGAAGTGCTGTTTGATCTCAATCACATGTTGATGATGTGCACGTGGTATCAATGCCTCTCGATGTCGAAGGCGTTCATCATGTTCATTCAAGATCGCGCTCCATGATGCCATGTATCAGCATTCTTCAACATTAGACCAGTGTTCTTCAACTCACTTGTCACTTGATGTGCTTTCAACTCAAAGTTTCATGTTTGAAGACTTTCACGTGTAACGAGAATAATCATCATAATATCAAAATAACATATAAAGAAGCTTCATTGGTGAATGAGGAATAATGATTAGGGCTAAAGAGATCCATGTGAAGCAATTCAAATGGACGAGTGGTAGTACTCATTATGCCTTATTATCCATTTGGCCTACTCATTATGCCTCAATCACCAATGCTGCATCTTTATATGGCTTTGTTACTATTGATGACTATTCTCGTTACACATGGGTGCATATCATCACTTACAAATACGAAGTGTAGGAAGTCTTCAAACGATTTTCCTCGAGGGCTCAACCAACTTTGGTGTGAAGATCATGCACATCAGAAGTGACTATGGGACCGAATTCAAGAATACTGGTCTTGATGACTATCTTGATGAACTTGCTATTTCTCACGAGTTATCTTCTCCTTATACTCCTTAGCAGAATGGCATCGTGGAGCGCAAGAACAGGACTCTTGATGAGATGGCTCGCACTATGCTTGATGAATCCAAGACGCCTCATCATTTTTGGTATGAGGCAATTGATACTGCGTGCCACATCATCAACAGGGTATATCTTCACAAATTCTTCAAAAAGACCTCATATGAACTCCTCATTGACAAGACACCCAATGTGAGTTATTTCAAAGTCTTCGGTGCTAAATGTTGGATTAGAGATCCTCATCACAATTCTAAATTTGCACCGAAAGCACATGAAGGTTTTATGCTTGGTTACGAAAAGGACTCGCACACCTACGGAGTCTTCAACACCGTTCATCACAAGGTTGTTGAAACTGTAGATGTGCGGTTCGTTGAAACTAATGGCTCGCAAAGAGAGCACCTACCTCCTCTGCTAGATCAAATGTCACCTGAGGAATCCATCAAGTTCAAGGCTACTGAGGATGTCATTCCTACCGAAGAATCTGCTGAAGAAGTCATTCTAGAACGTGAAGAACATCATGCTGGTGCACCTGAGGAAAATGGCTCTAAAGAAAATGCTGAGCCAACTCAAGGTCGTCAACCCGCTCATCCTCGCGTTGCAAATGAAGTGCAGATCAAGAAAATCTTCAGCGACATCAACACACCAGGTCCTCCCACACGATCAAAGGCTTCACATCTGTCTAACTTTTGTGGGCACTTTGCTTTTGTCTCTATCACAGAGCCCACCAAAGTAGATGAGGCATTTCTGGAGCCTGAGTGGGTTCAAGCAATGCAAGATGAATTACATCAGTTCGAGCTCAACAATGTCTCTAAACTTGTCAAGGACCAGACTCTCGCAAGCACAATATCTGTTGGGGAACGTAGTAATTTCAAAAAAATTCCTACGCACACGCAAGGATCATGGTGATGCATAGCAACGAGAGGGAGAGTATTGTCCACGCACTGTGAGACCGTAAGCGAAGCGCTATGACAACGCTGTTGATGTAGTCGACGCCTTCACGATCGATCGATCCAAGCATCGAACGACGGCACCTCCGAAGTTCAGCACACGCTCAGCTCGATGACGATCCCTGACTCGATCCAGCAAAGTGTCGATGAGTTCCACAAGACGACGGGCGCAGGACGATGATGATGTTTCATCGCGCAGGGCTTCGCTTAAACTCCGCGACGATATGACCGAGGTGGAATATGGTGGAGGGGCACCGCACATGGCTAAGGAACGATCCGAGATCAACTTGTGTGTCATGGGGTGCCCCCTGCCTGTGATATAAAGGAGCAGGGGAGGAGGCCGCCCCAGGGGGGCGCTTGTGGAGTCCTACTAGGACTCCCTAGTCCTAGTAGGATTCCACCTCCCTTGTTGGAGTAGGAGAAGAGGAAAGAGGGGAGAGGAATAAGGAAAAGGGGCTGCCCTTGTCCACTCGGACCAGAGGGGGCGCAGGCCTCCTTCCTTTGGCCTCTCTCTCTATTCCCAGTATGGCCCAATAAGGCCCATATACTCCCGCCGAATTCCAGAATCTCCGGTACTCAAAATACCCAATCACTCGAACCTTTCCGAACTCCAATATAGTCGCCCAATATATCGATCTTTACGCCTTGACCATTTTGAGACTCCTTGTCATGTCCCCGATCTCATCCGGGACTCAACTCCTTCGTACATCAAAACTCATAAACTCATAATATAACTATCATCGAAACCTTGTTGCATGGGACTTCTACGGTTCGAGAACTATGTAGACATGACCTAGAACTATTCTTGGTCAATAACCAATAGCGAAACCTGGATGCTCATATTGGCTCCTACATATTCTACTTAAGATCTTTATCGGTCAAACCGCATAACAACATATGTTGTTCCCTTTGTCATCGGTATGTTACTTGCCCGAGATTCGATCGTCGGTATCCAATACCTATTTCAATATCGTTACGCAAGTCTCTTTACTCATACGTAATGCATCACCGTAACTAACTCATTAGCTACATTGCTTGCAAGGCTTATAGTGATGTGCATTACCGAGAGGGCTCAGAGATACCTCTCCACAATCGGAGGACAAAACCTAATCTCGAAATACGCAAACCCAACATGTACCTTTGGAGACACCTGAGTAATTCTTTATAATCACCCAGTTACGCCAGACGCTTGGTAGCACCTAAAGTGTTCCTCCGTAAACGGAGTTGCATAATCTCATATTTACAGGAACATGTATAAGTCATGAAGAAAGCAATAGCAATATACTAAATGATCAAGTGCTAGGCTAACGGAATGGGTTTATGTCAATCACATCATTCTTCTAATGATGTGATCCCATTAATCAAATAACAACACATGTCTATGGTTAGGAAACATAACCATCTTTGATTAATGAGCTAGTCAAGTAGAGGCATACTAGTGACTATATGTTTGTCTATGTATTCACACATGTATCATGTTTCCGGTTAATACAATTCTAGCATGAATAATAAACATTTATCATGAAATAAGGAAATAAATAATAACTTTATTATTGCCTCTAGGGCATATTTCCTTCAATATCATCGGCACCAAATGAATTTACCGCAACAAGCAAGATGAAAATGGCCTTGTGGTGAGGAATAAGGCACGGCTTGTAGCTCAAGGCTACACACAGCTTGAAGGAATTGATTTTGATGAAACTTTTGCACATGTTGCTAGACTTGAGGTTATTCGCATATTACTTGCTTACACTAACCATCATAATATCATATTATATCAAATGGATGTGAAAAGTGCATTCCTCAATGGTAAGCTTGAGGAAGAAGTATATGTTGCTCAACCCCTAGGTTTTGAAGATCCGAAGCATCCTGACAAAGTCTTCAGACTCAATAAGGCCCTCTATGGCCTCAAACAGGCCCCTCGGACATGGTATGATTCTTTGAAGGAATTCCTCATGAAGAAAGGCTTGAAACCCGGTTCACTTGACCCAACTCTTTTCACCAAAACCTATGATGATGAATTGTTTGTGTGCCAAATATATGTTGATGATATCATGTTTGGCTGTACTGACCAACGTTACAGTGAGAGATTTTCCTATATGATGAGTGAAGAATATCAAATGTCTATGATGGGAGAATTGAAATTCTTCTTAGGTTTTCAAATACGTCAACCACGCAATGACATCTTCATATCTCAGGAGAAATACCTCAAGGATCTATTGAGCAAATTCGGCATGCAAGATTGCAAAGGCGTCAAAATCCCTATGCCCACAAATGGCCATCTATGCACTGATGAAAATGGTATTGACTTTGATCAAAAGGTACACCACTCCATGATTGGTTGTTTATTGTATCTATGTGCATCTAGGCCAGATATTATGCTTAGTGTTTGCATGTGTGTCCGTTTTCAAGCTACACCGAAGGAATCACACCATAAGGCTGTGAAGCATATTGTTCGATATCTAGCTCACGCTCCAACACTTGGATTACGGTATCCCAAGGGCTTGGCTTTTGATCTCATTGGATATTCTGACTCTGACTATGCTAGTGATCGTGTGGACCGCAAGTCAACATCAGGCACATGCCATTTCCTTGGACGATCCTTGGTATGTTGGTCCTCGTGCTGTGCTCAATTGCTATGGATGAAGCAAACCCTCAAGGACTATGGCATCAATGTGAAGAATGTTCCTCTCTACTGTGACAATGAGAGTGCCATCAAGATTGCTCATAACCCAGTTCAGCACTCGAAGACAAAGCACATCCATATTCATCATCATTTTCTTCGTGATCATATGTTGAAGGGCGACATCTCTATCGAGCACGTGAAGACTGAAGAACAGCTAGCCAATATCTTCACAAAGCCCTTGTATGAGAAGAGATTTAGCTAGTTGAGGTGTGAGCTAAATATCTTAGAATTTTCGAATATTCTTTGAAAAGGACACACATCCTAACACTTATGCAAAATTGTGACTTAGATGTGCAACACATGAAGTAACGTTTTTCTTCAATCAATGAAGACTAACCCTCTAAGTGTGAAGAAATTAACAAAGAATTTGATTCTCAGAGCCCTATGACAAATGTACGCGGTGTCTGAAATCCACATTCTTATACGGTGGGTCACGCCACCAACAAAAGTTGAAAATCTTCAATTTGAGTTTTTCTTCAGTTTTTGAAATTCCTCAGTTGTTCAAATTCTTCAACTTTGCAAAGTCTTCGCTCTTTCCATTGTCGTTTTCATTGACTATATATATATATATATATATATATATATATATATATATATATATATATATATATATATATATATATATATATATATATATATATATATATAGACACACACACACACACACACATCCCAAATATTCAAGAACCCATTCCTGAATAAGCTATTCAGAACTGCTTAATCAAGACGAGAATGTATACTAATCGTGCGTAACTATACTAGTTAACTGTTGGGCGGACTTTTTCTGGCATCGTTTTTTCGCACTGTTTTTGGGTCGTAATTATTTAACTACTAATTGGATTGATGCAACTGAAATACCTTTGGATAGCTATTGAGAAGGAGCAAAAAACTCATTTTGGTCATTTTCCCAAAATCGATCCGGTTTTTAAACAAAATTCAAAAAACTGAAAATCCATCAAACGAGTTTTCAATGTTTTTGTGAAAGGAATTTTCAAAGATTTTGTCGGAATTATGCATATGATATGCTGTTAGAAAGGTATCGATTAGCTTGAACTTTGGCATATATGACATGTTTTCGGATTTGCTACGGTTTAAGAGCAGTTTTTAAAAACCAACATCATTTTCGACATTTTTTGCCCGAACTGATACAGTACACGCTAACTGCTCGCGCGGAATAGCTAACTGACATATGCTGACTAGCTAACTGACATATGCTAACAAGCTAACTGCTGAGACTGAAGAATTTTTTTTTCTTCTATACTTTTATCGTCAGGTCAAGTTAACTTCTGGGAGTGAAATAGCTAACTGCCAGGAATCGTAACAGTTAGCACCAAGTTAACTATGGGACTGAAAATGTTTTTTTCTTTTTTGATTGGGTCACACTAAATGCGGGTATGAAATACCTAACTGCACGCGATGAGCAAGCTAACTACAATGGCTGATAATACTCTTTTTGCTTCTTTTGTTTTTACTTATCTTTTTTCTATTTTTTCCCTGGTCAAGTTAACCGCCGGGACTAGAATAGCTAACTGTCGAGAATGGGATAGTTAACTGTCAGGATTGAAAATACTTTTTTTGTTTTTTGCCCGATTCAAGCTAACGGCCGGGAGTAAAATAGCTAACTGCGAGGGATTGCGGCAGTTAACACCGTGTTAACTGCCGGGATTAAAAATATTTTTTGTACCTCACGCAAGCAGGGGCTTGGCAAAATCATAGTGATGTACATCACTTAATTTTTTTGGACGCAAGATAACTGCAGCCAGTCCTTGAAACTAACTGCTCCATGAAACTGAGCATTGGCAAATCACAGACTCAGGATTAGCCACCGGCAAGATGGGGGCAAGAGCTAATTGAGCAAAGGTCTCTCGCTTTTTTGCATAACTATCACTCAAGCAAACTGCTCCTTGAAACTAAGCTAACTGCCAGGAATCGCAACAATTAGCACCAAGTTAACTGTCGGGACTGAAAATGTTTTTCTTTTCTTTTTTGATTGGGTCACACTAACTGCTGGTATCAAATACCTAACTGCCCGGCGATGAGCAAGCTAACTCAAAGGGCTGATAATAATTTTTTTGCTTCTTTTGTTTTTTGTTCTTTTTATCTATTTCTTACCTGGTCAAGTTAACCGCTGGGATTGAAATAGCTATCTGTCGGGGTTGAGACAGTTAACACCAAGTTAACTGCGAGGATTAAAAATATTTTTTTTCATGGTTTTCTTGCCCGGTTAAAGTTAACCGCCGGGAGTGAAATAGTTAACTGACGGGAATCGCGACAGTTAGCACCAAGTTAACTGCCGGGTTTAGAGATACTTTTTTTTCTTTTTCATTCTTTTTCCTGGGTCACGCCAACTATTGGACTGATAGTGCTAACTGACGGGACTATGGCAGTTAACACCAAGTTAACTACCGGGACTGAAGGTACCAAATTTTTTCTTTTATTCTTTTTTGCCCGGGTCACGCTGACTGCTGGGACTAAAATGGGTAACTACCCAAGACTGTTATAGTTAACACCGAGTTAACTGCATGGACCAAAGGTACTAAATTTTTTGGCAAACTTTTTGTTTGCTTTTTTTGCCTGAATAGCTGCGACCACCGCGGCTAACTGCTAGGGTAGCCGTAGTTAACTTCCACAATCGGGACGTCGAAATTTTGTTTTTCTTTCATCTTTCATATGATGAACATTTTTTCCATTTGATCCATAGATTGGATCGGGTTCCACTATCATTTAGATAACGGAACACCAACAAAGAAAGCGCCCAGGCTCAAAAAGCAGTAAAAGATCCCTCCCTAAATGTTTTACCTCACTAGTTTATCATTTCTGTTATATTTTTTATGAGTGGAACGACCATGGCTTCTCCTGAGTAAACTATTATAATAAGAAAAGTTAACTGCTACATCAGGACAAGTTAACTCCTGATGGATCCATACACAAAGTATACTTCTCGGACTAAAGCTCCACGCAAATTCCTCACATGCATGCACACACAGCTTGTATAAAAAATTCGCTGATGTTTTACTAAAACTGGAAGAAAGACATGAACGCATACAAGCATTCAAAGCAAGAAGGTAACTGAAACCAGGGAAATTAATTACTCTCTTTTTCCAGCTGATAATATCCATGTAAAGTTAGCTCTTCGCAACCTCCAGGAAGTTAACTTCATCTCCTCGAAGAGGAGCGTGCATGACCTTCCCATAGGCGACAACCTCCTCTGCTGTGTGTCACTCCACAACTGCTGAAAATAGGAAGCTAACTAAGCAGCGAACTGAATATAATAGGCCAAAATCATGGGGGCGCAGGGGTGCACGATGTCAGTGACGAGCGCCGGAGTTGGCCGGAGGTGTGGTCCTCACGTGGTAGCAAGGTTGGGGATGAAGGACGATCTGTACTGCAAGGGTGAGCACCACCACACGCACTCCCATGTCGCGCTCGAGCCGAGTCTTTAATCCATGTCCTCCTCCTTCCATCGCACTACCATCTGACTACAATAGACAGATACACACACACAGCTGCCGCAAAGTTGTAAGAGAGAAACCATCGCCTACTACACTAGATCAAAAATCAAGCATCAGTTAACTTTGAAAATAAGCAGTTAACAACAAAATTTTGCTAACTGCAGAGGCCGTGCCGTGGTTGGGTGTGGCGATGCCATGCGGTGGCGCTTGGTTGGGTATGCCTTCCCTCAGTTAACTGCAGCAGGAATATGGAGGCGCGGTGAATGCCCAAAGGTACTGATTCTCAGGCACCCCGCCAGCTAGAAGTAGGTGACCTGGATGTGACGGGTGGGGCTGCCTGGCCGTTGGAGGTGGGGAAGGAGTGCATTTTGGTGGGATGGTGGCGTATGGCGGGTCGTGATCTCATCTCGGCAGGGCTGCGTGGGCCGCGACACGAGCCAAAGGCAATCAGCGTGTGTGGTGTCGAGATGGAGCGGAGGTGGGTGCGGAGTTGGGGCAGGGACGCGTTGACTTGGTTGGAGACGGGGGCGTTCGACGGCGGGTGATGTCAGGGGCCGTGATTTGTTGAAGAAGCAGGGCAGGAAGGGGGCTAACCGCCGAAGCAGGGCTAATCGCCAAGCACTGGTGGATCTGCCACCGACGGGAAGCGGGACGCTGATGGCTAATCACGAGAGTCGGGAGGCTAACCTCCAGCACTGGGTGAATCTGCTGACAATCAAAGCCCTTGTGGTCCTCCTCCTCCTCAACGGGAAGCAGGATGACGGTGGTGAGGTGTCGATGGGGTAGCCCATGGCTAGATCCGCTTCATTGTGGAGCAGACAGGAGGTGAGCTCCTGGCAGCAGCCACCCCTATCGATCCAGAGCACCCCTTTCCTCCAAATTTGTGCTTCTCGAGGAGCTTCCACTGGAGCACACGGCTAGCATGCAGCGAAGACCTGCACAGCGACAGTGCGCAGGGGATTCTCATGGCGTGGTGGGAGCCCGAGAGGCGATGTCGGATGGAGGTAGATGCCCAAGAGGATTGGGGTAGGGACGCCGGGGTGGATGGGCGACAAGCAAGGGGCCCTAGGCGGCGCGCGTCGGAGGTACATGGTCGGGAGGATTGGGAAGGACGCCGAGGTGGAGGGCGCGGGCGCAAGGAGTCCAAGCGGCAAGGCCGCCAGAGGTAGAAGGTTGGACAGACAGGGAAGGGATGCTAGGGTGGATGGATGGCGCGGTTGAGCCGGACTGAGCAAGCGGCCAAGGTAGAAGGCCGGGAGGGAGCGGGAGGAGGTTGCGTATAAGGTATTTAGGAACTCTAGAGGCGGTTGCATAGTCCCACCTATATATATATATATATATATATATATATATATATATATATATATATATATATATATATATATATATATATATATATATATATATACTATTCTCGATCTCGATCAATAGTTATTTGGATCACAGCAGCTTATATAGGGGCGATCTGCCGTTCCCTCAACTCCCAAACACGCAAAAGACCGCCCGTTACACTCCTTCAAACGCCCACCCCACTCCACGAACTTCCCCAAAGCTTCCAACGCCCGCCGCATCAGAACCCACCATTGCTGCTCCTAACAGAACCTGCCGCCGCCGCTATTCCCCAACAGAAGCCGCGCCGCCCATCGCTCCCCACCAGAAGCCGCCGCCGCCGTCCCCCACCAGGAAGCCGCGCCGCCGCCGTCGTCCACCCACCAGGAAGCCGCTCTGCCGCCGCTGTCCCCCACCAGGGACCCGCACCGTCGCCGCCGTCCACCCACCAGGAAGTCGCCCCCTGCCGCCGTCCACTCACCAGGAAGTCGCGCCGCCTGCCACCGTCCACCCACGAGGAAGCTGCGCCGCCACCGCCGTCCACCAAGGAATCTAAGCCGCCGCCGGCCCCCACCAGGAAGATGTGCTGTTGCAGCGGCCACCACATCCACACGCCGGCGCGACCACCCGACACCACATTTGTCAGCTCTGTCGCCACCTCCCCTCTGGATCGAGTCTTCCCGCCGATCCATCGAGCTGCAGGCTTCCCGACCGCTGCCATCGCTTGGCGCCGCCCTCGCCAACCGCCTCGCCGCCACCATCTTAGGCTCGTCGGCACCGACCTCGGGCGGCCACCAGTCACCCAACCCCCTGGCATCCCACTCCTCTGCCCAGCGCGCCCGATTCATCCCCACGCAGGCATCCCACGATGCCATCGGCACAAAAAGTCAACCCGGCGCAGGCGTGTGTGCAGGTCAAGTTGATCTACTCAGTGTTGATTCATGAGGCCGATCTGAACTTCACTAACTGTCGGCTTCTTCCTGCAGAGCACCAACATGAGTTCCCTCCCAAATCCTCTTTGGCCATGCTCCATTTTTTGTAGATGCAAGAAGCATTGCCCTCTCTATCACTCCATCTCTCTCAGGTGGCAGGCAGAGAAAACAAACCTCTGAACAACCATCTCGTCGGCATCATTTTGGAAATTCAGACCAAAGCTGAATATTTTCTTGAAGAGTTCATCTTCGATTACTGCTTGTGTGTGTGTGTGTAACTATTGGCAGTAGAAAAATCATTTTACATAGAACACAAAAAAGGTTCGAAAATATCAATGATAGAAGTTCATGTACATGAAGATTGATGCTTCGCATGTTGTGTGTATATACGAGAGCACACATAAATCATGTTGTGCCATTATTCAGTAGCAGTTCAATAAGAAAACCTGCAAGAGTTCTATTAGTATAGTTCGAGCAGAAGAAAAATCATATTGTGCTACTTGATGTTTACAAAAAAATATGTCATATTGTGCTACTTTTATAAAAAAAATATCAGATCTTTTACGTACTTATAGAAAACCAAGAAATTCCACATTAAAAAATGGAGAAGTTCACTACTTGTAATAAAACGGATTTTCCTCGTTTCCACAAAAAGCACCTTGAAGTTCAAATTAAAAAACGGAGTGGTTCGATGTCTGGTCTGAATTATTTTCCCTTATAAAAAACGAATTAAATTTTTTTCTAAGAAACAAAAACAAAAGCAAAGAAGGTCAAACTAAAAGAATAGAGAAGTACAAGTTTAAAAAAACTCAGATTTCCCTCGTTATCAAAAAATGGAAACAAGAAGTTCAAAAATTAAATAACAAGAAATTCAACTTTTAATAATAGAGCGCTTCAAAATTTCGTAAAAAAGATTAATAAATAAAACCAGGAAGTCCATATTAAAAAGATGGAGAAGTTCGATGATTATAGAAACTCAAATTTTCCTCGTTATTAAAGAATTGAAACAAGAAGTTCAAAATAAAATAACAAGAAGTTCAACTTTTAATAATAGAGCGCTTCAAAGTTTCATTAAAAAAGATTAAGAAATAAACTAGGAAGTCCATATTAAAAAGATGGAGAAGTTCGATAATTATACAAAACTCAGACTTTCCTCATTATTAAAATGGAAATAAGAAGTTCAAAATTAAATAACAAGAAGTTCAACTTTAATAATAGAGCGCTTCAAAATTTCATAAAAAGGATTAAGAAATAAAACTAGGAAGTCCATATTAAAAAGATGGAGAAGTTCAATGATTATAGAAAACTTAGATTTTCCTCATTATTAAAAGAATGGAAATAAGAAGTTCAAAAATTAAATAACAAGAAGTTCAACTATTAAAAATAGAGCGCTTCAAAATTTTATAAAAAGGATTTAGAAAATCAGTTTAAAAATTCATAAAAAAACTCAAAAAATTTCAAGTAACCGAGAGAAGTTCAGGTTGATAACGGTCAGAAGTTAATGTACTAGATGGTGTGCATTTTGTATTAAAAAAGAATAAAAAAGCAAAGGCTAAAAGTTTTGTCGTTATAACTTCAAGTCCTTCGTCGGAGAAAGTTAAAAAAATTATTGTGAGAGAGATTTGTACAAAAGGAAATATTATTTGTGTAACACTAACAAATGGATGAGAAAATTAAAACCAAAAATACGTCACATAAGTTCAACGTGAAAACAACAGGAAGTTCAACTACTACGCTGAATGAATTTTAGATGAAAAACTTTTAAAATCGTCGCGAGCATGACAAAAATTATCAACACGGGGAAGTTGTGTGTTTACAGCAGCTTTCCATCGGTATATCACCTGCTCAATTCCGGTGAATGGATGGAGAGCTACTAGCAGTGGATGAAGATCTACGAGCAAAAAAAGCACGTGAAAAACAGAGTGAAGTTCAAGTAGACATGCCGAGAAGTTCAGGTTCTTCACGCGGTGCATTTTCGAAGAATCTGTTTCGCGATAAAGGCAGAACGAATGATCTCGCCATTTTCAAAATTACTTGAAAACGGCTAGGAATCAGAGAAAACCATAAACATGAAAAAGTTTTGCATTTTCCATAGCTTTTCAACGGTATATTATTTTCCCCATTCCGATAAAGTTTGTAGAAATTACGGCGAAAATAAATTTTTAGTTATTTTCAAAATAGACTTGAAACAGTAAGGAATTGGAAGAAACAATATATACCTAAAATTTCGCATTTCCTCAAGCTTTCCAATGCCATATCATTTGCTACATTCGGGCGTACGGTTAAAAAATTAGCTCGAAAATACCAACTCGGCGCAACTTGTACAGTTTTATAAATCACTTTTAAACCGTTCAAAATTAGAAAAAACTTTCAACATGAAAAAGTAGCGCATTTTCATAAGCTTTCCAACTCCATATCATTTGCCTCAATTGGATTATCCGTTTAGAAATTACATTGAAAATACGAACTCGGCTGTTCGGTTTGTGAAATTTTACAATTTTCCAAATTACTCTTTATCCATAGGGAATTAGTGAAAACTTTCAACATGTCGAAGGAGCGGTTTTGCAGCAGCTTTCCGATGCCATATTATTTACCTCATTTCTATAAACGGTTTAGAAATGCGATCGAAAATATGATTCACGTTTTTTGTATGAAGAGAAAACGGTTTTCAAAACTGCTCTTAAACCGCTTACATTTTGCCAACAATTTAACATGGGTCATGATTCTGGTGTCCATAGCTTTCCAACGGTATATCACAAGCTCCATTTGGACACCTTTTAGCTGAAGTTCAACCTAGTACTGGGAAGGTCAAAGCGCACTGGAAGTTCATGTTGTGATCGTAATATTATTCGATCCTGATGATCGGATATATATATATATATATATATATATATATATATATATATATATATATATATATATATATATATATATATATATATGAGTTTTCAGTCCTCTACAACATTCACTTATTGCTAATTCTTAGAGTTGACTTTTCTGCTAAGTGAATGTGATTGGACCCGTCCCCCTCTGTGCTAAACTCAACCCAGCCTGTTCACAAATTCTTCGTGTGCGTTCTATTTGAAACCCGTTCAAAATCTTCACTGTGTCTTTGTCAGCTGAAGAATTTGCGAACGAAACTTTAAAATATTCTTATCTCAAATTTTCGGTTTTTGCCGCTCAAATCATTCCGCATCCCACGATAAGACTTATCTATTCACCCACGATCTCACACGATCTCCACCTCTCTGTACGTGGGTGACACAAGTTGCTAGGATGAGAAGGGTCAGGCATCGCTCGTCCATTTTCCTCGGCGAAGCGGTTTTTCACCTCGTTATAAATACCCTCACCCTCCTCACACTTCATTTACCCCGCCGACCACTCCCTCGCCGAGCTCTCGACCTAGCGCCACCGCTTACTTCCATCATCGCCGTGAGGAAGAGCTTCACGCCGACTCGCTGTTGCCGTACTCGCTACCGCCACGGAAATCTTCACTTCACCGTTGTCGTAGCTGTCTTCCTCTGCGAAGTTAGGGCGTGGAAGATCTGAACGGACGAGCTTCCAATCTACAACTCCCAGTTCGTCGTGTTCTTCGTCAAGGGTAAATAAAATTTATTTTTACTGCCCTTGTTGATTCTGATGATTTACACAAAATCTTCAAAATGTGTTTATTCTTCATTTCCACACTGTTAAACACCTCACTAGCATCTGTTCTTGATCTATTTCTCTAAGCAACGTTTTTATTCAAGATTCCTCAATTGTATGGATTTTCCAATCTATACAACTCTGGAACCTAAGTCAAAGATCGCTCAGTGAAATTCCTCAAGACACCTCTGGTCAAATTCCTCATACTTGTTCGTTTTGCAAAAACTTCGAGAACGATATGACCTCTCCAAATTCTTCGCACCTATACTCGCTCACAGTACTCATGTCCGCCATCAATCACCGGTTCTCATCAACTTAACTCATTTGCAGCGTTCCTCGAAGACATGTTGCATACTCTTCAGAGAATTCCATTGTTCAAAATCCGCAGCTGAAGAAAATGGTTGAGGGCAAGAGACCTCAGAAGGGAGGCAAGAGACCAGAAGTGAATACAGCATTGCAGATCCGTAATGACATCTATGCAGAATATTGCACTCCTGATGAAGCCAAAATGGCAAGGAGATAAGAATCAGCGCAAGGTGCGCATACAAAGGATTGAGAGGAGATGGGCACGGGAATGGAGGGAGTACATATATATTACTCCTAAGTACATGAAGAAATTTGCTTTAAAACCTCCTTGCCCAAGACCTCCAGTGGCACCAGGGCAAGAAGCTGATCCCACCAGCCTCAAGCGCGGTGAGGACTATCCTGATGAATGGGCCAAACGGCAAGCCAAGCTGGCCAAAATGGCCAGAGAAGCAGTGAAGAAATTCAACGAAGACACTACTGCTGCCGCTGCTGAAGCCTCTGCTAGCAAGCCCAAGAAGGCTATGCCGAAGAAGCCAGCTCGCAAGCCAAATTCCTGAGCAATGCCCTCACGACCAAGCTCTTCAAAGCCCTCATGGCCTATTCCTCAAGCAGCTCCAGTTCCTCCTATTGCACAACCTTCTGCTGCTCCTGCAAAGTCCTCGGCACCTGCGCATCTCACCACTTGCCAAAGGACCACATGCATAATTGCTTCAGGAGCATCTGCAAGTTCTTCAGCTCCTCCACAGTCCTCAACAGGCCCAACCTTGCTGAAGACTAAGGCCACTGCTGGACGAGGCACTAGACCAAATCCTCACAAGAAGCAGGTTGCCCTTCATGTGTTGTCCAGTGAAGACGAAGCTGATGATGAAGAACTTGCTGAAATCATCAGAGACAGACAGCAACGGTCCGCTAGAGCCAAAGGCACATATGTGCCTCTTCTGTTGGATCCCAAGTTGATCCTAGATTTAATTGATCTCTGGCACAAGGACCCCAACACTCCTATGCCTGACTTCAATCTCACACATGACCAAAGTCACATGTTGACCGCCTTCATAGGCGAAGAAAAATGGAAGTTTGAAAAGGCCAGGCAACTGAAGAAAGCTCAGTATAATAAGGAGCGTTTCCTGAAGAAGAATGTTGTCAAAATGATAACTAATGTGACCATGTAAGCTGATATCAAAACCCTCAGTGATGAATTTGACGCCTACCGTGTAGATTGGCTTGGAGCCAAGGTCAGATTCGTCAAGATGGCCGAAAGATTCACCTCAAATGTTGCAGCCTCAATGCAACGTGAATCTCCTCAAGCAGAAGCTTCTGCACAGCAAACTGAAGAACATGCAAGCACAGCTGATGACATTTAGACTGCTGATGATTTTGAAACCACCAGGGCTGATGAAGACATTCCAGTCGCTTAAGAAACTGCCAAGGCAACCTCTAGTGTTGCGCCTGAGGATCAATCCAGGCCAGCTGAAGCATCTGTTGTTGCGCCTGAAGATAATGACAATGCCAGGGCAACTGCATCAATTGCGCCTGAGGAAACTGAACCAGATTCCTCTGCTCCTCCTGCACCAACAACAAGTCCAATCCTTCCTTGTGCATCAGAAGTGAAGAAGACCAAGGCTGCAGAGCGGGCAGCTGTGAACAAAAGGAAAGCATCTGCTTCCTCAGAGTCTTCTGCACCAAAGAAGGCGAAGACTTTGACAAGCTCATATGAAAATCCTATTGATGTTGTTCATGTGTCAAGCATGCCATCAAAGGAGATTGTTCCCTTTGGTGAAGACTATGAGATTCCCAATGAATCATATGAAGAAGATCCCTCTGCTTCTTCGACACAGCAGTTGGATGAAGAAATTCAAGTGGATAACATCCCTTCAACCCCACTGGTTGTTGGGGAACGCAGTAATTTCAAAAAAATTCCTACGATCACGCAAAATCTATCTAGGTGATGCATAGCAACGAGAGGAGGGAGTGTTGTCCATGTACCCTCGTAGACCGAAAGCGAAAGCGTTATGACAACGCGGTTGATGTAGTCGTACGTCTTCACGATCCGAACGATCCTAGCACCGAAGGTACGACACCTCCACGATCTGGACACGTTCAGCTCGGTGACGTCCCATGAACTCTAGATCCAGCTGAGGTCAAGGAAGAGTTTCGTCAGCACGACGGTGTGATGACGGTAATGATGAAGTTACCGTCGCAGGGCTTCGCCTAAGCACTACAACGATATGACCGAGGTGGTAATCTATGGAGGGGGGCACTGCACACGGCTAAACAATCAACTTGTGTGTCTATGGGGTGCCCCTCCCCTGTATATAAAGGAGTGGAGGAGGGGAGGGTCGGCCCTCTCATGGCGTGCCCAAGGGGGGGAGTCCTACTCCCAGTAGGAGTAGGTTTCCCCCTTCCCTAGTTGGAGTAGGAGAAGAAGGAAGAGAGAGAGGGACAGAAGGAAAGGGGGGCTGGCCCCCTTCCCAATTCGGATTGTGCTTGGGGGCGCCCCACCCACCTTGGCCGCCTCCTCCTCTCTTCCACTATGGCCCATTAAGGCCCATTAACTCCCCGGGGGGTTCCGGTAACCCCCCGGTACTCCGGTAAATGCCCGAACTCACCTGGAACCATTCCGATGGCCAAACATAGCCTTCCAATATATTCATCTTTATGTCTCGACCATTTCGAGATTCCTCGTCATGTCTGTGATCACATCTGGGACTCCGAACAACCGTTGGTACATCAAAACACATAAACTCATAATACCGATCATCATCGAACGTTAAGCGCGCGGACCCTATGGGTTCGAGAACTATGTAGACGTGACCGAGGCTCATCTCCGGTCAATAACCAATAGCAGAACCTTGATGCTCATATTGGTTCCTACATATTCTATGAAGATCTTTATCCTTCAAACCGCATAACAACATACGTTGTTCCGTTTGTCATCGGTATGTTACTTGCCCGAGATCCGATCGTCGGTATCTCAATACCTAGTTCAATCTCGTTACCGGCAAGTATCTTTACTCGTTCCGTAATGCATCATCCCGTAACTAACTCATTAGTCACATTGCTTGCAAGGCTTACAGTGATGAGCATTGCCGAGTGGGCCCAGAGATACCTCACAGACAATCGGAATGACAAATCCTAATCTCGATCTATGCCAACTCAACAAACACCATCGGAGACACATGTAGAGCATCTTTATAATCACCCAGTTATGTTGTGAAGTTTGATCACACACTAAGTGTTCCTCCGGTATTCGGAGTTTCATAATCTCATAGTCATAGGAACATGTATAAGTTATGAGAAAGAAATAGCAACAAACTAAATGATCATCGTGCTAAGCTAACGGATGGGTGAAGTCAATCACATCATTCTCTAATGATGTGATCCCGTTCATCAAATGAAAACTCATGTCTATGGCTAAGAAACTCAACCATCTTTAATTAACGAGCTAGTCAAGTTGAGGCATACTAGTGACACTCTGTTTGTCTATGTATTCACACATGTACTAAGTTTTTGGTTAATACAATTCTAGCATGAATAATAAACATTTATCATGATATAAGGAAATATATATATAACAACTTTATTATTGCCTCTAGGGCATATTTCCTTCAGTCTCCCACTTGCACTGGAGTCAATAATCTAGATTACATAGTAATGATTCTAACACCCATGGAGTCTTGGTGTTGATCATGTTTTGCTCGTGAGAGAGGCTTAGTCAACGGGTCTGCAACATTCAGATCTGTATGTATCTTGCAAATCTCTATGTCTCCCTCCTTGACTGGATCGCGGATGGAATTGAAGCGTCTCTTGATGTGCTTGGTTCTCTTGTGAAATCTGGATTCCTTTGCCAAGGCAATTGCATCAGTATTGTCACAAAATATTTTCATTAGACCCGATGCACTAGGTATGACACCTAGATCGGATATGAACTCCTTCATCCAGACTCCTTCATTTGCTGCTTCCGAAGCAACCATGTACTCCGCTTCACACGTAGATCCCGCCACGACGCTCTACTTGGAACTGCACCAACTGACAGCTCCACCATTCGATATAAATACGTATCCGGTTTGTGACATAGAGTCATCCGGATCAGTGTCAAAGCTTGCATCGACGTTTACGACGAGCTCTTTGTCAGCTCCATAAACGAGAAACATATCCTTAGTCCTTTTCAGGTATTTCAGGATATTCTTGACCGATGTCCAGTGATCCACTCCTGGATTACTTTGGTATCTCCCTGCTAAACTAATAGCAAGGCACACATCAGGTCCGGTACACATCATTGCATACATGATAGAACCTATGGTCAAGCATAGAGAATGACTTTCATTTTCTCTATCTTCTCAGAGTGGTCGGGCATTGAGTCTGACTCAACTTCACACCTTGTAACATAGGCAATAACACTTTCTTTGCTTGATCCATTTTGAACTGCTTCAAAACTTTATCAAGGTATGTGCTTTGTGAAAGTCCAATTAAGCGTCTTGATCTATCTCTATAGATCTTGATGCCTAATATATAAGCAGCTTCACCGAGGTCTTTCATTGAAAAATTCTTGTTCAAGTATCCTTTATGCTATTCAGAATTCAGATCATTTCCAATCAAAATATGTCATCCACATATAATATCAGAAATGCTACAGAGCTCCCACTCACTTTCTTGTAAATACAGGTTTCTCCAAAAGTCTGTATAAAACCACATGCTTTGTTCACACTATCAAAGCGTATATTCCAACTCCGAGATGCTTGCACCAGCCCATAAATGGATCGCTAGAGCTTACACACTTTGTTAGCACCTTTTGGATCGACAAAACCTTCTGGTTCCATCATATACAACTCTTCTTTAAGATATTCCAAGGAATGCAGTTTTGACATCCATTTGCCAAATTTCATAATCATAAAATGCGGCAATTGCTAACATGATTTGGACGAACTTAAGCATTGCTATGGGTGAGAAGGTCTCATCGTAGTCAACTCCTTGAACTTGTCGAAAACCTTTCGCAACAAGTCGAGCTTTGTAGATGAGAATATTACCGCAAGTCCAAGATTCTTCTTGAAGATCCATTTATTATCTATGGCTTGCCGATCATCGGGCAAGTCAACCAAAGTCCACACTATGTTCTCATACATGGATCCCATCTCAGATTTCATGGCCTCAAGCTATTTTGCGGAATCTGGGCTCGTCGCTTCCTCATAGTTCGAGGTTCGCCATGGTCAAGTAACATAACCTCCGTAACAGGATTACCGCACCACTCGTGCGGATCTTACTCGTTGACCCACGAGGTTCGGTAGTAACTTGATCAAAGTTTCATGATCATCATCATTAGTTTCCTCACTAGTTGGTGTAGGAATCATCGAACTGATTTCGTGATGAACTACTTTCCAACTCGGGAGAAGGTACAATCACCTCATCAAGTTCTACTTTCCTCCCACTCACTTCTTTCGAGAGAAACTCCTTCTCTAGAAAGGATCCATTCTTAGCAACGAATATCTTGCCTTCAGATCTGTGATAGAAGGTCTACCCAACAGTCTCCTTTGGGTATCCTATGAAGACACATTTCTCTGATTTGGCTTCGAGCTTATCAGGTTGAAGGTTTTTCACATAAGCATCACAACCTCAAACTTTAAGAAATGGAAACTTGGGTTTCTTGCCAAACCACAGTTCATATGGTGTCGTCTCAACGGATTTAGATGGTGCCCTATTTAACGTGAATGCAGCCGTCTCTAAAGCATAACCCCAAGATGATAGTGGTAAATCAGTAAGAGACATCATAGATCGCACCATATCTAATAAAGTACGATTACGACATTCGGACACACCATTACGCTGTTGTGTTTCAGGTGGCGTGAGTTGCGAAACTATTCCGCATTGTTTCAAATGAAGACCAGACTCGTAACTCAAAAATTCTCCTCCACGATCAGATCGTAGAAACTTTATTTTCTTGTTATGATGATTTTCCACTTCACTCTGAAATTCTTTGAACTTCTCAAATGTTCCATACTTATGTTTCATCAAGTAGATATACCCATATCTGCTCAAATCATCTGTGAAGGTCAGAAAATAACGATACCCACCGCGAGCATCAACACTCATCGGACTGCATACATCAGTATGTACTATTTCCAACAAGTCTGTTGCTCGCTCCATTGTTCCGGAGAACGGAGTCTTAGTCTTCTTGCCCATGAGGCATGGTTCGCAAGCATCAAGTGATTCCAAAAGCCCATCAACATGGAGTTTCTTCATGCGCTTTACACCAATATGACCTAAACGGCAGTGCCACAAATAAGTTGCACTATCATTATTAAACTTATATCTTTTGGCTTCAATACTATGAACATGTGTATCACTACTATCAAGATTTAGTAAAAATAGACCACTCATCAAGGGTGCATGACCATAAAAGATATTATTCATATAAATAGAATAACCATTATTCTATGATTTAATTGAATAACCGTCTCGCATCAAACAAGATCCATATAAAACGTTCATGCTCAACGCTGGCACCAAATAACAATTATTTAGGTCTAAAACTAATCCCGAAGGTAGATGTGGAGGTGGCGTGCCGACGGCGATCACATCGACTTTGGAACCATTTCCCGCGCGCATCGTCACCTCGTCCTTAGCCAATCTTCGCTTAATCCGTAGCCCCTGTTTCGAGTTGCAAATATTAGCAACAAAACCAGTATCAAATACCCCGGCGCTACTGCGAGCATTAGCTAAGTACACATAAATAACATGTGTATCAAATATACCTTTCACTTTGCCATCCTTCTTCTCCGCCAAATACTTGGGGCAGTTCCGCCCAAAGGACCAGTCCCTTTGCAAGAGAAGCACTCGTCTTAGGCTTAGGTCCAGACTTGGGCTTCTTCACTTAAGCAGCAACTTGTTTGCCGTTCTTCTTGAAGTTCCCCTTCTTCCCTTTGCCCTTCTTCTTGAAACTGGTGGTCTTGTTAACCATCAACACTTGATGCTCCTTCTTGATTTCTACCTCCGCAGCCTTTAGCATTGCGAAGAGCTCGAGAATTGTCTTATCCATCCCTTGCATATTATAGTTCATCATGAAGCTTTTGTAGCTTGGTGGCAGTGATTGAAGAACTTTGTCAATGACACTATCATCAGGAAGATTAACTCCCAGTTGAGTCAAGTGGTTGTGGTACCCAGACATTCTGAGTATATGTTCACTGACAGAACTATTCTCCTCCATTTTGCAGCTATAGAACTTATTGGAGACTTCATATCTCTCAATCCGGGCATTGATTGAAATATTAACTTCAACTCCTGGAACATCTCATATGCTCCATGACGTTCAAAACGTTGTTGAAGTCCCAGTTCTAAGCCATAAAGCATGGCACACTGAACTATCGAGTAGTCATCAGCTTTGCTCTACCAGACATTCATAACATCTAGCGCTGTTCTCAGAAGGGTTTGGCACCTAGCGGTGCTTCCAGACGTAATTCTTCCGTGCAGCAATGAGGATAATCTCGTTACGGACCCAGTCCGTAATTGCTACCATCATCTTTCAACTTAGCTTTCTAGGAACGCATTAAAATTCAACGGAACAACAAAGACGAGCCATTTATCTACAACAACATAGACATGCAAAATACTATCAGTACTAAGTTCATGATAAATTAAAGCTCAATTAATCATATTACTTAAGAACTCCCACTTAGATAGACATCCCTCTAGTCATCTAAGTGATCACGTGATCCATATCAACTAAACCATGTTCGATCATCACATGAGATGGAGTAGTTTTCAATGGTGAACATCACTACGTTGATCATATCTACTATATGATTCACGCTCGACCTTTCTGTCTTAGTGTTCCGAGGCCATGTCTGCATATGCTAGGCTCGTCAAGTTTAACCCGAGTATTCTGCATGTACAAAACTGGCTTGCACCCGTTGTATGTGAACGTAGAGCTTATCACACCCGATCATCACGTGGTGTCTTGGCACGACAAACTGTCGCAACGGTGCATACTCAGGGAGAACACTTATACCTTGACATTTAGTGAGAGATCATCTTATAATGCTACCGCCGAACTAAGCAAAATAAGATGCATAAAGGATAAACATCACATGCAATCAATATAAGTGATATGATATGGCCATCATCATCTTGTGCCTTTGATCTCCATCTCCAAAGCACCGTCATGATCACCATCGTCACCGGCTTGACACCTTGATCTCCATCGAAGCATCATTGTTGTCTTGTCAACTATTGCTTCTAGGACTATCGCTACCGCTTAGTGATAAAGTAAAGCAATTACATGGCGATTGCATTTCATACAATAAAGTGACAACCATATGGCTCCTGCCAGTTGTCGATAACTGTGTTACAAAACATGATCATCTCATAAAAAAATTTATATAATCACGTCTTAACCATATCATATCACAACATGCATTGCAAAAACAAGTTAGACGTCCTCTACTTTGTTGTTGCAAGTTTTTACGTGGCTGCTACGTGCTTAGCAAGAACTGTTCTTACCTACGCATCAAAACCACAACGATTTTTCGTCAAGTTTGCTGTTTTAACCTTCAACAAGGACCGGCGAGTCACACTTGATTCAACTAAAGTTGGAGAAACAGACACCCACTAGCCACCGTGTGCGCGGCACGCCGGTAGAACCAGTCTCGCAGAAGCGTACGTGTAATGTTGGTCTGAGCCGCTTCATCCAACAATACCGCCGAATCAAAGTATGAAATGCTAGTAAGCAGTATGACTACGTACCCTTGTAGACCTAAAGCGGAAGCGTCATGACAACGCGGTTGATGTAGTCGTACGTCTTCACGATCCGACCGATCCTAGCAATGAAGGTACGGCACCTCCGTGATCTGCACATGTTCAGCTCGGTGACGTCCCACGAACTCTAGATCCAGCTGAGGTCAAGGGAGAGTTTCGTCAGCACGACGGTGTGATGACGGTGATGATGAAGTTACCATCGCAGGGCTTCGCCTAAGCACTACAACGATATGACCGAGGTGGTAATCTGTGGAGGGGGGCACCGTACACGGCTAAACAATCAACTTGTGTGTCTATGGGGTGCCCCCTCCCCCGTATATAAATGAGTGAAGGAGGGGAGGGCCGGCCCTCTCATGGCGCGCCCAAGGGGGGGAATCCTACTCCCAGTAGGAGTAGGTTTCTCCCCTTCCGTAGTTGGAGTAGGAGAAGAAGGAAGAGGGAGAGGGAGAGAATGAAAGGGGGCCGACCCCCTTTCAAAAAAGGATTGGGCTTGGGGGGTGCGCCCCCACCTTGGCCGCCTCCTCCTCTATTCCACTATGGCCCATTAAGGCCCATTAACTCCCAGGGGGGTTCCGGTAACCCCCCGGTACTCCGGTAAATGCTCGAACTCACCCGGAATCATTTCGATGTCCAAACATAGCCTTCCAATATATCGATCTTTATGTCTCGACCATTTCGAGACTCCTCATCATGTCCGCGATCACATCCAGGACTCCGAACAACCTTCGGTACATCAAAACACATAAACTCATAATACCGATCGTCATCGAATGTTAAGCGTGCGGACCCTATGGGTTTGAGAACTATGTAGACATGATCGAGACTCATCTCCGGTCAATAACCAATAGCGGAACCTGGATGCTCATATTGGTTCCAACATATTCTACGAAGATCTTTATCGGTCAAACCGCATAACAACATACGTTGTTCCCTTTGTCATCGGTATGTTACTTACCCGAGATTCGATCGTCGGTATCTCAATACCTACTTCAATCTCGTTACCGGCAAGTCTCTTTACTCGTTCCGTAATGCATCATCCCATAACTAACTCATTAGTCACATTGCTTGCAAGGCTTATAGTGATGAGCATTATCGAGTGGGCCCAGAGATACCTCTCCAACAATCGGAGTGACAAATCATAATCTCGATCTATGCCAACTCAACAAACACCATCGGAGACACCTGTAGAGCATCTTTATAATCACCCAGTTATGTTGTGACGTCTGATAGCACACTAAGTGTTCCTCTGGTATTCAAGAGTTGCATAATCTCATAGTCATAGGAACATGTATAAGTTATGAAGAAAGCAATAGCAACAAACTAAACGATCATCGTGCTAAGCTAAAGGATGGGTCAAGTCAATCACATCGTTCTCTAATGATGTGATCCCATTCATCAAATGACAACTCATGTCTATGGCTAGGAAACTTAACCATCTTTAATTAACGAGGTAGTCAAGTAGAAGCATACTAGTGACACTCTGTTTGTCTATGCATTCACACATGTACTGAGTTTCCGGTTAATACAATTCTAGCATGAATAATAAACATTTATCATGATATAAGGAAATATAAATAACAACTTTATTATTGCCTCTAGGGAATCTTCACTGGTGTCCTCGCCCATGCCTCAGTTCACTGCTGAAGAGGCCGGTGATGAAGAATTAGATGAGGAAGATGAAGACGTGGACATTGGGTGCACCACTCCAATTCTGAATGATGACTTCTGGGAAAGTAATCACCCCAATTCACCAATGTTCACACCTCTGCAACAGATTCCTCAGTCCCCTGTTCAGACTGAAGAAATTCACACGGGATCTGAAGAACACCAGGCATCTCTCCTCACTATACCTGAAGAAGTTCCAGCCACTAGCGCTGATGTAAATGTTGCTGAAGAAATGGAGACCCAGGCTGCTGCTGATGACTTTGTACCTGAAATTCCACAGCCTGCGGCTCCAGAGACTGTGATTCAAGAGGCTGTGAAGACTATAACTGACACTCCTCAGCCCAAGCCCAAGAATCCCTTCTCTAAGAAACATAAGTTCAAAGCTGATGATTTTTTCAGTGAGCATATATTCTTCACTGATTACAACCCCTATGACTCTGCTCGCCTTCGAAGGAAGCGCTTCTAGACAGCGAGTCAAATGAACTTCTATTCTTCACTGTTATTCGATAAGGACAAGATCTTTGACCATGAGCACATTCCTCATGTGGATATGGAGTCGCTGCCCTGCTTCACCCCAGTCCTTAGTGTTCTTCATGATGCTGGACTGCTCAACTTCTGCACCGACATCTGCGACTGGAATGAAGAACTCATTCTTCAGTTCTATGCTATGTTGCACATCACAGGCAACACTGAATATGTGAATTCATGGGTGTTGGACTAGATGACTAAAAACACTCACTACAAAGCACCGGCCTCTGAATTACTTCATGTCATCCTCCCCTTGAAGGTGCAAGGCTCATCTACCATGATGCTGAACTACCTGATCATTTCATGCAAGTACCGGTGAAGCCTTTGAAGCCTGGACAAGCTCCTAGGACCAAATTCCTCGTCAAGGAATTGCTCTATGTGCCTAGAACTGTGTACCAGATATTGACCAAGACCCTCACTCCAATCAAGGGCCACAACTCTGATGAAGAAGAGGTTATTGGCATCATGAAGAATTTGCTTTTCAACATCATAGTGTGCCTATCAACTACCATGATTTCTTCATGAGGACTTTGGCCAATGTCGCTCTTTCTCTATTTGAATTGATGCCTTATGCTCCATGGATCATGAGATTCATCAGATCAAGGTCTTCAATCAACTACAAGGCTGACACTCTCAACCATGGCAGCTACTTGCCCCTAATTGAAGTCCTCAAGAGGAATATTTCCTCAGCTGATGAGAAGGGCAAGGCCGCTGTCATTGATGAAGGCACTCATCCATTGGATGGACAATTTCGCAAAGCAGCATCCTACTCCACTAAAGATGACTCTGCCACTCATGACTCTGCCGCAAATGCTTCAAAGCCAAATCCTCAAGGCACTCATCCAAGGGTGATGACTGATCGTGAGATACTCCTCAGTCTTCATCAGAAGGTCGATTGCAACCACAAATGGGTCAAGCGACAGTTTGGTTCAATTCTTCAGAACATGACAATCACGCAGAACTCTGTGAAGAAGAACCACTACTATCTGCATGAACTGTTTTATCGCACCTGGGTTGTTCTGTCTCATCTCTACAGTGAAGAAGATCTGAAGCGGATGGGCTTCAAGAAGGACTTTGACTGGTCTCAACCACCTTTGAAGAAATTCAAGAAGGTCAAAGTTCCTCACTTGGTGGCCAGCTCCTATTCTTCATTGCGCGAGACTGATGAACATGAAGACTTGGACGACACTGCGGCAGGCACTACATCAACAAATGACCCCAACAACGCTGGCGCTCCTCCATCAACATCATGAACTTCTATTCTTCAGGGGCGTTAGTCCTGGTTTTTTTCATCCCTTTTGGTCATTCGATGACAAAGGGGGAGACATTTGAGTTAGTCTTCAACCGGGTCTCTATATATGGGCGTTTTTTTTGCTAAGTTACAACTCTCGTTCTTCTGAAGATTTGTTGGATCGAGTTGTAAACTAAAGTCCGATGGTGGTCTGATACTTTTGCTCTGTTTTCTACATGCTATTTCCTCATATATGTTAATGCACGCATGCTGAATTACATCAGTCACCATGTTTCATCATGCATTTCAAATTCTTCATATCATATGTTAAATGCTTGTATGAATTACAAGATATAGGGGGAGATCTCCATGATTCTACTCTTCAATGTGCATTGCTACTCAAAGCAAATTCCTCACATATGCACGTCTTCAGGGGGAGTTCTTCTATATGTTGCAATCAAATTCCTCAATATCAGTATTTACACTTCATATGTTTATCCCCGTTGAAAACTTAACCTATATTGTCATCAGTCACCAAAAATGGGGAGATTGTAAGTGCATCTAGTGCCCCTTAGTGATTTTGGTGTATTGAAGACTTATAGGTTAAGGGACTAATGCATTTGCGAGTGTACACAGATCTATAAGTCTATGAGGAGTTTGATATTTAGAGAGAAAGTCGACCCCTAAAAATGAATGTCTTCGACTGAAGACTTTGGATTTGTGAAGACTTTGAAAGTGAAGAAATTGGTGTGATCCTGAAGACTTGATATTCATGCGAGGAATATGAAGCGTGAAGACTTTTGTTTTCATAGTTTCTTTTTCTCTTTCTTGAGTCATACGAAACACCGTACTGTTAAAGGGGGTCGAGGTAAAACTAAGGAAAAGTTTCCATGTGATGCTCATCTCAAAATCCTACACCTACCAATCCCTTCGAGTGAAGCCATTGGAAATCTCATACAGTTCAGTCAATTTCTCCAGTGACAGAGACGAAGATCTTCTGGTCTCTGAGGAATTTTATTTGACTGAGGAGTTAGGAATTCACAAGTGCGGATTGCCTACAAGTGAGGAACATGATAGCCCTGAGGAATTTGAACCTCAAATTTCCGACCGTTGTTGTGCTATGCGCCAGTTGTCACAAAATATCTTATCCACCTAACGGTCATATCATTGAAGGACATTTCTGTCTTATCATGTCGGGCTGCTCCCTAGGCTATAAATAGCCGCCCCCTACAACCACTAGCTGGTTGGCTGCTCCGAGAGAAACTAACACTTGTCAATGAGAGCATCCCATCCTCCGAGGACTTTGAGCGAAAATCATCAAGTGAGGAAAACCCAAACCCAAACACCTATAAACCCGAAGTGATTGAGCATCACTGAAGAGATTGTTACTGTGTGGAATCGACGCTTATTACCTTTGAGGACTGTGCATCCTCCAGACGGTTAGGCGTCATGGTCTAGAGCATCCAAGAGGAAATTGTGGATCGCCGAGGGACCGGGTCTGTGAAGGTTTGGAAGTCACATGAAGAATTACCACGAGTGATTGGGCGAGGTCTGTGTGACCTTAGCTCAAGGAGAATACGGTGAGGACTGTGTGTCCCGGACTGTGTGTCCTCAGGTTTAAATACCTAGCTGCTCCAACCAGACATACGACTGTCACAGTAGTTGGAACTGGCCTACCAAATCACTGTCTTCACCAAGCTAACTGGTTCCATTTCCTCAACCCTTTCATTTCCTCATTACTGTGTTGTTGTACTTGAACGTTACTGTTTGAAGACTTTGACTGAAGACTTTCTCAATTTCCTCAATCCTATTTCTTCAGTCAGTTTGTCTTCAGCCTGCTTATCATGTGTTTACGCTTCTTGTACTCACTGTTAGTTTTCATTTCATCATGATGACTGGGCAACTGCTTTGTTATGCTTACATCTGAGTACTTATTCTGCTGCTAGTTGTTCGTGACTTAGGAATTTCCTCACCCTGAAATTCCTCAAGGATTTAATTTGTAAAATCGCCTATTCACCCCTCGTAGTCGATATAACGCACTTTCGTGCCCCCGCCATTGCCGTAACTTTACAAAACATGATCATCTCTGCCGGTGCCAAACCGTGGATCTCGGTAGGGGGTCCCGAACTGTGTGTCTAGGCGGATGGTAACAGGAGACAAGGGACACAATGTTTTTACCTGTGTTCGCCCTCTCGATGGAGGTAAAACCCTACCCCGCTTGATTAATATTGATGATATGGGTAGTACAAGAGTAGATCTACCACGAGATCAGAGAGGCTAAACCATAGAAGCTAGCCTATGGTATGATTGTTCTTCGTCCTACGGACTAAAAACCCTCCGTGTCGTGGTATTCTCACGGGGTGCTAGATTTACATATGCCACAAGGTGGCTTCGTGAGGGCAAGATCTGTCGAATATCCAGTGGACGGGTATGCTAGTAGCACGCACTAGTTTACCCAGGTTTGGGGCTCTTCGAGAGATAACACCCTACCCCGCATGTCCGAGTATATATCCGGGTGTACATCAGCAAGACAAAGTGCCTCGAGTTGTATCTCGAGATCGCGCCGAAGAGCCTGATCTCGATATGCATATGAGCATAGGTGTGTGTGGCCGCATGTGCCCGAGCATGCATGCGTGAGTGTGTGGAGAGTGAGTCCATCCCGATGGATGGATGGATGCTCATATATAGGGGAGTTAGCTTAGGATGTAAGCCATGTAGGCATGGTAGCTAGCTAGCTAGTGGCATGGTGGTGTCATCCTTGTCCCCGGTCACTTCATAAATAGTGCCAGGGACAAGTGACACTGCACATGATGGCTGGGTGTCACGTGAACAAAGGCCGGCACGGTCATCACGCCGGGTCGATCAGCTGCAGCTGACTTCGAAGCCGGCTGGTTGGAGCAATGGCAGCCAGCAATGGCCCGGTGGTGCAACAGTAGCTGAGAGTCGGCAGCCAAAGAATGGCAGCCAAGCAATGGGCCGGGTGGAGCAATGGCAGCCAAGAGTCGGCAGCCAGCAATGGCCTGGTGGAGCAAATGGCAGCCAGCAGCCTGGTGGTGCAATGCAGCCAGCAATGGCCTGGTGGTGAAGTCGGCAGCCAGCAATGGCCTGGTGGAGCAGTCAGCAGCCAGCAGCCAGCAGCTAGCCGGGTAGTTGGACTGAGGGGCTTTGCTAGCCTCGATGTCTTGAAATATCGTATTGCTGTCTTTGGGGTATCCGTGTCCAATTACTCCGACAAGAGTCCCTAAGCCTTCGGCAACTTGGTAAAGTTGGGCGAGGTTTTTGCAGTGTTCGTGAAATGATCATGAAAAAGACAAAGTTAGTCCACGCAAATATATCAAATGTTTGCCTTTAGCATTGCAAGTTTTATGGAGGGTGCCACTCGTTTCATTCCGAGCCCCTTTAATTTTTTTTGTGTTCCTCCGCTTTTTGGCTTGTGCTCGTCGCCGGACAGCCGCTCATGCGTCTGTGGCTGAGAGGGCCGCAAGGGAGTGTACAGACTCAAAGTCTGGGAGCAGATTCAACCGAAGTTGATACTTGTAAAGTAATGGCGGGTCGCCTGATCCGCTTTTCTTCCCGGACGCTTTTTTGCGGGTGGCCTCCAGCTTTTGCGCTATAGTTTGGACGGCCGCTTCATGGTCTGTGGGCTGAGAGGTGGGCCTTTGGTACTGCACACGCTACTAAGCCGCTCATGGGAAAAACGCTCAGTTGTTACCAATTTCGGCCAACTCGTCAAGGCGGGCTAACAAAGGACGAATCAGTAATAAAAGCGATAGGTCCCCGAGCCGCCGAGGTTATCCGTGATTATGCGCAGCAAAAATAAGCGGTGAGGAGCTCACATTGATTTTCGTAGCCGAGGCGGAGTTTGCCTAAGACAGCCGGGCGACTCATTGGTGTGGCCTTCGAGCCCCGGTGCTCGGTTGGCCCCGCCGGTCGCTTGACCGTCAGCGGCGAGGCGCCTTGCAACGCCTCTTCTTCTTCTTTTTTTCTTCCCGCCGCCGGCAGCCGACAAAACTCTTCTTGTTCACAATTCGCTGGGCCAACAAGACTCATTGGTAGCCCCCGAGATTCGGGCTGATCGCTGAAAGCAACAGCCGATCTCCCAGAATTACTTTGTCTTCTTCGCTGGGTGCAAGGCCAAGACTGCTGGGTGTAGCCCCGAGATTCGGGCCATCGCTGAGCGCCGGGCCGATCTCCCGGCGACTACTTTGTCTTCTTTCTTTTTTCGTCACCGTTGCGGCGAGCCGACCGCCTGCCGGTCGGCCAGCAGCAAAGCGGCGACGACCAGCCGCCTAGCGGGCGACGGGCGGTCGACAGATCACGGCCATCTCACCCGGCCGCTTTTTTTTTTTTTCCTTCTCTGAGCCGCTAGGCACTTCGCTCTTTGCCTTTTCCAGCCAGCCCTCAGCGAGCAGCCGGCCCTGCTTCTTTTTTTTAGCTAGCAGCCGGACAGATTTTTCCTCCAGCTGGACTTCTTTTTTTTCGCATCAGCTGGCTCCAATTTCTTTTTTCTTTTTCCAGCCGGCGGGGAAGTCGGCCTGTGAGGGCGCCAGTCGGCGCGCACGGAGGCGGTCGGACACGCAGACGCCGGCCGAGCGGGCGAGCCGCCAGGCGGCGCAGGCAAGGGCTCGCCAAGGCGGCGCGGGGCGGAGACGCTGAGTAGGCCGCCGGGACGCTGGGAGGCGCGGAACCGAGAGCCGCCAGGCCGGGCGGTGGTGGGCGGCCGAGGACGGAGGAGTGGAAGCCGGCAAGCCGGGTTGCATCGGAGCCGGCCGTCCGGGGCGCGCGGACCCGGCGGGCGGAGGAACAACACGGACCCAGCAGTCGGCGAACGCAGCAGGGGTCAATGCGACGATGAGAGGCGACGCGGAGCAGCGTGGGCCACGGAGCGGTGGCTATGTGGTCGGGGCGACGCAGGAGCGGATGGAGGTGACGGGCTGGAGGAGGAGCCGGAGCAGCTTGGAGGCGCGCGCCGACGAGGCCCGCGAGCAGCACTCGGGAGCGGAGTAGGCGCGGCTGGCGGACTGGTGGCTGGGCCTGGACGACACCGCATGCAGGGGCCGGCCGGAGATGGCGATGGTGGGGCGCGCGGCCACGAGCGTAGCAGGAGGGGAGCGGGCGTGAGGGGCTCCTCCCCTGGTGGCGCGTGAGTGCGGGGCAGAGGAGCGGATCCGGGGGCTGGCGCCTCGAGGGAGGGGTCGTGCTCGAGCAGCACGGCGGCTTGGCCAGCCGCACGGCAGCGGCCACCGCCTATGGTGGTGATGCAGCGCGGACGGGGCAGCCAGAGTATGGCTAGTGTACAGGGCAAGGCCCGACTTGGCATCTGACAAGTTTTTTGGATAGAGCATGGCCATTATTTGGGCTATGAGTTTGGGAAGTGTACGAGGCATGTATGGCTATGGTTTGACCATACTTTGACCTGCATCTAGCTAGCTCGCAAAGATGGCATGTGGAGGAGCGAATGCGCGTTCCGGCCACAGCAAGGCGTAGTGCGGAGAGGAGCCAACGCGAGCGGCGCGTGGATGGCCACGGTCGACCGAAACGAGGCCTCGCGGGCGGCGCACGCGGACGGACAGCCGGCGTCGCAACGGTGGTGATGACGAAGGCGGCGAGGCCGACGACAAGGACGCGCCGTCCAGGGCGGCCGCTCCGAGGACGGGTCGAAGTCGAGCCCCCGAGCGCTACTGGAGAGATGGCGCGATGCTGGGGCGGTGGAGATGAAGATGGTCCCGCCCGGACTGCGAAACCAGCAGCAGCGCGGTAGCATAGTACCGCTCCACGGTGGGCGCCAAATGTCGTGGGTATTCTCACGGGGTGCTAGATTTACATATGCCACAAGGTGGCTTCTGCAGAGGGCAAGACTGCTTCCGAATATCCAGGATGGGTATGCAGTAGCACGCTTAGTTTACCTGTGTTCGGGCTCTCCGAGAGATAACTCCCTACTCCTGCATGTCTGAGTATATATATGGGGTGTACATCAGCAGCACAAAGTGCTCCTCGAGTTGCATTCAGATCAAGGCCGTAAGAGCTCGATCTCAGAGTATGCATATGAGCATAGGTGTGTGTGTGGCCGCATGTGCCCGAGCATGCATGCGTGAGTGTGGAGAGTGAGTCCATCCCGGATGGATGGATGGATGCTCATATATAGGGGAGTTAGCTTAGGATGTAAGCCATGTAGGCATGGTAGCTAGCTAGCTAGTGGCATGGTGGTAGTCATCCTTGTCCCCCGGTCACTTCATAAATAGTGCCAGGGGACAAGTGACACTGACATGATGGCTGGGTGTCACATGAATAGTGCCGGCACGGCCATCACGCCGGGTCGCACAAAGGCAGCTTGACTTCGAAGCCGGTTGGTTGGAGCAGAGGCAGCCAGCAGCCGACCGGTGGTGCAGTCGGCAGCCAAGAGTCGGCAGCCAGCAATGGCAGCCAAGCCATGCCGGGTGGAGCAATGGCAGCCAGAGCAGTCGGCAACCAGCAATGGGCTGGTGGAGCAGCCACAACCAGCAGTCAGCCTGGTGGTGCAATGACAGCCACTGTCGGGTTCGGTGGTGCAATGGCAGCCAGCAATGGCCCGGTGGAGCAGCCAAGCAACAAAGAGCCAGAATCGGCCGGTAGTTGGACTGAGGGGCTTTGCTAGCCCCGATGTCTTGAAATATCATCTTGATGTCTTCGGGGTATCCGTGTCCAATTACTCCGACACTCCGGTTTATATAGACACCGGAGAGGGCTCGTGAGGGAGTCCTGGATTAGGGGGTGTCTGGATAGCCGGACTATAGCCTTCGGCCGGACTCCTGGACTATGAAGATACAAGATTGAAGACTTCGCCCCGTGTCCGGATGGGACTTTCCTTGGCGGAAGGCAAGCTTACGATACGGATATGTAGATCTCCTACCATTGTAATCGACTGTGGTAACCCTAACCCTATTCGTGTCTATATAAACCGAGGGTTTTAGTCCGAGGATCTAACAACAATCATACCATAGGCTAGCTTCTAGGGTTTAGCCTCTCTGATCTCGTGGTAGATCTAATCTTATACTACCCATTTCATCAATATTAATCAAGAAGGAGTAGGGTTTTACCTCCATCGAGAGGGCCCGAACCTGTGTAAAAACATCGTGTCCCTTGTCTCCTGTTACCATCCGCCTAGACGCACAGTTCGGGACCCCCTACCCGAGATCCGCCGGTTTTGACACCAACATTGGTGCTTTCATTGAGAGTTCCTCTGTATCGTCATCTTTAGGCCCGATGGCTCCTCCAATCATCAACAACGATGCGCTCCAGGCTGAGACTTTTCTCCCGGGACAGATCTTTGTATTCGACGGCTTTGCGCTGCGGGATAATTCGCTTGGCCATCTGGAGCGGATTGAAAGCTACGCCCCTGGCCATCAGGTCAGATTTGGAAGTTTGAACTACACGGCTGACATCCTTGGAGACTTGATCTTCGACAGTGTTCGAGCCACGCCTGCGCGCCAGACTGTCACGAGGGGCATGATCTAGCTCTGCCACCGGTCAAGGTCCCGGAGGTCGATCGAGTCCGGCCCGACCTTTAGCTCGAGCCGATCAAGGCCGACGAGGACGGTGGCTAGACACGCCTGGGCTGCGATCCCTACGGCGATTGAGCCGCACACCTATCCCGCCCTTTATGGAGCTTGTAACTCCAAGGTGTCGGATTCTCTCCGACTCGAGCCTTCTACGCCCGCCAATCGAATCCGATCGGGCGCCGATCATGGAATTCACCGCCATGACATCTTTCAAAGACTCGCCTTTGGCGACATTCTGAATTCACTAAAGTCTCTCTTTATCGAGAGCCCTGGCCGGATTATGGTCAGAAGGTTGGGATGCGGACGACGAAGAAAATCAAAGCCCACCCACCACCCACTTCGTAGCCACCGCCGATGATTTAACCGACATGCTCGACTTCGACCAAGACATCGATGGTATGGACGACGATGTAAGAGACGATTAAGAACCAGCGCCACAGGGCACCGGAAGGCCACCTCGCACACGGCATATACATGGTGGACATCCCAAAAGATGGGAATGGCGATGGAACAGCGGAGGATGACCCTCCAAGAAACAGCCTAAGCTGCCGGGCGCCCGCCCGCCTAAATCCCGCCACAAAGAAAACGGTGATTCCGCACGGAGATAATAACACCTGACAAGGTCAAGACAACCCTCCAGCAAGATTCAACGCAGGAGGATGGAGAAGCCAGCCCTCATGAGAGAGCCGCGTAAAAGAGGTAGAGGATGATAATTACATGCCTCCTCCAAGATGAGGCAAGCCTCGACGACCACGAATTCGTCGTGCCCGAGGATCCCGTCGAACAAGAGTGTTTCAAATGCAGGCTCATGGCCACGGTAAGCAGCCTCAAGAAAAAGCAGCAACAACTTAGAGCTGACCAAGACTTGCTAGCTGACAGATGGACTAAAGTCCTGGCGGCCGAAGAGTATGAACTCGAGCGCCCCTCCAAGAGCTACCCAAGACGCGGGCTGCTACCCCAATTAGAGGAGGAAGCACCCAAACCTACATCACCAATGCATGATATATTGACCGCCACCTCGGGTCACATGAGAGGCCTCTCGCCCTCAACTCAAGCCGCACTGTCAGCCACCAAAAATACAAAGGCGTATGGAAATGCGCCAGACTGCGAGATATATTGAGGACAAGGCAAGGCAAACAAGATCGATTTATTTAATCGCGGGCGCCTACCACACGCGATAATAATCGCCACGCCGATATGGCAACTCCGCCGGGCCGAACACAAGAGACAAGGCTCATTTGAGCTGCGCCGTGATATAGCCCAATACAGTAGGCGCCAAGACACCCACTATGCTTCACAGATGAAGTGATGGATAATCAAACCTCGAGGGTTTCAAACCCAGAACATTGAATCATACGATGGCACAACAGATCCTGCGGTTTGGATTGAGGACTATCTCCTTCACATCCACATGGCCCGTGATGATCTACACGCCATCAAATACCTCCCACTCAAGCTTAAAGGACCAGCCCGCATTGGCTTAACAGCTTGCCAGCAGAGTCAATTGGTTGTTGGGAAGACCTGGAAGCCGCATTCCTCGACAATTTGTGGCACATATGTGCACCACCGACGCCATGACCTAAGCCACATAATTCAGCACCTGAGGAATCGCCGATAATTCTGACATGGTTCCTAACCAAGAAAAATCAAATCGCCGATTTTCCGGATGCCGAGGCCCTTGCAGCCTTCAAACACAACATCCGTGGATTTAGTGGCTTGCCCGCACCCAGGACAGGAAAAGCCGAAATCCATGGCAGCCCTCACAACACTCATGACCCGCTTTTGTGCGGGAGAGGACAGCTGGCTAGCTCAGTAACAATATGACCAAGAGTCCCGTAATTCGATACCAAGGACAGTAGTGGAAGGTCGCTACGCAACAGCACAAAGCGCCGCATTAACGGCGATAATGCCGAGGATACGGCAGCCAATGCCGGATTCAGAGGCTCTAAACCCGTCAGCGGAAAAGCCATTTAAAATAAATACTCCGGCCCGCCCAATTTGGACCGAATACTGATCGCCGTGCTGTATACATGGCACTTCAAAAGCCAGCCAATCACACCAGCAGGGATTGTTGGGTGTTCAAGCAGCAGACGAAGTTAAATGCCGAAAACAATGACAAGGGGCTACATAGCGATGACGAGGAGGAGCCCCATCACGAACAATAGAGGACAGAAGGGCTTCCTCTGCAAGTGCGGATGGTGAACATGATATACGCAACCCACATACCCAAAAGGGAGCGAAACGCGCACTAAGGGACGATATGCGATGGAGCCAGCCGCCCAAAGTTCAACCCGTGGTCTTCCTGCCGATCACTTTTGATCAAGGGACCACCCCACTAGCATCCGCCATGGCGGATTCGCCGCACCGGTTCTAGACCCAATCATTGACGGATTTCACCTCACTAGAGTCCTAATGGACGGCGGCAGAGCCTCGAACCTGCTTTATCTCGGATACAAAGCAAAATTGGCATAGACCCATCAAGGATTAAACCCACGAAGACGCACCTTCAAAGGCGCCATACCAGTGTAGAGGCCAACTCAGACAGTGCTTAGTTACACTTGAAGTGGTTCTTGGATCCCGGATAACTTCCGAGCGAGGAGTTAATCTTCTATATAGTCCCTGTCGGTGTCAAACCGCGGATCTTGGGTAGGGGGTCCCGAACTGTGCGCCTAGGAGGATGGTAACATGAGACAAGGGACACAATTTTTTACCTGTGTTCGGGCCTCTCGATGGAGGTAATACCTTACCCCGCTTGATTAATATTGATGATATGGGTAGTACAAGAGTAGATCTACCACGAGATCAAGGAGGCTAAACCCTACAAGCCAGCCTATGGTATGATTGTTGTTCGTCCCACGGAATAAAACCTCCGTTTATATAGACACCGGATAGGTTAGGGTTACACAGTAGTCGGGTTACAATGGTAGGAGATCTACATATCCGTATGCCAAGCTTGCCTTCCATGCCAAGGAAAGTCCCATCCGGACACGGACGAAGTCTTCAATCTTGTATCTTCATAGTCCAGAGTCCGCCAACGGTGATAGTTCGCTATCCGACACCCCCTAATCCGACTCCTCAAGAGACCCCAACCAGGCTTCAATGACGGCGAGTCCGCGCATTGATTGTCTTCGCATTATGAGACGGTTCTTCTCCAAATTCCATATACTTGTCTAATAGTGCCCGGCTCGATAAATGCTGCGCCTTGGCTTCTACGCCCAATAATGGCCATCTTCCACGTGTTTGAATGAATGCGAAGCCGTGGTATTTTTACACGCATTCTAGCTGCGCAAATGAGCTGCCTATAAAAGGGCGAGGATCTAGATCTGAGTCACACCATCCCCTTCGTGAGCTTTCATCGAGCGCCTCACCAAAGCCCATTCCATCATGGATAACGACGCTGCTCCTCCTCTCGGCCCCAGCCTCACCGAAATTGGGAGAGATTCTCACCCCGATAGCGAGCTAGTTATACTCCAAACCAAGGGATTTCTTGTCCGGCCTTTATGGTTCCGGCTCGAGCTGACTTGCCACCTACATGGGCGGAAAGCAAGCGGAGAGTGTCCCCGATCCTCTAAAGGAGAGCGGGTGTGCTTTTTCTCTTATCTAGTAAGAGGACTCGATTTCAATCCATCCGCTTTCTCCGGGGCTTTGGAGTTCTACGGCTCCAATTGCACCACCCACGCCTGCCTCCATTTTGCACATCGCGGGCTTCGTGGCCCTTTGCAAACTGTTCTTGGGCCGAGGCTCATTTTGCGCTGTGGAAGAGATTATTCTGCCTAGTACCCCGCCTCATGAGGGGTCAATATATCAAGTGGGCGGAGCCAACTATGGCGATCGCCGACCGGATATCTATCCGAACCCCGAAGAAGGCGCCCAAGACTAGCCTTCGAATGGTTTTACATGGAGGACGCCCCGCTGCCGGATATGTTCGGATCGCCTTCCGAGTTTAGCAACGCCTTCTCAAGAAGCGCTTGTTGGCGCTCATGAGCCCCTGTGAGGGAAAATGACCGATGTCCTTTACTTGATGAGCCGAATAAGGTTATCGCTCATGCCGGATTGACCATAATTGAGTCATGGCAATCTGCATTATGAGGAGTGCAGCCGCCCAATATAGGGGCCACCCCATGTGGATTTCAACGGGAGAACGATGCTACCCGCCATGGCCGCAGAAGGGCCGGATCGGTCACCGAACTTGTGAAGATCTTGTTCCGCTATGTATAAAGGAGGAGGAAGATTCGCTGGCCAACCCAAGGAGCGAAGTTTTCTTCAATAATCCTCGGTTGGGTAAGCAAACATCTTTGTGGCCTGTCCGATCCATGTTCCCGTGATTAAATATCTCATTTCTGGTTTCGCAGAACCGCGCTTTAATGTGGAGAAGATACACAGCCCGCTTCACAACCCGAGGATCCGAACGGTCCTCGATCCAGCCTCCAAGAGGATCCGGATATAAAGGTTAGTTGATCAACGGGTGTTCCATCAACTTAGCATCGATAATGCTTTGTTGCTATTACGGCCGTTACCCCGAATACTTCCAAATTTCACAGTAATCGAGACCGAGGTCCCAATACTCGATAACGACCCATCCGTAATAATTTCTTGATCACCGATACCAATGGTGTTTCGCAGGGGGCACCTTCGAGGCAGGAAGCCGAGCCCGCGGCGGCTCGCCAACAAGGGGCAGTACGGCCCCGCATGCTAAAAAGAAGTGCGGTCCGGATCGAAACTCCGTCGCAACGGTATGTCGTTTCACCATATTCCTGTGATTGATTCTCGGAAGGTGTACTAACGCTGGTGCTTTTTCAGAAAAAGAGCGCCACGGACTCGAGTCCGGAGAGGTTGCCCATCGAGCCTCCACCGCCAGGCTCCAAAGCCGGGTCCGGAAGCGGAGGCGAAAGACGAGGAGTGCGCCGATGCTCCTCCGGCAGAGGATGCCGACAAATTGTCCGCCACCAACTCCGAGGTGGAGAGCGCCATGAATCACAAAGGCCACGGATAGTTCTTCGTGATACATGTTTCTCCCAAGAGGCTTTAAATGCCTTCAATTGGAGATGCGCACTCCATGCCGCCAAGATGGTCTAGCTAGAGCCATGGAGCAGTATGTAAAGGACATACAGTAAGGAAATTTGATGCTTATATATGCCAAGAGTCTCTTAGACTTAAAATAGTTAGAATAACTGATTTAAGGATCATTTGTTATGCAGGATCTTACAAAAAAGAATACCCGACTGTCCGAGGAGCTTGAAGAATGCAAGGCCCAACTTGAGGCTGCATTAGCCGCTACATGGGGAGCCACAGAGACCCCCTCTAGTAATATATGCTTCAAAAGATAAATAGTTTATGAAGTGCGCGGTGTGTAAATCGACAAAATATTGCAGATGGCGCCGACTAGATCCGGACAAGCAACAGTTTGCGCCAGCTAAAGGTCAAGCGATAGCGCAAGCTTACGAGGGTGCGGCAGAGAAAAATAACCTCCAAGATGCCAACACCAGACTGGGTGAGGAACTAAAGATGTTCGTGCTCATTGTCCGACCATGAAGGAGAGAAGCGACGGCTTCGTCGCTGCATTTTCAAGAGTGCTTGAGCGAACTTTGAAAGAGTTCGGCGAGGAAGGCGACTAACATAAACATGTATATAGGTTTGCTCACAGGTCGCCCCGAAGAGGAGATGCCCAGCTTCTTCGGGTGATCTTCTTCCGGAATCAAGGCACCGCACTAACGAAGTTCGGCAGTGATGAAAGGCGCCGCCAGGCCTTGTGGCCATCTATCTCCCCGCCCAAAAGCATTGGGGAGCTGGCAGAGCGGCTTCAAGGAGCACGCGGGCGCTCCGACTGTGGAAGATATTGGCTCTTCCGTCAAGGCGCCAGGAGGCTCGGGCCATGGTAAAGACGCTGACACGGCTATTGACCCAAACCACATGGCCGAGGTCGGATCTATGGGGCCTGATGGGAAGGAGATCCTTGTAAGCTTAGTGTACGCCAAGTAGAATTGGCTGCCAAGTATTCCCAACAAGATTGTAAATTAGATAGCCTATTAGATGGCATTGAGGAGGAATACAATGAGTCGAGTTGACTATGTAATTAAATATGACATGAAAATGTCTTCTAGCCGGGTAGATCGCTTGTCATAGCGACCTTTTCGCTTCACCTCAGGACCCAATAGTCCGGAGTGTGTCCAATACCTTTGTGGTTATATAAGAACCGGGTATGCATGGAGACAAGGCGAGGGGTCATTATTGCTGTATCGCATAAGTGCCCAACTAGTTATGTTATATTACATGGAGGAGAATAGTTCCGCTAAGGGTTCCTTTTCATTGGGGTTCATGCCCTAAAGTGCATGTCAAAACTGCTAGAAAGCAGAAAATCATCCGGGGCAGATGGGTAAATAGTTAAAAATCATCTTTCAGTTCACCGATCGAATATTCCCTTAAGAACGCTTAACTTTCGGCTTCACCTACCGAGGTACACATCCGCTAACCCGCAGAATAATCGCAGAGGTGCTCCCTTTACCACCCAGCCAACAATCGGGAGCGAGGGGTAAGCACAGAGCCAGCAACCCAGCTTGGCCAAACTTAAGTCATATCGATGCATATAATGGTGAATAAAAGGTACATGCGGAAGTTTGACGATGTGTTGGGCATAAAGCCCAGATAAATAAGCTTCGTAAAGAAGCCCCTGTGTATAATGAGCTGCATAATGCGCCAAGTATGTGTGAATAAAGCGCAAACGAGCCTCTAAAGGCTTTAGGAAGAAGGAGGAGGAAGGAGAGAAATAAAAGACAGCAAAATAAAAATGTGGACGGAGGAAGGAGACGAACTTGGAGTCCGCGCTTAGGGCGAGAATCTTCGTGAGACGGCCATGCTCCATGGGTTCGCTCGAGTCGGTTATCCGATGCGCTTAGCAGACGGTATGTTCACCGTCAAGACCTGGTCGATGATGAAGGGACCTTCCCATTTGGGCTTGAGTTTGTCCTTTTTCTTGTCCGCAGCGAGAACTAGTTCGCCAACGCTATAAGCTTTGGCCCGCATTTCCCTCGGTTTGATATCTTCGAGCCTGCTGTTGATAGAATGTGGAACGAAGCTTTTGCCACGCCGCGCCCTCCTCCAATGCGCCCAAACTGTCCTACCGACGAGCTCGGCTTCTTCTTCATACATGCGCACGCGAGGTGAGTCATGTATTATGTCGCAGGCAAGACTGCTTCGTGCTGCATACCCATAAAAAATGGTGTGAACCGTAGTACGACGGCTTGGTCCGCAGCCCCCAGTAGTACGGAGTCGAGCTCTCAACCCAAAGGCGCTTTTAGATTCTTTGAGGGACCGTGACTAGTCCTGGGTTTAATGCCGCCATGATTAGACCGCTTGCTCGCCGACTTGGACCGCTGGTTTGAGGGTGATAGAATGAGGCGAATCGAGCTTGATGCCCATGTTTTTGCACCATAATTTGACCTCATCGGCCGTGAAGTTGGTGCCGTTATCAGTGATGATACTGTGGGCGACACCGTAACGGTGGGCTACCCCTGATATGAAGTCTATCACCGGTCCGGATTCGGCTGTTTTAACAGGTTTGGCCTCTATCCATTTGGTGAATTTATCCACCATGACCAATAGGTATTTTTGCTTATGGGATCCTCCTTTAAGGGGTCCAACCATGTCAACCCCCAGACTGCGAACGGCCAGGTGATGGTATAGTTTTGAGGGCGGTGGGTGGTATGTGGCTTTGGTTAGCAAAAGCTAGCAACCGACGATCGTTGGACTAAGTCCTCGCAAGATCTCCCTGGGCCGCCGCCCATAAAATCCTGTAGGGAATGCCTTGCCTACAAGGGTCCGGGCTGCAGCGTGGTGCCCACCCAGTCCGCATGAATTTCAGCCAGAGGTTTCGCCTTCCTCTTCGGAGATACACCTTGAAGGACTCCTAGTGCTTTTCTTATAAAGCTCTCCTCATGGACTTTATAGGATTTAGATCGCTGCATTATGCAGCGTAGCCTCATTTTGGTCTTCAGGAGTTCCTGCCTAGTTAGGTAGGCTAGGAATGGTTCCGCCCACGGGCGATAACCGCCATTATTTCGTGGGCGGAGGGTGTTATCTCGGTGGCAGAGCCTCCGATTGTGTCGTGAGTGTTCGCGTCAGTGCGGCGGTTGGGTCCGGATTGTTATTGCCGACTCTTCCCATAGTAATGGATGGCTTGAACAACCGCTCCAGTAAAGATGTTGGGCGGACGGCATCGCTGCTTTGCACCGATGCGCGCTAATATGTCCGCCGCCTGGTTGTTATCTCGGTTATATGATGAAATTCGAGCCTTCAACTGCGGCCGACATTTTTAGGACCGCATTGCGGTATGCTGCCATTTTCGGATCTTTGGCATCAAAGTCTCCGCTTATTTGAGATATCGCGAGGTTCAATCCTCGCGCACCTCTAGGCGCTTAATGCCCATGGAGATCGCCATCCGGAGGCCGTGCGTATGGGCCTCGATTCAGCTGCGCTTGTTGGAGTCCGTGATACATTATCTCAAGGACGATGGATCTGTGTCCCCGGTTGGGGACGCCAAGACGACGCTAGCCCCTGTGCCGCCAACATTTTGGAGCCGCCAAAGTGCATGATCCAATTGAGTATGTACCGCATTTTAGGGAGTTCGCTTCGTCCATTCGCCACGGTCAGCCAAAACCTCGCGACTTTGATAGCTCGTCGTGGCTTGTAGGTTATGTCGAATGGAAGGAGCTCTATGGCCCATTTAGCAATCCGCCCGCCGCGCCGCTGTTGTTTATAATGTCATTAAGAGGTACTTGAGGCTACCGCTATCGAACACTCTTGAAAGTAGTGTCGCAGCTTCCGGATGCTATGAACACCGCGTATGCTATCTTTTGATAATGTGGGTACCGGACTTGCATGGAGGAGGACAAGGACACATAATAAACCGTTTTTGAAGAGGGAACCGTGTCCGTCCGCTTTCGCTCGACAACGAGCACCGCTACCGACAACTTGATGTGTTGCGCGATATATAATAGCATTGGCTCACCCATGTTGGGCGCGCCAGGACCGGATTTGTTGCCAATATGGCTTTTATCTCTTCGAAGTTCGGGTTGCTGTGGCATCCGCCCACTCAAGTGTTCGCAAGGCAGAGGAGGCGGTAAAGGGTAACGCCTTTTCTCCCAACGGGAAATAAAGCGGCTTAGAGCCGCCACGATCCAAATAATTTTGTATTTGTTTGAGGTCTTTTGAATATCCAATTGTGACAGAGCTCGGATCTTGGCTGGGTTTGTTTCAATTCCTCTACCGGACACAATGAAGCCGAGAGCTTTCCGGCCGAACGCCAAGATGCATTTTTCCGGATTGAGCTTGATGTCATATTTTCAAGATTGTCGAATGTGAGCCTCAAATCGCCTACTAGAGTTTCGACATGCTTGGTTTTGACGACCACGCCATCTACATATGCTTCAACTGCTTTGCCGATCTGGTTTGCCGACATGTCCAATCATGTGCCGATATGTTGCGCCGACGCTTTTTGAGCCCAAGGGCATTGTGTTGAAGCTGAATGGGCCGATGGAGGATGAATGCTGTTGCAGCTTGGTCTAGCTCCGCCATCTTGATTTGGTGGTAGCCGAGTACGCCGAGGAAGCACAATGAGTCGTGGTCCTGCTGTAGGCCGATAATTTGATCAATGCGAGGGAGGGGGAAGGGATCCTTGGGCAAGCCTTATTAAGGTCTTTGAAATCAACACATAGGCGCCTGTGATTTATCCTTCTTGGTACCATCACCAGGTTTGCTAGCCAGTCCGGATGTTTAATATCTCGATGAATCCAGCTTCCTAAGTTTGGCTAGCTCCTCCCATGGCCTGTCTCTTGGGTTCGAAAAGCGCCAAGAGCCTGTTTGATCGGCTTGAACTTTTAGGATATTTAGGCTGTGCTCGCCAGCCGACGGGATTCCCCGCATATCCAAGGGTGCCAGCAAAATGTCCCAGCTTCTCAGAAATTTTCGAGTGCGCGCTCACATCAGGGTTTATTGTTCCCAATGGAGGCCGCTTTTCTAGGGTCCGCTGGTGGACTTGGAATTTGACTATTTCGTCCGCTGGTTTAAAAGAGGTGGACTTGGATCTTTTATCAAGTATCACATCGCCCCTATTCACCGTGGAGCGATCGCAGTGAGTTCCTCGCCGCTAGGGCTTCGGATAGTGCCTCGAGGGCTAGTGCGGCTGTCTTGTTTTCTCGCGCTGAGTAATATGTTCGGATCACTAGCGAGAGTGATGATTCCGTTGGTCCGCATTTTAAGCTTCATGTGCCCATAATGGGGTATAGCTTGAAAATTGTGAATGCCTCTCGCCTCTAATAAAGCATGATATCCGCTGCTGAACGGGCCACTTGAAATGTGACCTCCTCGACCTGTAATTGTCCGGCGAAATAACACTACGCCCAAGCAGTGATTTTTCCTGTGCAGATGCTTCCCGCCGGGATTATTCTCTAAAGGTTGTGCTGCTTCGCCAATGCGCTCCAGCCTATTTCCATTTTTCGGAGGGTTTCTCATAGATGAGGTTTAGTCTCTGCCGCCATCCATGAGTACCTTAGTAAGGCGTAAAGTCGCCCACTATTGGGCTGAGGACCAATGCGGCCGGTGCTCGGGCTGTTCGAATTTGGGTTCGCCATCGCATTAAAGGTAATAGCCATGTCACCCATGGATTTATTGTTGCTACTTGGTAGACTTCGCAAGGTTATGGAGTGTTCGCTTCAAGATATTATTTGATGCGAAAGTCTCAAGACTGTTAACACCGTGATCGGTATTGCTGGGCTGATTCTCGCCGAAGCTCTTCGCCACTTTTGGCCACCTGAGTATCCAACATGCTCAAGGCTATGAGTTGGAGTGGCGCCTCTGTGCTATGAATTTTGTAGGGTCCGCTTAGCCAACCCTCCAAGACGGTTCCATACCCTTTAGGGGTTTTTGTTTTTGATGTTTAATCCAGTGTGCTTGGTGATGATGCACCTTTATTCGGACTAGGGATGTGTTCAAATAATTATCCCAAAATTGACTTTCGGTTTTCCAAGCACTTCCATCGCATAGTACTTTTGTACTATGGTCACCAAGTCATCAAAGCGTGTAATTTCAAGAACGACTTATGGGGTTTAGGATTCCTTTGTCCGCAATTATTGCAAAAGTGAGATTAAGGCCCTCCTCTCGGCAGTCCTTTATCCTGTCCATAACCGTGAGGAATCGCCTAGTAATGATGTACTGCTTCAGCTGGCTTTGCCGAATTCGATAGATCGCTAATGTTTGGGTGGGCGGTGGACTAGATCCGAACCCCGCCCAATTTAAGACTCAGGGCCGAGAAGTTTCCAACTCGAAGTTTGGATTTTGAATGTTATCCAATGAGTTCAACCCGCCACCGACTTTAAGTTCAGGGCTTGATCGACATTCGCCCCTCCGTGGGAATCCGCATGGAGGGATCGAATCCGGCGTAGCAAGTCCTTAAGATAGAAGAAGAATCGCCGCATTGCTCCTCTATCACAGCAACATGATGGGTAGCTTGGGAGAGTTGATCTCTCAGATCGGTTTTAGGCCCGATCCGGTCGTAGTCTCAGCGACTCCTGGCGGCGATGCGATCCAAGAGCTCGCTTACGCGAGGAGAGCTCGATCGATCTAACTGTTCGCAAGTTCGAATTAACGTGAAGATTGGTTTCATGACTCGAGAAGTCATCGCCAGCAAGGGCGGCCGAACCGGGCGGTCATGAGAAAACCACCTAGCCGAGAGTTCGCCAAGGCCAAGGCCTTTTGGCAATAGTATCGCCTTTAAAGACGAGATGAGGCATCCTTCCCGATGGGGACGGCAGCAGGAACTCTCAATGAAAGCACCAATGTCGGTGTCAAACCGCGGATCTCGGTAGGGGGTCCCGAACTGTGTGTCTAGGCGGATGGTAACAGGAGACAAGGGACACGATGTTTTACCAGGTTCGCCCTCTCGATGGAGGTAATACCCTAGTCCTGCTTGATTAATATTGATGATATGGGTAGTACAAGAGTAGATCTACCACGAGATCAAGGAGGCTAAACCCAGAAGCTAGCCTATGGTATGATTGTTGTTCGCCCCACGGACTAAAACCCTCCTGTTTATATAGACATCGGATAGGTTAGGGTTACACAGTCGGTTACAATGGTAGGAGATCTACATATCCAGACGCTAAGCTTGCCTTCCATGCCAAGGAAAGTCCCATACGGACACGGGACGAAGTCTTCAATCTTGTATCTTCATAGTCCAGAGTCCGCCAACGGTGATAGTTCGCTATCCGACACCCTCTATCCGGACTCTCACCCCGCTTCAGAAGCGGGCTATCATGCATCGCTTCGGACGAACCGTGACGGTAAAGTTCAATGCGGTGCCGCACTACGCATATCTCAAGCTCAAAATGCCAGGTCCTCGAGGAGTCATTACGGTCAATGGAAACACCGAACGCCTTCTCCGAACGGAGGAGCATACGGCGGCTCGCCTCAAGGCGAAGTACAAAGCAGCCTCTAAGGCAATTTTCGAGTCCGCTATTAAACGTCCGGACACCGCTAATCGCGCCCGAGTAACCTACAAAAGACCGCCTCGCATGTTCTGGAGCATGCATAGCAATGCGCCCAAGCCCGAGCCTCGCGAAATTGCGAACCAGTACCACGCGTGCATAATTACGCCTGGAAATACCATGGCCATAGGGGGGGCATTACCACGGCATGCCTGCACGCGCTCAACCGCACTGTGGGCCCCATTGTGTCATTTTTTTTCTCTTTTCTTTTTTTACTTTCAGGACTCGCTCACGGAAGCCGTCCCGCATTAGAATCGCCAACACACGATGCAACAGCCAGGAAGCAGTAGTTAGCGCCGAGTGTCCGTGTGGTCTCTATTACGAGCAATATATCTGCTTTTACACACCATCCCGCTGCTTACCCCCCGTGGGAGACATGTTAAAAAGTCTCGCCCCTTGCTTATCGTGACTATTTGTATCGCTCTCGCTTTATCGCAGCCCTTTGAATAAACAATATAGCTTCGCTTATTATTGAATTCCCTTTATATATATATATATATATGTATATGTTCATTTATGACATTGTGCAACTGCATACTTTGGTACGGGCAATACACCAGGCTTAAGCACTTCGGTGAATATGGTGTGATAAGTCCTAACACTTTCACAAGTGCGCATCCAACTTATAGCATTATATGCATCGGTTCAATCATGTCTTGGGTCAATAGTTGGGTTTGCCCGGCTGCCCATGTTTTGGTACCTTACGCCCGCTATATCGCTAAGGTAGCGCTGGGAGAACCACCGTGATTGTGCCCGTTGAGCTGGGTTAAGCACCTCAGCAGAAAGCTAAACTGACTGGCCATGATAGGGGCGAGAGCCGGTCGCTGTTCGAGAGGTTTTTGAGTCCCTAAAGACTTATGCCGCTTAGGAGCAAGGAGTTGGCATTGTCTCGCCTAGGCGTGATAGCGCCCCTCACCTCGGCTCCTCCGAATACTAGGGGCTTCGCTGAAATTTAAAATTATAGAATTCTATGGCTAAGTGAGAGTGTTCAAGCATTATAGTCCGTTGCCTTTGTTCGCTATGCTGAGCGCCCCCTGAAGGACCAAAGAATTGGAACAAGAGCGCTCAAGTTCATCCCCAACACCCCAAAGACTGTGGTCATGGGGCTGAAGCTTTTACTCGCCATCTCTCAAATTTAATACACGGTCATACATTTAAGGTAATATTTTAAATTCAAAAGTGTTGCTTAGCGATATGAACAAGTTTTCATCAGACAGGATAACAAATGCGTAGTCTACTCAAAAATTATATCTTTGGAGCATTCATCCGCTTATAAGGCATGCACCTTCAGACGCCTCATAATACATTCCAGTGCTTGCATGATGCTCCTTCTTCGCGGTGGTCCGTCCACACAAGCTTCTCTCATTCATCTTGCCCAAAGCGCACCTTAGCAATGGCAACGGGCCCTACGGGCACCTTCGGCGTGCAGACGGAGCGCTTTGATGACTTCAACCCATGGACAAGGCCCACCACCGCCTCACCACCAAGTAGCTCCCGTGCATGGCTTCCTTAGGCCACAGCTAAACTATGAGGCCTTTCATGGCATGTTCGCCACCTTATGGAGCTCGACCAATCTGCTTCAACTGGTCGCTATAAGGGCACCGGTGTCCGCCTCAAAGATACGAAAACCGTAACACCTTTCTCCGCCGAGCTTCCTCCTCGCTCGGTAGAATGCGGCAAGATCGCCACATCAAGGGCAGATTCTGCGCAATGCTCCCCGAGAGCTCCGGATTCTCATAAGTAACAGTATAATTCACTTTCACATGCTTGCTTTGCATATAGAATGCCTTACCCGCCGCTATCTTCATCGCCTCAATCTCCGGAGGGCTTTTGGCTTCGCCTTAGCGGCTCTTGGCGCGCCAAGGGCCGAGGCGAGCTGGACTCTGAGTTCTTTTGAGACACGCCCAAACTCTCGTGTTTTTCCACGAGAGCTCGAGAGCTCTGCCGCACCTCCGCCACCCAGGCCCTCCCGCTTCTTCGGCTGGTAGCAGCCTCCAAGGCCGTGATTGCTTTCGGCCTTGACACCGCTTCTTCAGGGTCGCCACCTTGTTTGTGGCCCCTGCAATATTCACGCTATTCCTGCCATTTTTGCAAACACATCTTTTAAATACTTCCCATAAGGTATTACTTACCTTCCTTGTCCTCGAGCTGCTTTTGGCAAGTCCGAAGCTCGTTTCTGACCGCCGAGGCCCCGCTTTAATGCATCAACTCCGCAGTCAAGGCGGCAGAGGTCAGAAATAAGCAGCTCGTGCATTCCCCATATTGACATACTTATGTTAGACTCTCAAGATATCTTTTAGATCCTCGCCCGCTATTTCTTTCCTAACACCAAACCGAGCATCGGGCTACCGCCTATGCGTAATATTTTTACATATCTTAAATACATACCTCAAAGCCTGTTAGAAGGCTAGCGAAGTCAGCCAGCCCGCTTCTGGCGGATCGAATCTTTCGATCACCACACTCATAACAAAGGCGGTGTTTCTTATCGATGGAAGCCGCTTAAGCGCCCATCAAATCATCCGGGTGCCTCTGGTTGGACGGAGGTCACCGGCGTCGTAGTCTTGCCCTCTTCACGTAGGGGTCATTAATCGGACTCGGAACCACTGAAGGTTCCGACATGGAGTCCCAGACCGGGCCGGACTTAAAGCTTTTCGCTTTTATCCCTTTGAGCCCGGATTCGGGAGGTCGCCTCAGCAGATCTCCATAGCCACCTCCTCCGCTGGGCCCCTTTTGGGACTCCACCCCAGCCGCCATCCGCGCGCGGAGGAGACGAGGCGGTTGGAAGTGAGGTGCTATTCACCTCCCGATTTAATCTCAGTGAGCCGACATTTAATCGTCGAGCCCATCCTTGGGCGGCCTGCATGGTTATTATATCCGGGCGTTATAAGATGTTAGGCGACAAAAATGAAGCGCCATGAGTTATTCTCGTGTCCGGACACTTACGATTTCGGCCAGGGCTTGGTCCTTGGAGCCCACCCTCTTCGTGTCGGTGTAGAACCGGAGGAAGGGTCCTTCCTTCTGACCTTCCGCCTCCCCTGGGTTAGGGCGGTTTTCCTTTCTCTCTCCTACCGATGGAGGAGAGGCTTCTTTTCCTCCTCCTCGCCTTTCGCTGGAGGAGTCCGCTTAGGCGCTATCGGACGATGAGTTCGACATAGACTGGGCGCTGGAACTCCTTCGAGTTCCCCGTGGGCTTCTTTCGCTTCTTCTTTTCCGGCACCACGGAGGTGCCGGAACCAGCATCCCCTGCCAATCGCGCGTCTGCCGGTCTTCCGCAAGGGAGCTTGACAGTCGATCCGTCTCGGACGCCTTTCAGCCAGTCCTTCCAAAGGTGAGGGAGTTTTTAGATCCCGTGATAGAGTCAAATCTATGAAAAAGAGTCCCTGAAGGGTAAAATAACTTACCTCGCCGGGCTTGATGCTGCATGAAATGAATCCGCGATCTTCGTAGCGGATGCGGAGCTTCGGCGCCTTTGAACAGCACCTCTCCGTGCATCTTCGCATTTAGTGTCAAGAGCCGCTCAAGGTTCGTGTTGTGCCGGATCAAACTCCCCACAAGTTGAAGGCCCGTTGTTGGCATGGGAGAATCCATGATGAGCATCACCTCGACTACGCTGACAAGCTTGAGATTCTTGTCCACCGTGTTTCAGACGCAGGTTTGAGTCCCGCCAGCCATTCCACATCAGTCCTTCGCATCAGGCTAGCCTCTTTCCATGATGTGAGTAGGGAAGCAGATCGAATTGGGGCCGCCACCATTGAGAGTCGCTGCTCAAGTGATGTAGAACCACCCGATTGCCACCCCTTTATGGTCTCCACAAAGGAGCCCTCGAGCTATAGGGATCGCTGGCCATCCTCGCCCACCATGGCACCTCCGCGACTACGCTTATGGCGAGCCACTACCTTCGCTTGACATTGAAGGTCTTCAGCCATGTCGGGCGGGGCTGGATGGAGCGAGGAAGGTTTCACACCCTATTTATGAACGCTGAGATGTTGAGGATGAAATTGGGGCCAGATCATGGAAATTCTAGGTCCGAGTAGAACATGAGCCCCTGGACGAATGGGTGAAGTGGAAACCCTAGTCCGCTGGAGGAAGTGGGGAGGAACACCACCTCTCATGGGGCCTGGGGTGGGGATGAGCTGCCCTCGCTGGGGAGCCTATGCGCTGATGTCGCTGACAAGTATCCAGCCTTCCTCAGCTTTTTTGATGTGCCCTCCGGTGACGGAGGAGGCCATCCACTTTCCTCCCGCCCGGACATAGTTGGAGAAGGTTGAGGTGGGATGTGCGATTCTGGGCGCTGAGCACGAAAGTGCACGGAAATGGATAAGCAAAGGAGGAAGAAGGCGGTGTGAAAGCGATCCTTATCCCTTATATGGACGGTCAAAGCTATGTGTCCCCACCGGCCCGACAAAACTCGCCTTATCTCCTGCCGCCATAATCAATGGCGCTGCTGGGTTACCCACGCCTGTATTGATGAGAATCCCGAATAAGGGACACGATCTCGCTTTGAAAAGACGCGCTAAGGAAACCGCCTCGCTAAACGCTACCGAGGTGGGACAGTAAAACGATTCAATAAAGGCTTGCTGGTGGTGGTGATGTCACGCTATGGAATACGCCAAAGAGATTGAACTTGTAAATATTATTCTCTACGTGGTATGTGGAACTTATTTTGCGTAGAGCCGCACACACTATCCTTGTGTTCAAAATCTTTATCAAGTATTCGGAGGAGGAACCCGCTTTGCAATGTCAAGACATATATGCGCTACTGGACTCGCCGCCATTGAAGCCTGGTTCCAGGCCATCGAGGAGTCCTGGATTAGGGTGTCCTGATGTCGGACTATCTTCAGTCGATCTCTAGACTATGAAGATACAAGATTGAAGACTTTGCCCCGTCCTGTGGACTTCTTCTTATGGAAGGCAAGCTTACGTACGGATATGAAGATCTCACCATTGTATCCGATATGTAATCCCTAAACCTATTCGGTGTCTATGCTAAACCGAGGGTTCTAGTCCTGTAGGATTAACAACAATCATACCATAGGCTAGCTTCTAGGGTTTAGCTTCCGATCTCGTGGTAGATCTACTCTTGTACTACCCATATCATCAATATTAATCAAGGTGAGTAGGGTTTTACTTCCATCGAGAGAGCCCGACCTCGGTAAAACATCGTGTCCTTTGTCTCCCCGTTACCATCCGCTTAGACGCGACGGCTCGGGACCCCTACCCGAGATCCACCGGTTTTGACACTAATAGCTAGGGTTACACAGAGTCGGGTTACAATGGGAGGAGATCTACATATCCGATCGCCAAGCTTGCCTTCCACGCCAAGGAAAGTCCCATCCCGACACGGGACGAAGTTTTCAATCTTGTATCTTCATAGTCCGTGAGTCCGCCAAAGGTTATAGTCCGCCATCCCGGACACCCCATAATCCAGACTCTCAAGAGTCTCAACCAGGCTTCAATGACGCTAAGTCCGGGCGCGCAGATTGTCTTCGCATTGCAAGGCGGGTTCTTCTCCAAATTTCGGTACCTATTGAATAGTGTCCGCTTCACGTAATATTGCGCCCTTGGCTTCCACGCCCAATAATGGCCATCTTCCACGGTTAGACGAATGCTAAAAGCCAGGTGTTTTTACGCTATCCCCTAGCTGTGTAAATGAGCTGCCTTTTAAAGAGACGAGGATTTAGATCCAAATTACACCATCTTCCCGTCGCGAGCATTCATCGGAGCGCATCCAACAGAGATCCATTCCATCATGGCCAGTCGACGCAGCCCCTCCTCTCGCCTCCCATCCCCAGCCTGGAATTGGAAGAGATGTTCCGTCCCAGACAGCTGAGCTAGTGATGCTTCGCATCAAGGATTACTCCTCCAGCCTTCATGGTCCCGGTTCGAGCCGGGCTCGCCACCTATAATGGCGGAGAGCAAGGCAGAGAGCGCCCAATCCCTCCAAAGGAGAGCGGTATGCCTTATCCCTTATTTGATAAGAGGGCTCAGATTTCCAATTCATCTGCTTTCCGGCCTCGAGTTCTACGGCCTCCGCTTGCACAACCCACGCCTGCCCATATTGCATATTGGGGCTTCAGAGCCTTTGGAGCTGTTTTTGGGCATCGAGGCTCATTTTGCATTGTGGAAGAAGTTGTTCTGCCTTGTGCCCCATTCTCGTAAGGGGTCAATATATCATGGGCGGAGCCGGCATGGCGATCGCCGGACCGATATCTATCCGAACCCCAAAGAAGGCGTCCAAGACCGGCCTTCGTAATGGTTTTATATAGAAGATGTCCTCGTCGGATCCTGTTCGGATCGGCCTCCCGAGTTTGATAATGCCCTTGAAGAAGCGCCGAGCCGTGTCCATGGAGCCCTCAAGGGAAAAATGACAAGGACGTTTTTATCCGATGAGCCGGATAAGGCCGATAGCTCATTCCGACTGACCATGATCGAGGTCATGGCCACATGCATTATGTGGGGTGCAGCCGCCAAGATAGAGGCCACCCCATGGGATTTCAACGGGAAGATGATGCCACCCATCGGCGTCGAAGGGACAGTGGATCGTGCCGCTGACGAAGATCTTGTCCACATTGTACAAGGGAGAAGAGGAGGAATTCTCCGCCAATTCTCGTGGCAGATTTTCCATGAACAATCCTCCAAGCTGGGTAAGCGACACTTTTTGCTCATCTGTTCCATATTCCCATAGTCAAGTACCTTATCTTGTGATTTCAACGCAGGAATTGCGCCGGTCAGAAGGATATAAACAGCCCTCCTCCACAACCCGAGGATCCGGAACGGTCCTCGATCCGCCTCCCAAGAGGATCGACATATCCGTGGAGCTGATCGATGGGGTATTTCACCAATCGAGCATCAACAATGCCTTGGTGGCTATTTTAGTCGATTATCCCGACCGCTCCCCGCCAAGTAATCGAGACCAAGTCCTAATACTTCAAGATGATCCATCCATGCTTATTTTTTATCACCGATACTAAAGGTGTTTCACAGAGGAGGATCTCGAGGCGAACACCGAGCTCATGGCGACTAGCCAACAAGGGACCGCGAGGGCGGTAGGCTAAAGAGACACAGTCCGGTCGAGGCACCGGCACAGCAGTAAGGTGTGATGCCTTATTCCAAGGTATTATTCTTAAGATGCATACTAACGCCTGCGTTCTCCTTTTTTTAGGAAAAAGAGGGCTCACGGACTATATCCGGAGAGATTGCACCGCGCCTCCACCACCAGCGCCAAAGCCAGTCCAAGCGAGGCGTAACACGAGGCGCAAGGCCGGACGCCTCCATAGAGGATGCGGACAGACTGTCCGCCACCACCCGAGGTGGAGAGTGCCATGAATCACAAAGCGCGCGACAGTTCTTCGAACGCTTGTTTCTCCCTAAGAGGCCTTGGATGCCTTCAATTCGGAGATGCGTCACTGCGCGCCAAAATGGTTCAGCCAGAGCCACTGGAGCAGTATGTGAAGGAATATAGGTGAGAAAATTTGATGGTTATATATGTTATTAGCCCACTAGACTTGAAATAGTTAGAATAACTGATTTAAGGATCATTTGTTATGCAGATCTTACAAAAAGAATACCCAACTGTCCCAGAGCTGGAAGAGTGCACTAGCATGCGGGGAGGCCAAGGAGACCCCTCCGTAATATACGCTCGAAAGATAAGTATGTTGTGAAGTGCTGTGTGTGCAAATCTGATAATATCATTGCAGATGGCGCCGAGTAGATCCCATAAGCAACAACTCTGCACCGCTTAAAAGCCGGGCGAGAGCATGCTTACGAGGGTGAGGCAGAGAAGAATAATTCCAAGATGCCAACACCCAGCTGGGAGAGGAACTAAAGGATGTTCGTGCTCAGCCGCGGACTGCGGAAAGAGAATCGACGGCTTCGACGCGACATTTTAGTAAGTGCTTGAACGAACTTTGAAAAGAGTTCGCAAGGAAGTCGACTAACGAGTTATGTCTCAGAGGTATGCTCACGTGTCGCCCCGCAGAGGAAATGCCCGGTTCTACGGGTGACCTTCTTCCCGAAGTTCCTATAACCGCATTTAACGAAGTTCGGCAGTGATGAAAGGCGCCTGTGCCTTGTGGCTATCTGCCTCATGCCCAAGGCCTTGGAGATCTTGCAAAGAGGCTTTAAGGGAGCACGGGGCGCTCCATTATGGAAGATATCGCCTGCTCAAGGTGCTGTGGAGGCCGGGCCATGGTGAAGACGTAGTATTAGAAGGCTGACCAAACCACATGGCCGAGGTCGGACCTGTGGGGGCCGAGGGAAGGAGATCCATGTGAGCTTAGTGTATGGCCAAGCAGAGTTGGCCGCCAAATATTCCCAATATGATCAGAAACTAGACAGCCTGTTGGATGGTATTGAAGAGGAATATGCCTACCAAATTGACTATGTAATTTAAGATGACATGTAAAATGCCTTCTAGCCGGATTGTAGATTGTTTGTCATGGCGGACCTTTTCGCTTCAACCTCGGGACCCGATAGTCCGTAGTGTGTCCGAATACTCTCTGCTATGTAGGAACCTGTGGCATGCATGGAGACCAAAGCGAGGGGTCATTAGTGCTTGAATGCATAAGTGCCCAACTAGTTATGTTATATTACATGGTTAGTAAGAAACATCTTCCAGGAGAATAGTTCCGTTAGGGGTTCCTTTCCTGGTGGGGGGGCATGCCCTAAAGTGCATGTCCGATCATAAAAAAGCAGTAAAAGCATCTCGGCGATAAAAACAAAGTGAGAAATCATCTTTAGTTCACCGAATCAATATTCCCTTAAGAACGCTTAGCTGCTTCACCCATCCGAGGTACACATCCGCCGACCCGCAGTAACAATCGCAGAGGTGCTCCTTTACCGCCTAGCCAAACAATCGAACGAGGGGTAAGCACAGAGCCGTGCAACCCACTGGCCAAAACTTAAGTCATATCGATGCATATAATGGTGAATAAAAGGTACATGCGAAGTGTGACATATGTTGGGCATGAAGCTCAGATAAATAAGTCTCATAAAGAAGCCCCCGTGTATAATGAGCGTGATCGCTGCCGCCTTGTAAAGTAACAAGGCTAACAAGCCCTTAAGGCTGTAAGGGAAAGGGAGGAGAAGGAGAGAAATATAAGATGTTAATGTGTAAAAAATAGACGAGGAAGGAGACGAACATGAGTCCGGCGCTAGGCGAGAATCTTCGGAGACGGGCTGCATTCCATGGGTTTGGCTCGAGTCAGCTTATCTGATGCATCTCGCACACGATACGCTTCCACCACCAGACTTGGTCAATAATAAAGGGACCTTCCCATTTGGTCTTGAGTTTGTCCTTTTCTGTCCGCAGCATAGAACTAACTCGCCAACATTGTAAGTTTTGGCACGCATTTCTCGCTTTGATATCTTCGAGCCTGCTATTGATAAAATGCGGAACGGCTTTTTGCCATGTC